>OY757907.1:140776992-141245913 GCA_963585895.1 Sepioteuthis lessoniana | reverse complement strand
TGCTTTGAAGGAAGCGACTAACCCGTAAATCACCAAACATCCCTTTCCTCTCTGCACCCGTAACATTTGATTGACTGTGTACGTATCAGTCCAACAATCCTACCACTATTAAGCATAGGACATTTTTTCTACTTTTTAATTTCATATTAACACATTTTTACAAACCCACAGCTATTTGAACTTTTTACTCATTTGTTTCCAATACAATTGTTAAAATCTTTACATGCTTTTGTGTTCTTTGTTTTTGCAACTGTGCTTATTTCTTTCCTTGCAACTATACACGCTGATATAACAACACTAAACAATCTAATGGTGGGGCTCTATTTCTTGAGCTTTGGGAATGTGGAATACTCCTTCATTGCAATTACTCCCAGGCCCACTCTGACTCAGAGTGATAGTCCATGTTAAGGTCCCATCTATGGGTCAAATAGAACTGTTTAATCATTTACTACACAGGAAAACATTTAACTGTGTGCAAAAAAATTATCATTATTAGTGTTAGATAGCAATACTAAATTATTAGTGTTAGATAACAATACTTGAAACAATTTAGTGTCCTAAGCATGATATAAACTACATCTGATAATTAGGCAGTGGTAGTACACTTGTTAAGGTCCATCTAAGAGTCAACTAGAACTGTTCAAGCTTTTACAAGGGATTATCATTAATATTAAATAGAATTATTAGCATTAAACAGTAATACTTTAAGCTATTCAACTGTGTGCAAACAAATGATTGATATTAAATAGAATTATATGTTTTGGATAACAATACTCGAAATCCTTTAACTGTGTGCAAACAAATGAGCACTGACTCATATAAAAATAATGTTACCTACAAATTATTTGCTTACAAATCATATATATATATGTATATATATGTACATATATATAAACAGAATTTGACATTAAATAACCCACAATGAATGATATGCCATAAAATACAACTAAACCCATCCAAATGCTGTCCCTATTTTAGTTGTCATAGTCACAACATTTTAACCATTGCCTTCTTCAGGTTTTGGCAATATTATTGGAATTTTGACCGGAACCTTTATTCAGTCAATGGGAACAGACTATTCTTATCACACTGTCCATATTTAGGAGTATCTCATTGAAGACAATTCTTTTTTCGTATTAATTCATCCTAGTAATTGCATTTTTGCCTGTTACACAGAACCAGAATAGATGGATTTCATTGTCAAGCTAACAATTAAACTGTATCAACACTTATATCTGTAGGGATTATATGCCTTGCCTGTGATTGATTTCTACTATTTGGCACTTGGTGATACAAAAGGTTGTTACCTCTTGTATCTACCCAGATAGTTCTACTAGTGACCACTTTGGGACATGGTCAAATTAGTATATAAGAAGAAAGTGGAAAAATCAAATCCTCATTTTTCACCAGTATCCACCATGAGACACATGCTTTGAAGAATTTCCAGAATCCAGGCCTCAATGGACCCAAGAGGTAGGAATTTATAACACACACACACACACACACACACACACACACACACACACACACACACACACATTAGAAGACTTTCATCAAAGGAGTTTTTCCTCTTTTTCTTCACATATATATTTTCCTCTAGTTTTCCATATATATGATAGAGAACTTTACTAAAGAACTTTCTATCTTTTATTGCATTTATATATATTTATTCTCTCTCTTTGGTTGTCCATATTTGTATCAATAAATTCTATTAAGTTTTTCAATTCTGTTCTCTTCATCTATTATTTACATCTGTCAGAGTGACTGCTCTGCAACATATTCACTTGCTCATTATCTCAGAAAACAATCTGATTGGGAATTACTTTTTAAGGTACTCAGGTCTTAAACTAAACTAGAAGAGCTTACCTCAGACTAGTTTTTAAGAGAGAAATGTCTCTCACCACCCTCTATGTCTTACTGTCCACCTTACTGTAAAAAGGCATCCATCTCAGTGCTTACCCACTCAATTGGTAATAATCCCTATCTATATGCATTTAGACCCTCTCTGTCTTGGCCAGGTACTGAACCATTAAGATGAAATTAATTTCAGCTCAATGATGGCCCAGCCTAAAGAGGCTTAAAAACTTAATTTTAAAAAATCAGGTTAATACTACTCCTCCAAGTCTGGAAAATAATAAAATTAAATATCTACTAGAAATATTCATTTTCAAGTTTGTTTTTTTAAGTATCTGACGTCTCCAAACAAACCTGAAGCTGTCTTCCATCAGCCATGTTTGATGCAAACAAGCCAGCAGCCTGTGCAAATAAACACTAAAAACAAATAAACATAAATAAAAGTGACTCTACATTCTTTATTTTTAAATGGGTAATTTCTGCTAATGATAATTTCTCATCTCAGATATAGCTAAAATATTGTGGCTATAACAACCAAGATGAGGATAACAGTTCAAATAAATCAATGCATTATTATAATCAGCTCTCATTTCAGAAATTCAGACAGAAATGAATTGAACTTAATTTCTAATTGTACATATTTATTTAGCCTAGTCTGGCACAAAGCCAAGACAAAATGAAGAAGATTTTCTTGTGTCCCAATATCCTATGTAATAAGAGTCTGAAGAGGTATACAGATCAGAATATACCAATATAGTTAAAAGTGAGAAGGATTTATAGCATATTTGGTGGAAAAAGAAAGACAATTAAAAGAATAACAAATTAATAGCATTATTGCCCTTTTTAGGAGCTCTTGGTAAGAATTAACATGTAGATCAGATTTGTTGAGGTAATCTTAATGGAAGGGCATGAATACAGACCACTTTTTCCTGATGGAAAATATGAAACTACCCAGAGGATTAAGCAAACTGTTCTGACTCTTAACTATTAGAACCTGAGTGACTGGTATTTATTCTGCCACTTAGAAATACATATACCTGAGTAGCCTGAATTCCAGCTTGGGAATCCCCATTTCTACATCGCTATTGCCAAGCAACCCTACAGCTTATCTGTTAGTTAAATAATAGAATACAACATTGTATATTTCAGTTATTTTTCCTTATTCCACAAAAATGTTCACTTGTACTATATTTGATGACATATGTTCCCTTTTTTTCATAAAAATCTGGCTAAGAAGATATTTACCAACGCTTATATGCTAACTGGGGGTACCCTGTAGGCTAAAGATTTTTACCCAGATATTATAGATTACCAGAACTTGTATTTAGAATAACTCTATAGTACTATAATATTAAATGTAAATAGGATGTATCTTATCGGGGGGGGGGTAGCCAGTTTCTAAAATGAGGGGGAGGGAACAAGCTTATTGAAAAAGCCACCACAGCATGTACCAAATATTCTTAAATTCATTATATATATTCTATTTTGTATTTAAATTCAAAATACAGTTTTAAAAATAGTATGTAATTACTATTTTCTTGTTAAAATCAAGCACAATTTTTAAAAAGTTTTACAGTAAGTTCAAGAATTTGTTTTTATTTTAAAATTAAAATCACTAAATTTAAAAAATAATTAAATCAGAGTAGCATAAAAATATAGCTAATATTTAATTATTTTACATTTTAAACATAAAATTTAAAAAAAATGAAGTAATACAAAATAAATGTAAGAAGTAACTACAAAAGCCTTTTTCATGGAGTCTTCATTCTTGCAGAGTTATCAACTTCTTTATTATAATCAGTCTCAGTTGTCAAATATTTTTGAATGGAGAACAAAGCTAAACCAGACAATCAATCTTCCCTTATTGTAAAACAAAGTTATGAATTGATGAGTTTGTACCAACTAAAAAGGATTGTTTAATAACAGCACTAGTAATTTGTTTGGACAGAAAAATGTCATATAATGTAGACAAGTTTAAATGAGTTGAACACATATCATTGGTGATTATTAATTTAAATACACTGTTGTCAAAATCAGTTTATCTTTTATCAAAAATATAATCTGATCACAAAACTGGGATATTAGTTTGGTGTCTTTGTTTAATGACATATCAACCTTTGTGGGTTATTTAATATCAAAGCTATCCTCATAGTAGAACCGTAGTCATATTATCCAAGCTGGGGGGGGGATAAGGGGGTTCATACCTTTCCCAAGGGCATTTATCCAAAAGTGAATACAATAGAGTGACTGGAGTTTGAACTATGATTTTTCTGTTCAGTGCATTAGCCACTATATCATAGGGGTTCCACCCCTGGGATATTTTGGTGGAATAATGTCTAGTAAGTTCACATCATGTGAGTTGTTTAACTGAGTTTTCATAAGATGAATAAGTAGAAAATAGTTTTTGACTTGTGTGTACTCTTTTCAATCAATCATAGTCACATACTAGGGACAAAACTTTAATTATAATTATTAATAAAAATTAAGCCTAGTGATATTTACAAATAATTATAATATAAATTCTGTAGACAAAAAGTGACTAGAGATCAAACAGAAGCTACTAAAAATGACATTTAAGTGAGTTAAAATTGGAGAAGATTCTTTACATTTAAAACTAATCAAATTTAATAAATATTTTTAATTAATTTTTTTTATTAACTAAGTTCTTTTTTTTCACTGTTAAAATGCCTTGGACAAAGTCAACCAATATCCATTTGAAAAAACAAAATTATTATTAATGTATTAGCAAATTTTGCTTATAATACTTGAGATAACTACATTCAAGATATATCAATAACATTTTTTTCTATCTATAATATTTATTATCAATCATTTATTATTATTATACTATTATTATTAATACTGTTAATTACCTATCAATAATATTCTTTGGGTAATTTGATTTATCAGGTCCACTTCTAAATAAATAAAACAAAATGCAAAAATATAAAATCTGATATATCAAAGAGAAACAATATTAAGTGGATTATTTTAATTTTCATACAACATTCTTTGGGTGTGTAAAAAATATTTTCATTTTTTAATCCCCTAAGTGCTACTAAGGAGTCTCTTGAGAGTTCCTATATATTTTTTGAAAACTAAATAATGCTTTTCACATGGTATCTTTTGATGATCTTGGCTCTTCTGAAAGTTTTCGAATGTATATGCTCAGGTTCCCCACAACCTTGGGCTTTAAAATATTATAATAGAGGACCTTTAAAATACTTAAACCAGTTTCAAACAGTAAGATCAAATATTGTTTCATTTCATTCAAGTTCTTAAATTCTGCAAGCAGCTTCAGTGACTTTGAAGTGCAGTTTAAAATATTTCTTCAAAATTGCCAGAATTCTAATACTAGTATCAGAAACAAAAGGTACAGTTGGTTAGTAATGATAATAATATGATATAATATTAATAAAACAATGATATGATATAGATATTAATAGAATAAGCTTTAGTAATTTAAAGGTTTTTAAATAAAGAAAATAATACGACCAGCTATTTCTCTTTAAACAAATGTTATCTAAGTATTTTAATTCAACAAAACAGGTTTAGTTTGTTTTTTTACACACACACACACACACACACACAGACACACAAACATAGACACGGACACAGACACACACAGACACACACACACACACACACACACACACACACACACACACACACACACACACACACAAGAAAAGACTTGTTATCTAAAAAAGAATATTCCCAGTAAAACCTGCAAATTTTATTTAACATTTGTCTGGGTACCTATTTGTAGATCAAGATGAAGTGAGTTTGCTTCCCACCAAGTGCTCTACTCTTTTGACTTTGTAGAAGATTAAATTTATGCAGCCTCACCATAGCATAATGGTTAACAAACTAGTCTCATAAACTATAACAACTTTCTTTTCTTAATCCTCATTGGGTGTTTTAGTCATACAGCTCCATGAAAGATTAACCTAAGCTTTGTAAATATCAAGATATCTCATAGTAGAGCTGTGGCTAATAAACTAGTCCCTCAGATTATTATTACTCCTTGTTTTAGACTAAGTTTCATAAATATCATTAAATATTATGCAATGAAGTAGGGCTTTGCAAGTTCAAAGAACATTATTATTAAACTGAATTTGAATTTCACCAAGTTCTCTACACAAGTGAACATGTATCAAATTGATCTAAATTTAGTAAATATCAATATTTAATATTAAAAGATTATTGATTTCAATACTTTTATGTTATAGATATATACAATATTTTATAGACTCATCATGCCCTGTAAAAGTTTGTTTTATGATAACAACATTAAGTTATTTAATTTAATTCTGAAAATTGGATTGGTTATGATTCTAAACAAACAAGTTTTTAACAAGAACATAATCTCTGACTTTAGCTGTTGATACAACCTGTACAGCAATAGGCAAAGGTAAACTATTGCTGTAATGTATTTGATAGTTGTATAAACAATGAAGAAAAGATAAACTTGTTCCACATAGTTTTCCTTATCATCATTTGAATTGAACTTGTTTACAGAAAAAAGAAAGAAAAGAAACGATTTAAGTTTAATAAAGTTCTGTTAATTTTTATCAACCATATCTATATCTTTTATTAATTTATTTTATCATATTCATTTATAGTATATATATATATATATATATGCTTCAATGAGTATACAGATTGTTTTAAGTCATATTCTATAGATATTTTGTGTAAACATAGAAATATTAACAAAATAAACAATACTTTCTTGTTTGTTAATCTAATTTTCTCAACAAAATAGCTTTTAGAATTATTTTTATCTTCATGTAGGGGGACAATGAATAATTATCTCCCTTAAAGAATGGGCATGTCAATTGGATGCCTCCTGGAATGTCACATAAAAGTTTCAGAAATCCATTTTCAAACTCTATTTGCCTTTGTTCTTCGGAAAGTGGAGATATTATCTCTTACCCAGTGAAGGAGTGATGGAACCACTTAGCAATGTTAACTATACTTGTCAAGTAAGCCTCTTCCCATTTTTGTATCTCTTCAACATACTGCTTGTTCATGGAATAATATACATGGTGCATTCAATAAGTTTCCAGACATTTTTTGTGCAGGCATTTAAAATTGTTGTAGACTCTTCAAAATTCACTATGTTATTGCTATACATCTTATGAGATGACTGACCAATTTTATGATTTCACGTTCAAATGAATAGCTACAGCAGCAATTGGAATACACCCTACTAAAGCCTGATTGTCACAGCTGCTGAATTTCAAAAATGCAATCTGGACGTGAGGACACTTTAGAAGAACGATATGCAATAAAATTCTGTTTTAAACTTGGAAAAAATGTCACAGAAACGTACAGAATGCTTCAGACTGCTTTTTGACCATCTTGCATGAATCGAGCATCAGTTTTGAGTGGCATAAGAGATTCAAGGAAGGCACGGAGTCTGTGAGGGATGATGAGAGGTGTGCGAGGAGTAAGGAAGTCAATACACCAAAGTTGATTGGCCAAAGGGTTAGGGTTAGGGTCAGGGTTAGTATGTTGAGGTTTTAAGGGAGTTCAGAGAGAGTTTCTGTCGGAAGAGGCCAGCATTCTTCAAATCGGGTCAGTGGCATTTCCAGTAGGACAATGCACCAGTCCACAACTACATCCTTGTCACAGACTATTTGAGCAAGATGGGCATCAAGACAGTTCCTCACTCTCCCTATAGTCCAGACCTTGCTCCCTGTGACTTTTGCTTATTCTCTAAGCTCAGAGGCTGTCGTTATGAGACAATTGAGGAGATGAAAGAGGCTGTGACGAAGGTCATTGACACGCTCACACAAGAGGACTTTGATGGGGCCTTCCAGAAGGTGTTGGAATGGTACAACAAGTGCATTGCAGCCGGAGGAGATTACTTCGAAGGAGACTAAGCAATATTGACTCTTGATGGGTGGGATATCAACTAAATATCTTCTCTGTCTCTAACCTTACGTGTGTGTGTGTGTGTGTGTGTGTGTGTGTGTGTGTGTGTGTGAGAGAGAGAGAGAGAGAGAGAGAGAGAGAGAGATATGACAGTCTAATGTTTTTTTATATGTACTAGCCTGACTCTATCTCCTGATCAACTTTCCTTCAAGACAACAATAAGTTTCAATATAAACTCAATGAAATTTGGTCACTTTCCAGATGCTTTGGTTCAAAATAAATAAGATCAGCTGAGAGAGAAAGGAAGGAGGAAGGAGAAAAATATGTTTCTCTTGTTAGAGTGGTTAAAAGATTGGCTTCAAGTACTAATACACAAAATTAGGCTAATTACTCCTGAAGACTAATTTGTGAGTTTCCAATGAGTAATATTCATTATCACCCTTGATCTTGAGTTATGTACCCTTATTGAGTCTAAACAGCCATCATCTTAGAGGAATTTGTTCTTACTTCGCTCTTGTTTCACAGATAACACCAATTTATAACAAATTTATGGGTTAACAGCAATCACTTTGTGTGACTAAAATCAAAATGGATAAAGTTTTTCTTTTGAAATGTGTTCTAGTTTGCTATTGCTACTGAAATATTTTTAAAATAATCAATAAATTTGATTTATTATGAATATTGCAGTTCTATATTTATATCTTTATCTGGTCTACCTACCTTATGAATCAGCATTATAAATCTTAGCTTAAAATCTGATTAAAAATATAAAAAGGGAAACATGTAACTGTCCCAACCACCAAGTTAAATAGGCAATCAGTTATGAATAGCCGGAAATAGAGAGATGGTAACTTGTTTTCTATGAATTTAATTTGCCTTAATTTTATTGTTTCATAAGTGGTCACAAAATTTCGTGTTATCAAATCTGCTGTCAGTATTTCTTAGTATTATCTTAACATCATAAGAGATTTGACATGAAGCCATTTTATACTGGGAAGGGGGAGGCATGCATGAATTAAGACTTGTGTGTGGCTGTCACAAAAAATGATCCTCTAGAAATTCTCCATTTTTAGGGGTGGCTCAGGTGCCAAAGCAAGAAACTCAGCCTTGCAAAGCAGGTATTGATGCCAAGAAAGACCTCCTGGAACTAAGCTAATATTATTTTCTCACCCAATTGGCATGGATGTGCCAGGTAAGTATTTCAATAATGATATTCACTTTGCTCGGCAGCAGTGTCTCATCTACTGAAAGTGATGTTAACATATGCCTAGTGAAGGTATGGACGGCTATGGTTATTGATCATATGGAAGTCTGATCTATCAGATAAAATAAAATGGGATTTCTTCCAAGCTGTGGCTGTGTCAGTACTGACTTTTTGGATGCATCACATGGACCATGGATGCATCACATGGACACTAATAAAACACAGAGAAAAATCTAGATGGGAACTACACAAATCTTCGAAGCAACGCCCTATAAAACAACAGCTGTACAACCACTTACCTCCCATTTCAAAAACCATCCAAGTAAAATGAACAAGACATGTGGGACGCTGTTAGAGAAGCAAAGATACCCTCATAAGTGACATATGAACCATTATACATGGACATGCCAGTGTTGTCTGAACAACAAGAACTTATTTACGTCAGCTCCGTATGGACACAGGATTTAGTTTGGAGGACCTGCCAGAGAGAGTCATGGAAATCCATGCTGTCAGCACAACTTGATGATGATAATGATGATGATTCTAACAGCTTAGTGAGAAGAATCACATAAGTAATACATTATCTTTAATTTTCATTTTTTTAAATAATTTTGGAATAGTTTTTATAATCAAATTTCCATTATCAAACCTTATTTTCTGAGATTGAATTTTCCTTGCGCCATTTTATAATAGACTCATAATTTATTTTAATCATTCCTTTATTTTACAATCCTGATTGTTGAACCCAGTTTTATAGAAATGAATCATCATGTGTCTTTTATCACTAAACAGTTGCTTCTCAAAAAAGTAATCAGAATAAATTGCAACTGAATTCTGAAATAAAATATTAGTCATTGTTTTAGTTTTGAATTCAACTCCAGGTTTATTGATCTTTGCTATATTGCATTTTACCAATAAACACCCAATGACAAACCAATAAATTCATATTGTGTTGTTCATTTGACCAACACCTGCATATCTACAAAGAAATATGGTGAACTTCATGTGTAAATGAAATGTAAAAAGTGCAATCATCAAAATTTGGCAACCTACGAGATTTTTACAAATTCCTGTATTTATGTAATTTAAAGGAATTTTATAATTTTAATTACCAAATATAATTGTGTCTAATTTGTTATTATACGTATATATACAGTTTATAATTCTAGAAACCAAAAAACTCTAAAATATCATTTTGTTTTTCCAAATAAAAATGATTTAACCACACTTCCTGTCACTCTGAACAAAAAATGGTCCTTGGTGACCACTCCCCCCCTCTCTCTCTTTTTCTCTCTCAATGTGTTTTTCATATGTTTGAGAATCATAATGTAACATGGTGACAACTCATTGCTCTGAAGAGAAATTTTTATAGTGGGAATTGTAGAAGAAAATACTTCAGTTTGATTTCTTTGTTTAATGGCATATCAACCTTTATGAGTTATTTAAGGGCAAAGCCATCCATGTAAAAGAACAGCAGTGATACAATCTGACCCATAGTTGGTGGGGGAATAAAGGGGTTCATACCTTTCCCAAGGGGCATTAGTCTGAAAGTGAATGTAACAGCGTGATGGGAGTTTAAACTTGCTTATTTTTAGGCCGCAGTCTAACATATAGGGATAAGGGGGTTCATGCCTTTCCCAAGGGACATTAGTCTGAAAGTGAATATAACAGCAATGACAGGAGTTTAAACTTGCTTACTTTGAGGCCGCAGTCTAACATAGAGGGATAAGGGGGTTCATGCCTTTCCCAAGGGGCATTAGTCTGAAAGTGAATATAACAGCAATGACGGGTGTTTAAACTTGCTTACTTTGAGGCCGCAGTCTAACATAGAGGGATAAGGGGGTTCATGCCTTTCCCAAGGGGCATTAGTCTGAAAGTGAATGTAACAGCAATGATGGGAGTTTAAACTTGCTTACTTTGCAGCTGCAATCTGGCACTTTAGCCATTACACCATGGGGACTTCCCGATGGAAGAACACAGATTAAGGTGACTGCGACAGTTGATGTTAAGAGCAAATATTAGACCCAATGCCACTTTGAGCACAAGCTTACCAAAACAAAACAAAACAAAAATGTCAGAGAAATTCCTATTATATGTATCTCGGCTGAGTAGGCTAGATAACAAGATAAACCCAATGGAAGGAAGGAAAACAGGGAAAGAAATGGGGATAAATTATAACATTATCACGACACTAGGAAAGCAAAACAGATAGTACCTAAAGTGTTATTTCTCCATGTGATTGGGTCAGATGTGCCAATTACAATGGATTTACAATAGAAAAAAAAAGGATGGTCTGAGCACATTTATCAACATTCATTGGACAGACAAGCAAAACCTATGAATAATACATTTTTAACTAATGAAACCAAGAAAAAGGTGAGTTCATTGATTTTTATTTGACAGCACTGTGCAACCAAGCAAAGTCTTGTAGCTTTTGTGAATGTCTATATGAATTACTTAAATGTGAGTGCTTTATACTTGGTGTTGAGAATAACTAGGCTTGGAAAAGAATGTTGTAATAGAAAAAATGACACGGCAACAATGCATAGACATATGCAGCAATTTTGAAGCCATAAATGCACAGTTGAAAGACATGGAACACTTTAGTGAAATGGAAGAAGAAATAAATATGACTAAGATAGAGGTACAAGCAAAAACCTACAAACATGAACAAATAAGATGTTAGTTCCGAGTGAGAGACACAAAAAAAGAGACATTTCCTGTATGGGGTCAAACATGTAGACTATACAACATTTTGCTGAATCAGAGGAAACACCTCAGTAGAAAATTCTCTCAGGTTAAATATTGATATAAAGTCAACCATGTTTTGTTTGATTCTTCCAGTGATGCCAAACTTGTATTATGTGTGATTTCTGAAAGAGAAAAGTCACATAAAACAATATATGTAATAAGACACAAGAGGTAAGTAAAGTTTCAAGATAATTGTGGTGCCACTGTAAGCATGATCCCACAGGAATGTCAAACTACAACAGATGACCAAGAAACTGCAGATATGAAATTGGACTGAATCATTGGCAAATATCACATCCTTCTATCCAACCCGAGAACCAAAAAAGTACTCAATTGAGTTTACTGTAGTAAATGAAGACCTGGTTCCATTGTTAGAGAAATTGGCAAGTGAACAGATGAACCTAATGATGGTGCATTATAACAAATTGTCAATATCAGCTCATAGTCAGAATGGAAACAATTACTGACAGAATTCTCTGACATTTTTTATGTTAAACTAGGATCATAACCTGGACAAGTGTGCCTACTTATTGATGAAACAATCGCACCACATATAGTTGTACCTGGATGAATACCAGTGTCTATGAATCCTTGAGTGAAAGAAGAACTGAGATGATTGGAGGAATTCAGAGTTATCACCTCTATCGATGAAGAAATGGGCTAAAATTGTCAGAGTCATCACCATAAAGAAGTCTTGTAGCATTGGATTGTACATCAATCACAACTGTCATCCACAAAGTGAAGGCACACTTTTTATGTCGGATGATTTCTTATGTTGGTCCTTTGTTTATAGCACCATCGTCATCATCATCATCATGCACTTTTCAGTGAAGTGGAACACTTGATTGCAATCAGCAAGCAAATGGCTGAATCAGTAATTAAGAGTACAAAATGCCTCATGCTGAAGAACAAAGAACCCATTTCTCTGCTAGACTTCTGAAATACTCTTACTCAAGGAATGGGAATTAGTCCTGCTCAATAACAACTAAATCATCATACTCATTCACTGCTATCCATGAGCAGGAATCTGCTAAAGCCAAGGCTTTATGAATCATGATCATATTTGCCAACCCTTCCGCTCGGGCAGGATATGACACAGGGTCAATTTTTTTAAGCGGAGTTTAACAGATTTGAATTCAGAGTTTTCCTTCTCCTAGACTAGTTACCTCACCAAGGCTGAAGAACCTAGTCTGCCCTACTACTCCATAGCTGGAGGGAGACTAATTGGATTCATACCTTTCCCAAGGGTATTAGTGCTATGTGAATTGCAATCTGTCTCATCCAGGATTTGAACTCGTGTCACCGTGTCCTTTATGAATCATGATAGGGATGATACGATCCTACTCAAATGCAGACAGAAAGTTCAAATAGAGTACTATAATCATCATGCATATCAACTGCTTGTATTAAATATGGGCAACATTGACAGAATGCAACTGTACAAGAAAGGTGATCCTTTGTAGGAAAATGATGTTATAAATCATCCAAAAAAGGATCCTATGAAGTCATAACATCTAACAGAATGCATTGATGAAACAGATGTGTCATCTGCAAAGGTTGTCAGAACAACCACAGGTGGTGGAGAAACACACACCAAAATTTCAACTACCGCTCACTCCAGATGACACATGGGTTCCTGCATGCTGTATAATAGTACCACAGATCATCTCACTGCTAAGAGTAGCATTTTCGTTGCCTGTAGCCATCTCATCTAATAGCTCAACAGAACCCAACATATCTCAATCTCTAGGTTGGACTTTTATCCACTCTGAAAGAGAAGTTAGATATCCATCATACTTGAGGGACTGTGTAAAATGAGACAATTGTCATGCCAATAAGAACAACGAACCTTATCTATAAAAGGAGGGATCTTAAATTATAATTTAATGTATGCTCTCTACTTAGTTCCTGTAAGGGCACAGTCCCCCATGATATCCCTTCACTTTCTCATTCTGAATTAAAGTTGATCTCTCTCTCTCTCTCTCTCTCTCTCTCTCTCTCTCTCTC
Organism: Sepioteuthis lessoniana; assembly: GCA_963585895.1. NCBI lineage: Eukaryota > Metazoa > Mollusca > Cephalopoda > Myopsida > Loliginidae > Sepioteuthis > Sepioteuthis lessoniana. The sequence continues at coordinate 141,232,214 of OY757907.1, read as the reverse complement.
TCTCTCTCTCTCTCTCTCTATTCTCATATTTGTTATGTGTTTGAGTACTATAATGTAACACTTGCACAACATATCATAATGGTTAGCAAGTTATTCTATCATACTAACTGCAGTTTAATTCTCATGGAGCCAGACTTCAAGATTTCAGATGAGATATCTATTTCAATGAAAATATTTCCTGTTACTGTTTTCATCTTTGCTTGAATGAAAAAGAATTCACAGAACATAAGAAGCTGAAATAAATCATTAAAATGAAGGTGAAATAAATTATTAAAATGAAGTAATACCATTTTGACCAATATTATTATCAGCTATGTATTTATCAATAAGTAAAATAAAATTGTTTCAGAAACTACTGAGATTTTTTTCCTCATCTCTAAATGTCATGTTTACATTAACTATTTAAGTGTTCCACATTAGTAGCTACATTTGTTATAATTTGATGCTTTCTAAATTAATTAATTACAAAAATATTTTCTTTGGTTTACTAAGTAATTAGAGTTTTGAAAATTTGAAACATATTTTCATCTATGAGATGTTTTATTTCCTTTGAATGTAGAAAATAAATTATATTTAATGTAATTGTAGATGTCTGGGGAAAGATACTGGAAAATAGGTTTTAAATGTTCAAATTTTTACTCTTAGACCATCTATTGTTCTGTTTATCTTTTGGTAGATGTCCTCTGGAAATTTAGTTTTAAAAAGAAAGTAAAATAAAGATTGACCTGTACACAGAACTCATGAAAATGACAAATGTAAAGAACAAAAAACACATAAAAATGATCATTATCTTAACAAAAAAATTCTCTTTTTTTTGTTGAGAAATTGGTAAATCAACATTTTTCTAATAAAATATTAGAATTAGAAGCTCCAACATTGAAAACAGAATTAACTTTTAAAGTTACATTTATTAATTATAAATTGATTAATAAATTTTCCTTAATTAATATTTTCATTCAAAGCCAAATGAGATTCAAAGGGAAAGATAGAATTTTATTAATGTTTCAACTACCCAGAAAATCTAGTCTTGAACATGAACCACTACAACTGAGAGAAAATATGCAACTATTTCTGCCATCAGGCAAACGAAAAGTTATGATGTTTTCGGAAGCATAACATTTCTGAGTAAAATAAAAAACAATTTATTAACTGTATTTTTGTCATGATTATTCAAAAACTTATAAAATTAATCAAAACTAAATAAACACTTGCCTGTTAGTTTTTATATTAATGAAAATGTTAATCATAGTCAAACACTTAACTTAGCTAAAAAAGTTAGTTTCCATTTGAAAATAGGTATATTTTATAGATAAAAACATTGTTAATTTTGGCCTGACCTTTTTCTTCTATAAATTTTCAAATGCTTTTTTCTTGCTAGAAATACACTTTACACAGAGATTTATATTTGCTATGCATTAATTATATGTTTATTACTCTTGAGAAATATCATATATATGTACTGGATAGAAAAAGACTTGTTTTTCTAAATAAATATCTGAAACATTTTAAATGGGAAAAAATATTTTTTCCTTTAAATTTAACATCTAAATATTATTATCTAATATACTGCTGGCATTTTTTCCTGTTTGATTTAAAATAATGCTTTAAATATAGAGGAATTATTTCATTAAGACATCTATTTATCACTTATTGTTCAGTGAATCTAAAATAGTTTGAAATAAAGGAAGAAAGGTAACTCGAAATTTCCCCCTATTTTCTCAATATGGCGGATACCATAAAATGTCTACATATTTAACGTTGACATAGTGTTATCTCCCTTGTACATTTTGTTCATTTTTCTTTTGTTTTCTACTGAAATAATTCTAAAATATATTCGAAAACACATCATTTTTTTTCTGATAAAAAGTAGTGAAAACGAAATGTAAAATATATTTATTGAAAGAAATAGAAATATTGAAGTTAAGATAGATTAAATTTGGGATAGTGTAATGCATTCGTTCTATTTCATAGCCAAGGAGAAAAATGCAATCGATTAATAATAACAGTTTAATGTATTTCAACAAGATTCGCCCGAATTTATTTATTCATATATTTTTTCAAAAAAGTATAAGCAATTGATAATATGAGTTTTTAAATCAAATTCAATATAGATAACATTGAAATGTCAATATACCTTGTAGTTGGCTGTTTCGTTATCTTTTTATATTTCTTTATTAAAGATAGAATTCGAATAATCATCATGAAAACACTTTATTGTTATTAATCAATATAAACAGTAACATAATGCATTTTATTTTTGATTCAATTAAGAAATCTGAAAAAAAAAATTTCTGTGAAAAGAATTTGAGTTAATAGTTGAGAGGCGACAGTGGTTACAATGTCGAACGTTCGCAGCCACCATTGTCTCTTCCACAAGAAAGATCCACAATGCAATATTTTAAATTTTATTCTTGTCATAGCGGCAACATATATAATTTATGGATCTCTGAAAATATTTTTGAGTAGACTTGATATATTTGCTATTTTTATTAAAATTTTATTAAATCTGTTGTCATTTATGATCTTAAAACGTAAACGAGTGTCATTATTAATTTAAATAATAAATAAAATATGAGTATGACTCAAGTTGAGTTTTTCATGTGTAACCTCGTTTTATTGAATGATTTTTTGCTCGTTTATTTTGTTGTTGTTTTCTTTTTCTTTTGAAAACGAATTAATACGAACAAATAATGAATAAGCCTTTAAAATGAAATAAAAATAAGGGTAAAATAGTTGTAATTGGCTTTATTTACAATGAAGTAAAACCAGCATTTAGAAACACTTCGGAGTTGTATTATAAGCTAAAAAAAGTTTCAATGGTTTTGTTTTTATCATTACATTTTTTTTGCCTTAACTCATATCTAGAGTATATATTTTTAAAAACAAATTTTTATTACTTTGAGTTATATGAAGTAAAATTCAAATTAAAATTACAGTAGTACGAGTGAGTGGATTAAATTAACAATAATAGAATAAAAAATAAAGTTGGTTTTATCTCAAATGAGATTATTTCTAAAATAAAAATCATATTTTTTATAGATGATGTCACTGTCATTCATTTGTGTTAATTTTTATCAATAAATAAGCATCTTTTAGCCATTTTACATTTTCAAAATTATCTTATCATGATAATTGTAGTTACACACACACACACACACACACACACACACACACACACACACACACACACACACACACACACACACACATATATATATACATACATATATATATATACATATATATATATATGTGTGTGTGTGTGTGTGTGTGTGTGTGTGTGTGTGACAGAGAGAGAGAGAGAGAGAAAGAGAGAATCTATGTGTGTGTATGTATAATCTATCTATCTATCTATCTATAAAATCTTTGTGTATCTGTCTATGCATGAATGCATGTAGATATGCATATCAAATTAAGGATAAAATTTTACTGGAATAGATATATATAAACATTAAAATCATATATATATATATATATATATATATAGAGAGAGAGAGAGAGAGAGAGAGACAGACAGACAGACAGATAGACAGACAGACAAACATATAACAAAATTATATATACATTAGGATATTATTTCCAAAAGTTTTTTTTTACAATTCAGTCATAATAGTTAAAAACAGCCAAACAATTATTTGTTTTTAATTAAGTTCAGCAGGAAAATCAAAATTTTAAAACTAGCAAATAATTCAAAGTTTCTTAAGTCAATTCTGTTCATTTATAAATTTCTGAGAATTTCAAAAGTCTGATTCTTGTATGAATTGTTGAATTAAATAAAAATTGCAAGGAATGAGTTTAATGGCTGAGTTTTCATGTAGCCTGACTGTGAAGCAGGGGAAATAAATTGTACCAACTATGTGAACAGTCCTGTGAAAAAGAAGGAAACACAAAAAGTAAAAAAAGATAATAAACATCTTTTAAGGATCTGATGCAACACATCCTGTTGAAGAACAAAGGAAGTATTGATGAAAATATTGTGTAATAAATAACAGATTTGAAAAGGGTAGTGTGAAAAATAAAAATTAGAACAAGAAAGGTTGAAGAATATATGAGGTGTATTATGGTGCTAAAAACAGTAAAGATGAAGATACTCGTCTGAAAACTCTTTAGGATTATTTCATATATGAATGAAAATTTCTTTCATTATAACATCACAAAATAGTTTATACAATACTTACCATCTGGGTAAAAAATTCTTGTAAAGCATAAATGAATAATTAATGTATTCGACTTCAATGTTTAATGAGAAATAAAAAAAAAACTGAGCTGAGATAAACTTCATTGATATTTTTTAGTAGATTTAAATTTGTTTCATTTTGGTGCATACATGAACTTTACACATCATATCAGGGACAGATAAAGGGTTTTGATCAGAGTGGAGCCCAAATGTAAAAAATTAAATGTCACAGTTGGTAATAGGTGTTTGCGTGATTTCTTTAAGGAATTACTTCATTGTGTACATTTCATATTGAATGAAAATGAATTGTAAGTTGAAATATTTAACCGTAAAAAAAAGGAACAAACAGGACAAATTTCAATTTATTTGATAGATTACCCCTTTCAGTTGATGGATTTTCACTTGGCGGGGGCATTGATTCGTGAGAGAAAATAGATCTGTGAATGCTACAGATTACTCCTTTCAATTGATAGATTACCCCCTTTAATTGATGGATTACCTCTTTCAGTTCACGGATTACCACCTTCAAAATGTAAAACAAAATGAATTTTTTTTATTTTTAAGGCTGATTTATAATTATTTGGGATAATTTGAATTTTTTTAAATAGAATTCCAATATGTAAATATTAAAAAAAAATTTATTGTAGTTTGCTTAAGCTGTGGAGTGGGTACAGATCCCTGATCTTATAATCCATATTTTATCAATACTTTTCTTAAACAGTGGAGTGAGTACAGATGCCCCATCCTATAATCTATATCCTATGAATACTATGGGGAACAAGAACATTTGGTTGGGTTATTTGATTTAATTTCTTAGGTTGAGGGTATTTGTATTGAGATATCTGATTCCATTGTTTTCTTTTTTCTTTTCCTCATTCAATTCATTGGCTTCTTCTTTGTGAAGGCCGCAAAGGAATTGCTGAAGGAAGGAATAAAAGGAAGGAGATAAAGATAGGAGATACCTTTTAAATTTCATCTTTATTTTTGGGTTTCATATGGCTACTCTGTAATGAAGCAATTTCTTCTTGGACCATTAAAGAAACAGTTGCATCCCCAAGCAAGGTGTTCAAATGTACTAGTCATTTTCAGTGGGTGATAATTTCAAAGTTGGAGTGGTCATGTCCAGTGGATATTTTTGATATAGGCAGCTGCTAGAGAAAACACAGTCTTATGCCAAGTATGGGACTTAGGCTGCTAGCAGCTGAGGGAAAGAAGATCCATCTCGTATCAAAGATAAAGTTGAAGTGAAGTAGAATTTCTCTTTTGTGCAGGGAAGGTCCTTTCTTTGGGCATGTGACACTCCTACATACTGTCAGGGGCTTCTGGGAATTTCTGCACTCTTTGAATTTATTTTACTTTATTTATTTTCTTTTTCTTTTTTCTAACTCCTACAATGTATAAAGCTCTCTTCAGAGATTTAGTTTATTTTACTTTTTTATTTCAGTTTTCAGACCCAATCATAGAATCATCATTCAATTCACTTGTAGTACTGCAAGATGTAATACTTTATATGACTATTTTATATATCTTATATTTTGGCATAATATTTCATCCCGGGAACATTTGATAAAAATAACTTTCATTCTTAATGGCTGTTTAGAGAAACATCCAGACTACACATAAGACCTCCATTTTACATTTATAGAACTTTTTGAAGAGATTAACCAAGAATTTCAACCCATTGGTAATTTGTAGCAAAGACATCCATGGTTGCTATTCAACTTCTTTATTATATTCCCTTATATTCATTGAGCCATAATGATTGAATAACTTTTCTCATTTTTTATTTTCAGTTTCAATCAGATTTGCTTTCCTTAAACATTGAATATTTACTTATAAAAAAGAGAACACACTAATAAGGATCTTTCCTCAATGTTAATTTTTGAATGATTCTGTTGGATTTACTAAGATTTGTGAAAATGATCTTGTAGCATTTTACTACATGGACAAAATAAAATATTTTTCTGTGTTGTAGAGAAATCTTTTTTAAAAAAGAAGGTAATTTTATTTGGAAAAAAATGACTGAAAATTGATTCATTTGCAAATTAATTGTGAAATTTATAAACAGAATCTTGAAAACTTTTGGCAAACTTTTTCGAACAAATAAATTTCTTATGAATTTTTAAAATATGTAAGAAAATTTTATAGTTAACGATAGTGAAGAATGGCTTTCAGAACACAGCTAAAGAGTAAAAAAATTTATATCAAGGTAAACAATTATTATACACACACATGTATATTCATAAAGTAAAGTTGGTGACTGTAGTTGAGGGCAACCTGAAGGCTCCCTTTCCAATAGCTACTACACCAAGGTGTAAGGGAGAGCACAACTCCTTTTCTAGGACTGCTCCACTTTAACCTTGATATGTACCTTATAATGCTGTGTTAAGCTAGGAGGCATCAAGTACCATTTTTTTTAATCTTTGGTATGATTCAACCTGGGATTGAAGCCCAGTCTCCTAGGCTATAGGCGAACACTCTACCCACTTGACCATTGAGCCTGTAGGATATATTTATACTATCAGAATTGACAATGGGTTTAATGTTTCATTTTTTGTAAAACCATCTTCAAGGCAGTGTTTGTATGTGATGTTAAAAAATGTTTTATCTGAAAATTATTTTCAAAGAAAAAATGAAACAAAATAATTAGAAAATTCTTAGTGTTTCATTATTGTTAATAGCATTCTGTTTCAAAATGTATGTTGTCGCAGGAGTGGTATATGTGTGCGTTGATCCTACAAATAGGTATTAGTGGCATTTGTGATGATTTACAGAGGACTGGACAAATGACAGAGGCAAATGGATACGTTTAAATTCCGGTTTTATTGAACAAATCTTACACAAAAGGTGTATAAGTGTATAAATCATGATTGTTGTATCACATCGATGTCATCTTTGTTGGGTGTCAAAAGTCTGTGTTGTAGAAAGTCATAGACTCAGCTGTCTATTAGTTTGTGGCGACAGCGTGTCTTGCAGGTGAGGATGGTGCTTAGTGCTGATATTAAGTGTTACTGTATGGTCAGGTTATAGATGTTGCGTGGACGCATTGGTGGCAAAGGCTGGGTGATCGATGTCCTGGTTGTGCAGTACTTTGGTTAAGCAGGGGTGTGTTGAAGTGGCCTTGAAGTGTTGGTGCTAGTCACTCATGGACTAGATGCTGCAGATGCTGATTGCAGAGGCTGTGTGATTGATGTCCCGGTTTGTTCAATCCTTGATTAACCGGGTGTGTTTTGATGTAGCCTCAAGTGTTGATGCTAGTTTGAGCAATCAGTCACTCGTGGACTAGGTGCTGAAAATGCTGTAGCTTGGTTGCGCAGGAACGGTGGCTGAGTTAAGCTGGAGCTGGTCAGCAGTTGGTATTGGCTGCTGTGTTGTTTTCTCATAGTATCTGCTAGGAAGGTGTAGTGAGGAGACCAAACGTGGTCTAAGAAGATATTCTGAGGTTAGCTCTGAGAAGAGTTGTTTGATTGTAAGACTTTCTGTGATTAGCCCTGAGAAGAGCTGTCTGAAAAAAAAAAAAAAAACTGCTGCGATTGGTCTGTTAGGCTGTGCTGGGTCCGCGGCTGTGGTTGGTTGGATTCCACGTCTTCTGCTTCAGCTGGTGGTAAGGAGGCAGACCCCACGTTCAGCAGCTTGGGTTGGTGGTGAGAACGAAGACCCCAATGCTGCTGGCAGAGGTAACAGATTCCTTTCCTCTGCCTCCCACCAAACAGGACAATACAAGGTCAATGACTTGAAGGTTGATTATAGTGGAGGTTGAGGGAATGGGAGCTCAGGCGTGAGCCGAGACTCGAACTCTGCTGGACTATGCTGGTCATCGACTCACTTAGTGCAATATGTGCCTGATGAGCCTTGCAGGACATGGACCCAAATGTAAGTCCAGGCATGGATGCCTGATAATAGCTTAAACTGGACCAAGAGGTCCAGAGTTATACAATGCTGTCAAAGACATCATCGTCCACCTGAAGGTGGCCAAGCCAAAGCTGGGAGCCATTCGGCCTCAAATCTGTCCTTGACCTTGGGCGGTGGTACCATGGTGAAGCCCGGCTGCAGAGTTGGTTTTTGTCATTCATCCCACCAACTGGACGAGTGTGGCACAAGCCCTTTTTTTAGGTGGGTTAGGGAACAGTACTGTGGCCCAAACATGCCTGGCCAAAAATGTCTCGGGCTCCATCGACATTCCCCTAAAAAGGTGCCTGGTGATAAACCTAGCCCTTTCAAGAAGGGTTTGATCCTGGGGGGATGGCCCCCTGAGACTTGACGATATGGGTCAAGGTGCACATTGACCGGCTGCCAACAGAACCAGGACACACCCAACCAGATCCATGTACTGACGAACATGGCCGACCGGAGTGTGTCCTGACTGCTGAGTCAATTTTTGTCGCTCCCTACTGTGTTTATATAATGTTAGCCGCTGCTACTCTGCTGGTCAAGAGAAATATTTCTGTATAAAGAAAATTCCCTTATTAAATATAAATAATAATGAGATACTTCATTATACTTTGAAGAGGAACTTTTAAATATAATATATTTTATCCTGTGGTAATAATTTTGTCTCTGAAAGGCTAGCAGAATTAACTCCTTTTGAAAAATAGTTCATGTGTTCATAACAGAAGTTCACTCATGACAACATTTTGTTGTCTGACATCATGGGTGACTCAGTGTTTTTGCTAAACCGGATATTTTAGGTATTGTAGATGGGAAGCTATGATAATGTAATGTAATTAGCATTTAAAAAATATTTTTTCTTTTATTCTATTTGTTTTTTTTTTCAAAAAAGAATAATGTATTTGCCGTTAATTTAAAAGAGTTTTAAAACCTTTAACTGTGTGCACATAAAACTATTAGCAATACTTGAAACCATTTAACAGTGTGCAAACAAATCAGCTCTGTCTTGTTTAAAGTGTTAGTTTCCAACTATTCATTTTTAAATTTTATATATATATATATATAAAGAGGATTTGGCATTAAATAACCTACCATGGTTGAGATGCCTTAAAACCAAGCTAACCAACTAACCAATCTCAACAATCTTTTTGTTTTGTTTATTATATATAGTAACATTTTAGAATTTTAGAAATTAAAACTGTTTACTTTCTAAATTGTATTTTACTAATGCTTTTCTGACTTTTCCAATTTTGAAATCTTTAATATACACAATATTGTTTTTTCACCTTCCTCACATGCGATTGTATAAACACCAACTTCAGATTTTATATGATTCTTCTTTTTTCTAATTATGTTCTTATTCTAATTAATCATATTCTTAAATGCGTTAGAAGAATTTGTAACTCTCTTGATACCAAGGTTGTTTAGATTTTTCAAAGGTGTCTAGTTGAATCATTACGTAAAATAATAAATCAATTATCATTGGAAAAATTGTTATTGGAATTGTTTGGATAACTTTTTCATTTTTGAATTTTAAAAACTTTTATTTCAGCATGTTGTATAAAAGATTTGGAAATCTAAAGTTGTGCAAAGGAAATTTCTATATCAAGTTCATCATTAAAAATTTGGGGCAACAAATTCAAAGGGCTCTAGGGTAAAAACCAATGATTATTCCATTTTTTATTTCGATATTATTATGTGAGGGAAAATGGATATGTTATTTTTGTAAGAGGATTTATGATGAACTTTAAACTCTAATTCATTTTTATTATTTGTTAATAATATATCTAAAAAAGGAAAAGTGTTCTTAGTTTCTACTTCATAGGAAAAATCTATGATAGGTTCTATCTTGTTTAATTCATCTGTAATTTTTGTTGAATCTGTTTTTTGTGGAAATCTAATATATCATCTATGTCACAGAAATATCTAGAATATTTGGGTATTGTAAACTGAAAGGAACATGATTCAAGAAATTCAAGCAACAGACAAGCAAAGATGAAAGGAATAGAAAAATAAAAAAATTAATTAAATTAAAAAACAAGTATTTAAAGATGCAGAAGCCCCTGAATGGAAAAGGAGCAATGCATGTGCAAAAAAAGGAACCGTCTCAGCAAAAGAAGGAAACCCGTTCTCTTTCAGCTGTGACCGGGGAAGTGACAACACTTAAATCTTTCTTGCTGCTGGTGGAAGGCCCCACGTGTCCATTTTTATTTGGCACGCTGGTTAACCTTTCCACCAGTAGCAGTCATTTCTGTTACCAGCAACCCATGAATAAAAACACCCAATAATGGACTCATCAAAACCACAACTAAAACAGCATATAATGGACTTAGCAAACTACAACTGAAAACACCGAATAATTGACATTATCAGTCTCGAAAGTGACTAGTGAATTTCAATGCATGACTTGGGTAAAATGACAGTTCTCAAATAGTCCAGGAAAAAATTTCCTCACAATAGAGTTCATGCAAAAATCCCAAATGCAATAAGATTAAAATAAAAAAGTACTTTTTTTCCTGTCTTCTTTCTATATAATTCCTCTACAGCCTTCATAGACCAAGAAGAGAAACCTACAAAATAACATGGGGTATGAAGAGAAACCAAAAATGAAGTCAGATAAAAACAACATACCAAAATTATCACAACCCCCCCATAAGGACTCCACCTATATACTCTGCTTGTTAATAACTCAATCAAGCAATACATTGATGCAACAGAGGATGACATAAAACAAAGAATATTTAACCACAAACTTTCCTTCACCAACAGAAATTACTCAACTAACACTTCTTTACCCACACACATATGGCACTTAAAAGACATGAACATCTCACCCACCATCACCTGGGAAATAATAAAACTAGCACCCGCCAACAGCAAGACATAAAAATGCCTTCTTTGCTTTCACAAGAAGTTCGCAATTATCATCAACCCATCACAAAACTCTCTGCTAAACAAAAAATCAGAAATTCTCTCCAAATGCAGACATGAGAAAAAATATCTATTCTCATATTTCAACCCATCCATCTTACCTATACTACTTTCACAACTAAAATCCCCCCAAATAACTCCACAACATACCCAATGCGCTGTAAGTACCACTTTCCTCCAACAAACAACACCTGATGCAATGTAAGTACCACCTTCCTCCATTAAATCTTTATATCCATCTCCATGCACCCCCATAACCTGTTGACATTATGTTATCAATGTTTTCATGAGTGTTTGAAATATGTCTCCACACAGTATATTTAACATATCCCTCACACACACACCATCAGACATTATAATAACGTATACGTAATATAACATTAACACAACAGAGACAGCTTATAAAAATTATTTTTGTCATCTAATACATCATCATCATCATGTCGCGCCATCAGCACGGATATCCCTGACCCTCTCTTGCCACCCCTCCCTATCGTCCATTGCTTCTGGCAGGTCTTCAAGGCTACATCCTATATTGGCACATAGCTGCTGTATGTAGGTTCAAGCTGGTCATCCTGCCTTTGCTCGTCCATGTGAAGGGGTCCACAATAGTACATCACTTATGAGCTCGTTCCTACTTTTCCACCAGTGTTCCACATGTCTGGTTCGTCTAATTTTTATAGTTTTTTTGTGATAGGTGGTAGGTGGCCGTACAGCTGCTGCTTTGTGAAGTGCTGTCCCCAGGACTTGTTCAGTATTGCTCGCAGCATTCTTGTGTAGTTGCCGTCAAGCTTTTTTCCATACATTTAGTTAGCCTCCATGTAGTGTATCCATATAGCAGTATCGACACGACCGCTGCTTGGAAGAAACTGCATTTTATTTTATCAGTCAGGTCTGACTTCCATATGACCGATAGCTTATCGATAGCTGTCCATGCCTTTGCTAGTCGCGTGTTGATGTCTGTCTTGGTTGATGAGACACTGCTTCCTAGGTAGGTGAACTTATCAACTAGTTTCAGAGAGCTCCCGTTTAGAGTGGAGATGTCGTCTGTTTGATTAAAGCACATATATTCCGTCTTGTGTGCATTGACATGGAGGCCGATGCCCGCAGCGGCTCATTCCAGACTACATAGCAGGGTTTCGGCTTGGGCGGGTGCATTTGCCAGAAGTGCTATGTCATCGGTGTAGGTGGCGTCGGTAATTGTTTTTGCAGGGTACCTTCTGCTTCTTTCTTTTGTTAGCTTGAAACCGTTTTCTTTGATTTTATTGATAGATGTTCTAAGCACATAGTCTAGACAGGATAAAGAGGTATGGGGCTAATGTGACTCCTTGCAGTACACCTGCTACAATATCAAAGTAGTCTGTGTCTCCACCCAGAGAATGGACTTTTACTTTGGTGTTTCTATAGAGCATCATTTGTGGTTCTATACTAGTCACTGAGCCCAATGTGGTATGACTACTAGTCACAGTACTTGTTGTGGCTATTGTGTTTGTGACTAACACATTAGCTTCTGGCTGTTTGCTTTGTAAAATCCTTCTGTGCCCACGTTGTGTTTGAAAGATCCACGGAGGGGGTTGACACAATTCAGCCGGATCTTCTTCTGACAGTCAGGTAATATAAGTGACTAGATTGTCTAGCAACTCAAAGAATAGAGAAAACCCGTTGTTTAACAACAACAAAAAATCGTTTTTATTGAAACACGTTTGTGAGACAATAAATAACAAACAAACGAGGTTTGCTTCCCTGGCAAACAGAAGAAGAAAGTATATCGAGAGAGAAAAAGTGACGATGAGGTGCGGTTAGAGTAACACTAACGTCTCTAAAGTCTGAGACTTTGAAATTTTGTAACGTCTGAAGGTTGTTCGGAGTACGTCGGGTCTAGAATGGAAGAGATGCTTCTTTGGCAGTCTTGAGTTTCTTCTTGGTCCCTTTTTCTTATCCTCTCTGAGGATTCTTTTAATTATGCCATTTTTTATGGATCAATATCTGGACTAAAAATGGTTTCTGATTGGTTGTCCAATAAGAGATAATTAGGAGTCATATTCCAATTGGTCAGCCAATCCTAGTTCAGGATTATATCTTACAGGTATATAGAAAACCCTTTTTAGATGCTTTGACCAATGGGAACAGGTTTAGAGCAATGGGATTGAACAAAAAAAATTCTCAGCCTCGCCTGACTGGATGAGGCATGCCCAGCTCACCTTTATTTAGGGGGGAGCAGAATTAAATCTCCCTCCAAGATAAAGACTAGAAAAATATATTTTACGAAATGACCCGTTTCATCATTGTGATTGATGAAGTTAGCTGACAACCGAGAAATTAAATTAATTTGCTAACCTTTAAAATCAAAAACAATTGTCTCACACTTAACTGACCTTTAGGAACGATCAACCAGCTTTTTAAGTCAATATAAGCCTTGAACAAAAAAGATACTTAATTTAAGGATTTTTTTTTTTTGTTTTTGATATATATATATATATATTAATTAGAATATATTTCATAAATTCTAATTTTTCATATTAAGTACTCAACCGCACGTCGTGTCACATCCCTCCCCCACCTACCAAACGTTTACCTGCTGGATAAACGTTGGTAAAATAAGAAAATATTTATACATGAAGTTGGTTACATAATAGAGTAGATGAATGATTTTTTTCCATATTCATAATGTCCATCCTTTAAAAGAAAATCTTTTTTATAACATAAGAGAAAGTGTGTTTGTGAGAAGAGTTTACAATAACAGAAAGTCTGTAATCTGTTTCTCTCGTCTTTTAAAAAAATGTTTAACTAGAACTATTTATAACTTTTTTTTCTTTATTTCCAATTCTTTCAACGGAAAGTATTTCCCCTGACGGCAACTGCAGTGGCTCTTTTGGCCTAGCCATGGACTGTTGTCCTGGTTCCTTGCTAATCGATCCCATTTCTCTTTGTTGCTCTGATGTAACTTCTGGTTGGTCAGTGACACTTATTCCTTAGCTTCCTTCATTCCCGTGCAAATGTACTGGTTCATTTCTATTTTGTTTTTTCAACCAAGATCGTATTATTGTGACTAATATCAATGAAAGCGATCCAATCATTAAACTAATGGTTATTATTAAAATTGTGGAGGAGTTCACTTGCTTATTTCCTTTTGGGACATCTTTTTCTCCAATAGTGTCAAGCTTACGCAATAGTTAATAAAAGTTCATTTTTCTTAAAGAGCTTAATATTTCAGGGATTGCTTTGGTGTTATATTTGGGAATTTTTTTTAATCAAAGGTTCCCATAGGCCCATCCTACTAATAAGTGTGGTGTTGATTAAGGGCAGGAAGGTGTCGCTCATTTCAAATTTTTCTTCAGCCTGATAATAAGATGGAAAGGTGATTGAATCCCCATAAACTCCAAAGCCTAGTGGAACCCGTTGAGTGGACAATGGAGGAGTTATTTTAAGTCTTTGGAGATTTCCCGGCACACACCTGGGATAGCTCTGACTCATCCCTTGAGGCTATTGCCCATACTCCATCCGTTATTCTGACGGCCTTTGGCAGTATGACGTTCAGTAGTATCTCCACCGGACAATGTTGCTCTATCCCTCTTCGGTTATCCCTATACAATTCCATCACACACAAGCGGTGGTTACTAAATGTATGTATTGGGCTGTTAGATATGCAAGCCCTGAGTAGATCATATTTACACTTTTCTGCTTCAGTAGGGATGAGTAGCATGAATCTTTCCATTGTCAGATCGAGGGCAATATTTTCGGATTCTAATTTGTATTTTGCGACAGTCCCCGAACCCTGTTTCCTATGTGGGTAGGGGATCGGTAAATAAATTACTTGAAATACCTCATATATGTTACTGCTATCCAACAACGGAAATGACACAACTATTAGTAATCTACCGTTTTCTATCAAGGTCAAGCAGCCCAGTGAATTATAATGGTGCCATAATTCAGTTGCTGGATCAGCCGGCAGTTTCATGTGACGTGGTATTTTGGCCTGAACCTCCAACAAATGGTCCCTGAGAAGGGTTGGGTCCACTATATTTGGAGATAAATGACCCAAAGAACGCATGTCCAATTGGACTCTCAAATCTCGTATTGACCCCAGTAAGGTTTGCAGCTTTTGATGCAATTGATTGATAATTGTCGAAAAGTGAAGATATTTTCTTATGCAATCTTCTAGCTGCAATACTCGAATCATAAGAGTCTCGGTGATATTTTTGAGCTCCACTTTCAAAATTTTTCCCTAATTGATTTATGCTACGATGATTCCCAGCAAGTTCCACTCTAGTTATATTTAAAATGGAAATACTGTCCTTTTCTACCAAAACTAATGTCAACTGGTCCTTTTCGAAAGCGCTTAACTTACTTCTTACAACATCTAATTCTTCCTCAGAGACGGTACCGAAAAGTACCATCAGTGCTTTCCCCATTATGGGAAGTACCGACCTCCTTTCTCTGCAATAACTTCACACCTCCCAAAAATCCTCCCATAATCTCAATGCTACTTTTCATTATGTTTATGTCTCGCATAAGTGAACACCAAAGGTTAAGACATTTCCCTTTTTCTGGACCTATGCAGTCTTTTCCCAACCCCTTTCCCATTAAGGTGGCTCCAGCTATTTCTTTTCTTATTTCGTGCAGTGAGGAACGATAGGGCTCTAGATTCAATGTAGAAACTATTAACTACTTTGATATGGTTATTGTTACTTCAATTGTTTTGCAAAATATCACATTTTGACTATGCCGCAGGGACCATGTCATCGTCAGCACACTCAACAGGAATAGGAACCTCAGGTCAGCCATTCTACAAGAAAATTGGGTTTTTATTTAGTCAAAAGAACTAATGGGAGATCAATTTGTATTAATGTCAGGTTTCCATTTATATAAAAAATAAGACTTTTATACGTATTCATATCTATATTATGTATACTTCTACCACTAAATGATTAAGGAAGATCCTATCTACTAACAACATTTAGTTTCCCAGATAGACAGGGTCTTAACTAGGCCCTCATAAATTATCATTCATATTGCCTTTGGATTGTCCGACTTCAGTATGATCTCCCTTCTTACTCAGGTACGTTCTTAGTCGGGGTACTACAGAGGTGTTCTACTGGATGTGTCCTGTTTTTCCCTGTCTATTCTTGGTAATTCTGCAAGAGGCATTTCATCCTCAGTATCCCAATTATCAAATCCATATTTTGAGCAATTTCTTGTATCTTGGGTTTCGATTGAGGTCCTAATATATGGGATATGTTCAATTTCTATTTCGGGTTCGGAATCTGTTTCTGAGGGAGGTTTAATCCATCTTGTTCTTCTAACCCGTTTATTTGTCTCCTTTATTTTAGGGATTTCCCACTTTTTTAATCCCACTAATTTTAAATCATTAACACGTGCCCTTTTAACCTTCCCACTTATTTGATCCCATATAATGAAAGTTACTGAGCCCGTTTGATCTATTACTCTATAATAGGGATCCCACCTTTTGTCAAGTTTTCCTTGTCTGAGGTACACCTTATGTTAAATCGGGTCTCCCATTTTGAGTACTACTTCTTTTCTATCATTGTTTATCCTTTTAGTAAATTATCAATGGGCAATTACATCTTGCCCGAACAGTAAAAAATAGGAGGAAAACCTGGTTACTTCATTAATCGAAAACCTTAGTCTCCCGAAATCCTGGGTCAGGAATAAATCCCAATTTCTCTTTTCTCCATCATTTAGCTTTGCTATGGTATCTCCCAAGAAACGGTGAAACCGCTCAACTTTGGCTTTACTTTGCGGATGATAAGGTGAAGTGACAATATGCTTGATATTGAGGCTTTTTACTGTTTGTCTCATTATTTCATTGACATTTTCTGGCCTATTATCAGATACTAGCTCTAAGGGAGTTCTAAAGCGAGGTACTATCTCGGTCAATAGTAGCCCCGCTACTGTCTGAGCTTTCTTGTCTGGCACCGCAAAAGCCTCTGGCAAATTAGTTAGCCAATCCACAAAGCTAACTAAATATTTACTTCCCTGTGCTGTTTCACCATAGGGGCCAGAGACATTCATACTTATTTTTTCGAAGGGGTAGGATGGCACATCAGTTTCTTCAAGAGGTGCGTTTTCACATTTGCTACTCCATGTTTGACTGATCACACACGAGTTAATATAATTCGTGACTTCTTTGTACAACCTCGGCCAAATATTTTTCCTGCCTATGAGTTCATAAGTCTTGTCAACACCCATATGTCCCATGTCATTGTGAATCTGTTTCAATAGATCTTCCCGAATCAGTTTGGGAATATATAGCCTTGGTCGGACCTCCTCGTCCCTGTCGAAAAGATAATATAGTAACCCATCTTGTACCATGTATTTTTCTAGCAATGTTTTAGAAGCTTTCCCGACTCTATAGTTCTCTTTAAGGCCTTAATTTCCTCATCTTGATATTCTCCCAATCGAGGCATTTCTGATTTGGGTATTTCTTCTAGCCTAAGTAAGTCCCCCAAACCCTGCCTATGATGTAACCGGTGCAAGTTTATCACGTTAATTTGATAAGACTTGTCATCAATTTCCTTTTCTTGAAGTTCTGATTGTTGTTCTAATTGATTGGGGATACAAGATAATAAATCAGCACAAGTATTCTCTTTGCCTGATAAATATTCTATTGTACAATTATATCCTGTAATTTTCAATGCCCACTGTTTTATTTTCTTGTTCGTCCAGTCTGATTTGAATAAGTATTTTAGGGGTTTGTGACCAGTTTTAATGGTTAACCGTGCACCGTTCAGATAATAGTCAAGCTTTTGAAGGGCATATACAATGGCATATGCTTCTTTTTCTATGACAGTCCATCTCTGTTTAGTAGAACTCAATTTGTGAGAAAGAAAGTAAATAGGTATTTCTTCTGGTATTCCAGGAACAGGACCATCCTTTTCAGGACATTGTGACGGTGAATTCTACTCTAACCTGAAGAGATCGATATCTCGGTCATTGTCCTCTGGAGAAGGCTGTTACGTAGAATGTGTATCGCCGAGGGCAGTCTGGCACTTGACACCCCACAAAATAAATCCTGGTCAAGACTCTTATTTCGGGCGTGTGATAACCAGACAAATAATGTGGAGGTTAATTCGGGGCTAAACTGACCTCAGACGTTGGTAACGGGGTGCCAATTCACGTTCACATACACCACCAAGTCCTTTGTCTTCCTACCCACTAAGATCACGGAAGAAAGAACTTCTAGGTTGGATAATATTAACTGTAGACAGATTTCCAAAATTCTCTTGTAATGTTTAAGGAGGCAATAAGACGTTTAGCAAGAATTAATGAAAGCAGTACGAGGCTGCGACAGGATACATGCAAAAGAAGTCAAATCGACAGAGGAAATAACACAACCAAAAGATTTCAACACAAGAGGGCATTTGAAATATTAAAAAAATTTCATATGCGACGACTAAACAAATAATGATGAGATTTAAGAAACAGTTCTTTTTTCTTTTCTCTTTTCTTTTTAAAATACAATAAAATATTAAGCCAACAGGAAAACATCAAACCAAAAATGTCTCTCAACAGTCCTTTTTCTTCTTTCTCTTTTTTCTTTCTTTCTTTTTCTCTTACTTGAGTAAAAGTGTCGCCGGACTGAAGCGTGTAGCAATGTTCATTCAATAAATTTAACTATTGATGAAACAGAATCTTTACAGTTTCTATCTTTTTTTGAATACATATAACTTTCCAATATTTAAGAATTGTAGAAGGAAAACAGTTTTCTGTTGTACTTATCTTTGACAGGTTCTCAATTTTCAGATTTCTTTCTCTCTTTTTTACGGACGAGTGTCTTTCCCGGAGCTAGTTGACCTCAGCAGTCTGGTTCTAACGCTGGATTTATCCAAACTAAAATTCCCCTTCAAATTTCTCTAACGCGTGATAGCCTTTTTGGTGCGAAGAGCCGGTGGACCAATCATCCAACTTTTCCTCTTCCACCACCTCGCCGGGTCACGCCACTTGATTGACCTAGACTTCTTTCGTTCAACAGACTAAAGGGCACAGAGTGCAGATAGCTTGCTCCTTTGTTCCCATACCATTTTAACGGTCGGTCTTAATGCCTGTGGATTTAAATAAAGGGGTAAGGGTATTGACCTCCCCTTCCTCCTCTCTCTCTTATAGCATACCACGTCACAACATGATTAGGTTAGGCAGTCCCCAATACATTGATCGCTTGCGTCAGTATACAAGATCATGGGTTTATTCATATCTGGATAAGCTAACAACAGAATCGTTGTTCGCTGATCTTTTAACGTATCAAATGATCGCTGGCAGTGATCCGTCCACTTAAAGCGGGTGCCTTTCTTTGTAAGTGCTATAAGGGGTGCAGCTATTCTAGAAAATGCAGGTATGAACCTTCGGTAGTATCCAATGGCTTCTATGCAACCCCTGACCTGTCCAACAGTCTTTGGTTCAGACATTAAGCGAATTACTTCAACTTTATCATCGTCTGGTTTAATTCTTTTCTTATTTATGACAAATCCTAGATATTTGGTTTCTGCCATCATGAACTGGCACTTCGGCAATTTTATTTTCAACCCATGTTTTCTCAACTGATTAAATACCGACGAAAGGTGTTGGAGATGTTCACTTATGTTGTTAGAGAAAACCAGTATGTCATCCAGGTAAGCCATGGAAAACTGTTTTAGCCCTCTAAGCACTATGGACATCAGTTGTTGAAAGATGCCTTGCGCATTGGTCAGTCTAAAGGGTATAACTCGGAACTGAAAGAGTCCTGAGAGGCATGCAAACGCAGCCTTTTCGCGATCAGCTTGGTCGAGAGCTACTTGCCAGTACCCCGACCTCAAATCAAGGATAGAGAAGCAAGTTGCCTTATCCAGAAGTGCTAATATGTCGTCTATTAGTGGTAGAATATACGCAAGTGGTTTGGTGATGTTGTTCAGGGCCCTAAAGTCTACGCAGAAGAGATGCCCCTCCATTTTTCTTGTCTACCACCACTATCGGAAAAACTCCAGGCAGATTTGGAACGTTCAATCACTCTCGCTTCCAACGTCTCCTTGACCGCTTCTTCAACTAATTTTCTTTTATGGATTGGAGTTCGGTAGAGTTTTAATTTTTTAGGGGGGGTGTTTCCTATGACTATTTTCGTTTAGACTGCCCGAGTTCATCCCAATTCTTTATCCGAGTTAGCGATAACATCTCTATTGTTCTGTATTCGATCTTCTATTTTCTTTCTATATTCTTCTGGTACATTGATGTCCACTGATTTGATCTCAGTTTCGCTTATCTTGGTGGGTCCCTTTTCAATATACTTAACTTGCTTTCTAATATTTAAGGGTGATATGTTCCCTAACTTTTCACCCTTGGGCACTTTGACTGTTTTATTGCCCAAATTTGTTATCATTACTGAGATCTTCCATTGTAGGGAACGAATAAATAAATAAAAGAAATTTAAATTAAATTTAAAAAAAAACCCAAAAAACTATTAAATTTGCAGAAACTCCCAGAGGTCCCTAACAGGAAAAGGGGATGACGCATGCGTAAAGAAAAAAAGGCATCCTCTTGACAAAGGGGAACAGACTTTCTTTCTCTTTCAGGCAGTGACCAGCGTTTTGACAACATCGTTGCTGACGTGTCTTTAGACCCACAAATGAACTACAAGCAAACCCTTACCGGACTTTGACAAACTTCCAAAAGAAAACTAATCCTTATGGAAGCCCGAAGTACCAAATGAGGACAAATACATGCATGAAACGATTAACGTGTTTTTGACACTTTAACTGGGGGACTCAACCGTTTCAATGTATTCAGCAAAAACTACCTAATCCATGGAATGGTTGTTGAACCCAGTAAATAAAGGAAAGTATAAAAGAAACGTCTTCGTCTCTTATCTGTTGCTGTCTTTTCTTTTATATAAGTCTTTTTGTGACTTTCTTGGGCAAGGCATTACAACAACTAGTCAACGGGGGGGGGAATAAAATAACCAAAATATGGAGTCAGATATCAAACGGCAACACAGTCTTGCCCTTTGCCTGTGACCTTCAGCCCCCAAACCCCACACTCTTTTCCATTCTTACTCATCACAGACTCGACTAATATTACTTCTTCGTCCCCTGGTATCACTTCCTTTGTTGGAATCACCTGGTATAGGGTTTCCTTTGGTTGTTCAGTGGGGCCTAATCTAGCGGTGCGTGGAGGTAATTGGATATGTGGGGTTTGAAGGTTTTTAGGAAGGTCAGTGGCTAAGGGCAAGGCTGTGTTGACTCTATATTTTGGTTATATTATTTTACCCCACGTTGACTGGCTGGCGCAATGCCTTGCCCAAAGAAAGTCCAAAAGAAATATACAAAAAGAAAAGATGGAAACAGATAAGAGACGAAAACATTTCTTCCATACTTTCCTTTATTTACTTGGTGAATGGACTAACCAACGCTACGTCCCAAGACGCAGCGTGGCGCCCCAAAACACCAGACGGCAAAATCGGTGTTGTCGGTTCGACGTCACTACCCGAAAAAGAGGGCGGTTCACAGAAAACCTGAGTATTTATCTCTCTTCACCGGCTCCAAATTCGCCACTCCAAAATCCTTCTAATTTTGGCGCGACCGCTTCCCATTGGCTACTTTACATTTTATCATTTTTCTTTTTTCTGATTTTAACCGGATGGATGCGTGGAGCCTTATGCGTGGCGACGCGTTTATACATTTTGTATCTGGCAGCCGACGAGTCAATATCCGGTTGGGAGTTTTACTGTTAATTCCTAAATCCCCACAGATATTATCCACTGAGTAGATATTGACCTCACCACTGGGTTCGCTGCCCAGTGGAATTTCAATCCCTTTTATTTCTAGTTCATTTGGATTAAAATTTATCTGGGTTCTATTTTTTTTTTTTTCAGCCAATCTTCACCTAGTATCAGGGTACTATCCAGGTCAGGCGCAATGTAGAGCTTTGATCAAGTTGTAATGCCGCCAACCTTAATAGCTAAGTGTACCATACCGCTTAACTCCATCTTTTGTCCCTTAGCCTGTGTCACTGTTAAATCTGAATCCCCCACCCGTATAGAGTCAGTCCTTAGGTCCTTAAAAACTGACGATTAAAGAAGTGAGACTTCCGATCCAGAATCTAGGAGTACTTCTATCTTCCAACCCATAATCTTGACCTTACATACCATGTCGGAACCTTGTGTAAGAAATTCATACTCTTCCGCTCCTTTTCTTTTAGCACTTTTAACTATATCCCGATTTTGTGACTTTGGACAATTCTGACACTTGTGTCTTTCTTTCTTCGAAGATTTGACCAGTTACATTTTTTGTATCTATTTTAGTTTTCGTTGGTGCCCTGGTTTTTTGCTTTGCTGAGGCCCGATAATTTGTGCCTTCCTTAGTTGAACTTGGGCAACAGTTTTCGTCACAATTCCAGTGCTCTCGCTGACTGGATCTGTGTGGAGCATTCCCTTCCTTATCTCCTATAGCTCGTTGTGTAGGTTTTTTACAACTATAACAACCACGGCTCTCCCCAGACCATTTTCCCCTGTAATCTTCTGACTTGGGTGCCCTTAGTAATGTATGGGGACCTAACCGTTCCTGTCGCCAACCAGCCCTGCCTAGAAATCTATTAGTATGTTTTTCTTTTATTTCTTGACAGCCTCGAAATCGCTCATAGAGTCTTTCACTCTCCTTTGCTGATGACAAGGCCTCCGACAAGGTTGTCGGATTAGCTCTAGCAACATCCTCTTTAATAAAGGAATTACTAACTCCATCAATAAAAAAAATTCAGCTAGCTGTACCTGCACAGCTGATCCTTCCCTTAACTCCGAGTCCCAAAACGCTAACTTTGCAAGATTCGACATTTTGCTCGCTAATTCGGCGTGGGATTCGTCTTTTTTTTTTTTTTTTGCTTTACTTTCATTAAAGCCCGAGCGGCGTCAGTAGAGTTTACAAACTCTCCATATTGTGCCGTTAGTTCCTCGAACAAGTCTTTACTTGGAATGTCTGGGCGATCAACAAGATAGTTTCCGATCCATTCCGACACAATACCATCTGAAAAATCATAGGCTAGGTTTATTAACTCCGAATCTGTTAGCTTGTAGCTCCATTGCTTCTTTCTAAATGCTGCTAGCCATGGTTTCAGGTCGGTTGGCCTTCCAGTAAATATGGAGATCCTCGATCCACTTGTTGCTACTATGTGTATGAGACTTGGGTTGGTATTAGCCATTAGATATGCTTTTAAAAAATGGGATATTAGTTTATCTAACAATATATCCAACTAATGAACCAACAATTTGCACAACGAACGAAGAGAAGCGAAGAAAAACAGTCACTTACCCGGAATATGTAGATTTTCTTGGGGTGACGAAGTTTTTCTAAGTGTGACTGCGTTGTGGAGATTTTCTCGGTCAGGCCCTAGGTATGGTGTGGCTGTATTATTAGGAATTCGTCTGGGTCGAGTCCTAGGTGTGATGTGGTTGGGCCATAGAGTTTACTCAGGGTTGATCCTGGTTTAAACGGCACCAGATGTGATTCTATGCTAGTCACGGAGCCCAATGTGGTATGACTACTAGTCACAGTACTTGTTGTGGCTATTGTGTTCGTGACTACCACATTAGCTTCTGGCTGTTTGCTTTGTCAAATCCTTCTATGCCCACGTTGTGTTTGAAAGATCCACAGAGGGGGTTGACACAATTCAGCCGGATCTTCTTCTGACGTTCAGGTAATATGAGTGGCTAGATTGTCTAGCAACTCAAAGAATAGAGAAAACCCCGTTGTTTAACAACAACAACAACAACAACAACAACGTTTTTATTGAAACACGTTTGTGAGACAATAAATAACAAACAAACGAGGTTTGCTTTCCTGGCAAACAGAAGAAGAAAGAATATCGAGAAAGGGAGAGTGACGATGAGGTGCAGTTAGAGTAACACTAACATCTCTAAAGTCTGGGACTTTGAAATTTTGTAAGGTCTGAAGGTTGTTCAGAGTACGTCGGGTCTAGAATGGAAGAGATGCTTCTTTGGCAGTCTTAAGTTTCTTCTTGGTCCCTTTTTCTTATCTTCTCTGAGGATTTGTTTAATTATCCCATTTTTATAGATCAATACCTGGACTAAAAATGGTTTCTGATTGGTTGTCCAATAAGAGATAATTAGGAGTCATATTCCAATTGGTCAGCCAATCCTAGTTCAGGATTATATCTTACAGGTATAGAGAAAACCCTTTTTAGATGCTTTGACCAATGGGAACAGGTTTAGAGCAATGGGATTGAACAAAAAAATTCTCAGCCTCGCCTGACTGGATGAGGCATGCCCAGATCACCTTTATTTAGGGGGAGCAAAATTAAATCTCCCTTTTGACATTGACCTTCAAGATAAAGACTAGAAAAATATATTTTACGAAATGACCCGTTTCATCATTGTGATTGATGAAGTTAGTTGACAACCGAGAAATTAAATTAATTTGCTAACCTTTAAAATCAAAAACAATTGTCTCACACTTAACTGACCTTTAAAATCAAAAACAATTGTCTCACACTTAACTGACCTTTAAAATCAAAAACGATTGTCTCGCACTTAACTGACCTTTAGGAACGATCAACCAGTTTTTATGCCCAAGATCGTGATAAAATCGCTAACAACAATCTGCAAACAGTTTGCTTAGACCCAGACTAAAATCTTTACCTCAGTGTTAAGCCGAGTTATAGGCCTATTGTTGTTTAGATTCTCCTATGTCGTGACCTGTCAAAAAACATAAACAAACTAGATCACTCAAAACCCCTTAAAAACGCTAGGTCCGGCTACGACTGGAAATGATGAAATCATCCGTAGCCCTGAGCTGCCTTAACAGCGAAGAAAGAAAAAAACCTACATTTTTACAACATTAACTGAGCAAGTCTTTTGAAAGAGCTGCACTCTCCACTGGGCACTGGAGTTACACTCGTTCATGGGCTGGTCTCTGGTTGAGGAGTTGATGTTGCACTGGGCTCTCAGTCAGAAGCTGGAGCTGCATTTGTCTCTGGCTGGGGAGCTGAGAGCAGGGAAGCTGGAGCTGTGCTAGACTCAGTTAGGTGCTAGAGCTGCACTGGTCCTTGAGCTGGTCTCTTGCTGGGGAGCTGGAGTAGACTCTCAGCTGGCCATACTGGCCCCTGACGGGGGATCTATGTTGGTCATTCATCTGGATACTTGTCTGAATGCTACTCTAGTCCCTTGGCTGCGAGATTGGGAGTAATGGCCACTCCACACTGATCAAGCTGACAGGACTATCCAATGACTTGGGCTAGGGATTGGACCCTTGCCCCACTTTCCAATAGGATACCAGTGTTAGCAGTTGCCACAATCTCTGGATCAACTACAAATGGGATACTAGAGTTAGTGGCTGCCAATGTCTGAAGATTTAAATGGAATTGGGTTGCAGAGTTCATGGTCTCTGCACTATTCATTTTTCAAACCCTATTTCAAGGCCCAAAAGAGGGCCCCAACACCCAAAAAAAGAGTTGATGAAATTGAATTTGTCAACTTAGAACCATTTAAGGTCTAGAAAGTGTCATAGTATAGCTAAGAATTTCCAGGAAAGAGAAGAAAGGAAGTGAGAGGAAGACAGTAAAAAATCATGGGAAATAGACAAAAGTAAGTAATGCTCCACAGCTTGCAAGTGATTGTCACCTTGAAAAGTGGTGTTGGTCATAGGAGAAACTGTACCCTCTGTCCTTTACCAAGCAATGAGCCAAAGAGGAAGGAAGAGAGAGAGAGAGAGTTAGCTGCCACCTGGTTGAAGGAGTGGTTCTGCCTTCTCTTAGACCACACAATAAACCTAAGATAAGAAACGCAACAAACAACAACCAAAAGGTTCACTGATATCATTTTAAAGTGAAGCTGGTCACTTTTTCAGTTGACTTAAGATAAATCAGATTTTGGGCAGGAAACTTTCTTTAAATTATGTGTATAATGAAACAGGTCATTATGCAACCAAAAGAAGTTTGGAAATATTTCTTGCTATATACAGCAGATGACTCACAGAACTGTCTTGGAAATAGTTTTAGTTTTGCAGAGGATTAATTTCCTTTGCTGAAGGAATTGGTGACGGGATGTGCCCATACCCAATATCCCTGATGTGAGCAGATAGTGACTACAAGTTACATACTGCTTCTGGTGAATTTCTTGTAAATTTCTCTCAATGATAGTGTTATACATCCTACATACTGAGGTATAATGGGAACATTTTATGCAATTTTTGGGGTGTTGACTTTTAAAATAAAAATATTGCTGAGTATCTGTTGGTTTGTTATAGATATCTGTACAGATTTTTTAGTTAACATGCATACAAAGAAAATTTCTCTGAATCTATGGCATATTTTATTTCCCTGGGAAAAACACTGTTTAAACTCTAAGTTTCATTGGAGAATAAACTGTACTTAGAATGCAGTCAGGAGATGGGCGCTACTTTTGAAGAAAGGACACAAACCAGTTTTTGCTACTACATAAAGTTTACTGTATATATACACTATATACCATAGGAAGATACAACATGCAAAACAAAAGAGTTTGGTTGGGTAAAGGTTGCAGGTAATTATACCTGAAGAAATTTAGCTGTTTAGTTGTTTCTGGTAACTTGTTAGGGCACTGTCGCAAGGTTCATAGTTGTAGTGAATGTGTTTGTCTGCTCTCAGCTGCTCAGTGGTGGACTCACAGCTGAATCATCATCATTTGGGGCTTATATGATGCAGTCTTAGCTGGAACTGCTAGCCTGGGTAGTGACAAAAAGAAAACGATTCTTTGTGACCCCTTGTTTTATAGCCAACCTCATGTGACCTCCAGAAGGGCTGTGATTGGCTGATTTGGCCTTTTGCACAGAATTCCAATAGATATTGAAAGTTATTCAAGATCACCAGAAATCAAACAATAAAAATCTTCAGTTCTAAACATTGGAAACAAATTTCATATCAGAATAGTCTTCAAATTTACTTCTTACAAATGGTAAAAGCAAATATTACAATAAAATCATTTATTGTACTAATTTTGATTTTTTACATATTGATTTCTTTTCAAAATTTTTACAGGTGTAATAAATACTTAAATGTGAATATATACTTTTCATGTTTTTACAAAAAATACAATTCTTTGTGCCTTTTCTAAAAAGAAGGATTAGGGAAAAATTTGATGTAAAATTTCATTGCGTAAACTCCATAGAAGCAAAGAATTTTGTGTTTGAAAAGTTATTTTACATTTCATAATGTTGAATCAGTTGAATGAAAATATTTTTCAGTAAAAAAATCAAATCTATTTTAAAATTCTGCTAAAAATCGATTTATGAATTTTAATAGAATGTTTCCTGCATATTTAATAAAGGACAAAATTTCTTTTACAGAAATTTTAATTACAAATTTTGAATGGTCTTTTTTATGTGATTTAAATAACTTTTCTTTAAAATTAACTGCATTGTTTAAGCAAAAATAATTGTACTTTATTAAAGTTTGAGACCCAAACAACTTTTTTCATTGAAACACCCAAGAGAAAAAGCACAAATGTATTCAGAAACCTTGACTTATATAATACGTTTGTGTTTGAGTATCAGAATAGTTTTTCAGTAACAGCTACTTTTTTATGAATAAGTAATTTAATTTTTTTTCATTTGTACTATTTTGTTAAAAGAAAAATATCAAAGTACATATTTCAACAGTGTTTTCACATTTGATGTTTTCTTCAGGTATATATAAAGAATAGTTATAACTTACTGTAAAAATAAAGTTCTGCAGCCCTAATGATATCAGCACTCAATATCCAGGCTAGTGCTACTTGTTATATTCTGAGTTGTGGGCGAGAAATGCGTATGGTTGCAAAACAAAGAACGTATATATACTCACAATAACACAGTAATGAGGTTATAGAAATTTTTTATAGATAGAGTAAGTACAGAGAGTAGAACGGAGAAATACGTTCACAGTCAAAGAATGAATTCAGTGGTAGTAGTTATAAAGTTCATGTACTGTACTTGTCTCGTGGTGAAGGGATGGTTTTCTCGGAATTAGGATAACGTTGGTAGCTGCGGAAAGCGTTTGATGTATCGGATGACAGGCGCCAGACGGGGTGAAGAATCCTTAACACGGGTCGTGTGAGGGAACAAATCTGTGGTGTAGGAACGCAACTGCCTGATGATTATTTGGTCCGTCTATTTATACGTTTTCTGTAGGCTCAGAACGGCAATTTTTGTGCCCCGCGGGAAGCGTTCCGATTGGATATTTATTAATGTATTTTTTTTTTTTGTTAATTTATCGCAAACGGAAGTTCTGCGCGGAGCCCATGCGTGAGCGACTAACTTTTCATTTTGGGTTGGGAACTCGAAGTGTTAACTTCCGTTTTTTTTTCTTTTCTTCTTTTCTTTCTTTTTGTTTTTTCAAATCAAGGCAAGATCTCGTCTTGTAACAGCTCCCCCAGATCTTACCATGATTTGAAGTTGCTATGTTGTTAGTGCTTGCTTGCGTGTTTTTTTTTTTTTTTGTTTTTTTTTTTGTTTTTTTTTTTGAGGTTGTGTATTATTTATTTTGTTTTTTGGCACATAACGAAGTCTTTAATGCGTGCTGGGAGTTGCCCTCGTGTTGTTCGTTTCGTTGGGTTTTGGGTATTGTCTCCGGAACTGCAGTCATTTGCGACAAGATGCTCCCCTGACGAAAGTGTAGGGAGTTGTGACAACGGGTGATGGGTAGGTTGCCGGGGTGGACAAGGAGATAGGAGTGGTCGTGTCGACGGGTGATTGGGAATTTGGTGAGGTGGGGATAGAGCTGGAGGTGGGGGTGGTCGATGCATGTGTTGCAGGTCATTTGGTCGTGGTACGAGTCGACGGACGTGTCCACGGTGAACCCAATGCGTTTCACAGTTGTCGTTTTTCACTTGAACTACCAAACCGTTCGTTTTGGTGACCTCAAAGTCACCTATCCAAGGCAGGTGAGACAAGTGGGCTGTTGCGGATTGCGGTCGGTGGAGTAGCACCTTGTCACCGACTTGTATCGGGTCTTTGAAGATGCTGCGGTTCAGTTTGGCTTCCATTTTGTGGTCAGCCTCGTTGTTCGCCAAGGCGACTCTTTGATGCACCTGTCGGAGCAGAGCGTTTATCTGCATACCGTAAGCACCTGGGTTGTTGTTAACGATGTCTTGGCAGGGGATCTTCGGTAGACCAATGTTTGGTTGGCGGCCGGTGATAATGTAATGCGGGGATGCACCAGTGGCGGTGTTGGCTGTGGCATTCATTGAGGAAACTGCGGATTCGAGAACGTCCGTCCATTCACAGTTTCTGTCTTCGCAGATCATGTAAAGGGCGTTTTTTAAGGTCCGGTGTTGCCTCTCAATGTTCCCCGAGCTTTGTGGTCGCCACGGGCAGTGAAGTTCCCGGGTGATCGAGGTTAGGTCACAAAATTCCTTGTAGGCCTCACCAGTGAAGCGGGTTCCTCGGTCGGAGGAGACAATGCGGGGAATCTCGCGGTGACGAAGAAAGAACTGGTAGAGTCCGCGGGCTGCGTCGATTGCGCGGTCTCTGGCACATGGTATGGCCATGAGGTGGCGGCTGAAGCTGTCTAGAATAGTAAGTATGTACCGCTTGCCCTTTGAGAGGGGCATTGAGACAAAATCTATGTAGACAACCTCGAATGGTTTTCCGCCTCTCTTGCAATGGCCCGTGGACCAGTTTCGGCGCATGCCGTAATTTCCCTTGCGTTTAGCGCAGGTTTGGCATGACTGAACATACGCCCTGATATCGCGATTTTTGAACTCCCACCAGTAGCTGGATAGGTGTTCCTGCATGCGGGAGATCCCTAAGTGGTTGACACAGTCATGGGCTTGGTGGAGATATTTTGTCCGGAGCTTGTAGGGTACTACCAGTTTTGGTGTGTTTGTAGTATCCCTGATCATCAATACAGATGTACCAGGTTCCAAGTAGAATTGGTGCATGTGTTTGTTATATAGCCCGGTACGATGATCTTTGGGGTCGAGTAGGGTAGCGTCCGGTCTTGGGGTTGCCAACTGAAGAGCTCTGATGATTTTTGAAAGTGCGTCATCAGAGGCTTGTTCCGCTGCAATACCCATGTGGTCAGCTATCTCTTCAACCGGGATGGTCGATGTGGCATGAAACGCGAGGAATGCGTCGATGGCCTGCAGATGATGCTGAATGTTCCGTGTTGTGTGAGTCCCAGGGAGCAGCCGGGAGCTCTTGATTTCGTCCATGCACCAGGATGGAACGTAGATGTTTAGACTGGAGCCCTGGAGTTTGAAGCGCTTCCCTGCAGGTGTGGGGTCTGCCGTAAGCTTGTCCTTGCTGTGGCCATATCTCCGACTGAGCATGTCTGCCCAGACATTCGATTCACCTTCTACATATTCCAAGACGAATTTGTAGCACGATATTTCCTCCTGCCATCGTCGTATCTTCGCATTGTTGAATTCACGTTGATCCAAGTATGTGAGAGATCGATGATCTGTGAGGACGACGAAGGGACGACTACGCAAGAAGTAATCGAATTTGGTGATGGCCCATTTTATCGCATATGCTTCGCGTTCAGTTGTTGACCAGTTGCGCTCCGTCGCGTTAAAGGTGTGTGAGGCAACTGCTATTATTTTCTTTTGGCTGTGTTTATTCTCTTGCATGAGAATGGCCCCACATGCGATATCGCTGGCGTCGGTGGTGAGGGTAAAGAGTCCGGTGAAGTCGGGGAATGAAATGATTGGTGGTGAAGCGAGGCGCTTCTTAATTTTATTGAAAGCCTTGTTGGCCCCTTCGGTCCAGACGAATGTTCGTCCGGGCTTATTTAGTTCGTTTATGGGGGCCATTAGATTGGAGAACATGTCGGTTCTGATGCTCTCGTTAAGGCGTGTCTCGATGAATTGCCGAATCCATACGAGACATCCGATGAGACTTTGTAGTTCTTTTCTCGTTGTCGGGGGTTTCATGTCGATAATGGCGTGGACATATTCGGGGTTGGCCTTGAACCCGTCGCTATTCACGATGCGACCGAGAAATTTAGCTTCGGACGCAAGAAAAATGCATTTTTCCGGGTTTAGTTTTAATCCGAACTTGCGTAGAGCAATAAATAATTGCTCCAGCGCTGTCACATATTCCTCGAAGGTTTTGGCGTGGACAAGATTATCGTCAATATATGACGATATGTTCGCGCGTGAGGTAACTGTGTCGAGAGCCTCAGCTATGCATCGCGAGAAGATTTGTCCAGCGGATGTTAGACCGAAAGCCAGACGGGTGTATTGGAAACAGCGTCCTTTCCAAGTAAAGGCCGTTTTATGGCGGTCACGTTCGTCAATGACGATTTGCCAATAGCCATTGCGGAGGTCGAGTGTTGAGAAGTACTTGTTACCTTCGCCGATCTTGTTGAATGTCGAGTCAATGGTAGGTATTGGGTATGGGTCGAGATCGACTAAAACCTTGTTGAGGGTTCTTTTGAAATTTGCGACCACTCGAATCTTTCCGTTTTTCTTGCGGACGGCAAAAACGGGACTGTTAAATCCTTTAGGGTCGTTGCAAGGTTCGATAACACCCTCACTTGCCATGCGGGCAATTTCCGCGTCAACATCATCCTCCAGTGCTTGGGCTATAGGGTGCTGTTTTTGGCTCCTGGACTGCCCGTTGGTTGGTATGCGTATTGGCTTGATGAAAGTGCCCCTTCTATTGTCGTCGGTGCCGAGAATGTCCGCATAGCTGATGAGTAAATCGGCGGTAGCTTCTAATTCACTACGGCTATGATGGTCTGGAAACGATAGGCCTACGGTTTGCTTAAGCCAATGGAGTTTTTGGTTGAGAGTCAACCCGTTAGGCGATGATCTGGCTGTGGCTCGTGGTTCCTCGTTGGAAACGGTTAGGGCGCCGTGTGAAAGGTTGTGGGTCGGTTTTATCCTTGGATGGACGGTTGTAGAGAGCGGGACAGTATGTTTTAGCTTGCCAGATGGGAGTGTGCGCGCAAGTTCTACAGTCGCCTTCTGGTTATCGATAGTATAGGATAACAGTGTGTGGTGGCCGAGTATGTTCTGGCCGATCAAGATGGGAATGTCTGATGTCGTGATCAGTGTGTCGACGTTGCAGAAAGCGGGAGAAGTATCGTCACCCAAGGTAATGTCGCAGGTGAGCTTGCCCAGAATAGAGATGTTCCCTCCGATTCCTTTGACTCGGATGTTGGTTTTGGACATGTGTCTTCTTGCATCTTCAGGTAAGCGAGAAATGGGAATGATGCAAGTCGTGCATCCGGAATCCAGCATGCCTACACCGGAGAATGTGATGCCGTTGTTGCGGAGGTTGACCTGAACAAGGGGCGATCGGAGATCAGGTTGGATTTGAACGTTAAATGTGTGATGATGCTGAGTGGATACATGGACCTGGGAACGATTCATCACATCTCGTTCGGTCCCAACCGAAAATCCAGTTCGTCGAAGCGCGTCGCGTGTTCATGGTTGTGCTGATCGCTATCTATTCCAGGTAAACCGGTGTCAGTGGTCGCTATGTGTGCTTGAGCATGAGGGGGGTGAAAATATGGGCACCTGTTGCCCTTAAAGCATGCGCGGCCTCGTAAAAAATTTTTGCACATTGCTTGTTGGCTGGGTTGGCCAGCGCTTCTTTGTGCCCGGTTGTGCTTCATGTTGTAGGTGGGGGCGGTTCGACTTTTCCAGTCAACGATGGATGGGTTCCGCCTGTGGGTTTGTCGCAGTTGCTTGTTCAGATCCAGCAACTGTAGCTGTACGTCGGCTAGTATCTTGTCACTTTCAAGGCTACGAGGTTTGTCAGAGTGTGTAGGTTGGCTCGCCATCAGCGCAGTGGTTTCAGCGGCGGTGGTGATGTCCGTTTTGATACCACGATCAAGATAGCGTTGCGCATCGCTGGCTATACCACCCGCTGAGTAGTGTCTGTCCATAGTTTTGACGAGGTGTGGATAGATGTTAGGTGTCCATGCCTTGATCTTTTCACTCATGAGCATGGCCCCCATTAGGGAAAACGCAGTTTCGGCCGTCATCTCAGCATTTTGTCTGTCCGACTTGAATTTTGCCGTGATGTGGACTGTGGCCTCTCGGATTGTGTTTTCAAGTCGGCCTGCAAAATCAGTGAGTTTCTCTCCCTCATGTCGCTGAAGGTCCCATGCTCGGCTTAGGTACTGGAAGTTTGTCATTTGGCTCCCGTGGATGGATATAAGGTAAGCCTTTAGTTCCTCGAACGTGGACGTAGGCTGTCTTGAGTCCTCCATCTGCTGGAATATGCCTTCGTTCAGTAGTTGCTTTGCCAGCTTGACAAACTCCTTCTCCATTGCAGGATATTCTCTTAATTCTGGCTTAACGTGTATGGTGTAAGTCTTATTAAGGTCGGTAATGAAGCGGTTTACATCGCTGCCCGGTTCGAAGGTCCGGATGGACTTTGTGGCGTCCCGAAGTGACTGCTGTCGCAATAGAAGCTCATAGTTTGTGGTGTGTTGTTGCAATGTGTGCGATCGATCGCGTGCGGTAGTTTGCAGAGCAGTTAAAAGTTTGTGGAGGTCTGTTTTCAGTTCACTAATGATTAATTGTGCTTGCGGGTTGTCTGCTGGCTCCATGTCAATTTTCGTTTGGAGAATCGCTGCTTTTTGCTGTTTTATAAGTTCCAAGATTTCTGATCGAGAAAGGCCGGAGTATTCCATACTTGTTTTGCTGCACGCTTGACACCAGTGTTATATTCTGAGTTGTGGGCGAGAAATGCGTATGGTTGCAAAACAAAGAACGTATATATACTCACAATAACACAGTAATGAGGTTATAGAAATTTTTTATAGATAGAGTAAGTACAGAGAGTAGAACGGAGAAATACGTTCACAGTCAAAGAATGAATTCAGTGGTAGTAGTTATAAAGTTCATGTACTGTACTTGTCTCGTGGTGAAGGGATGGTTTTCTCGGAATTAGGATAACGTTGGTAGCTGCGGAAAGCGTTTGATGTATCGGATGACAGGCGCCAGACGGGGTGAAGAATCCTTAACACGGGTCGTGTGAGGGAACAAATCTGTGGTGTAGGAACGCAACTGCCTGATGATTATTTGGTCCGTCTATTTATACGTTTTCTGTAGGCTCAGAACGGCAATTTTTGTGCCCCGCGGGAAGCGTTCCGATTGGATATTTATTAATGTATTTTTTTTTTTTGTTAATTTATCGCAAACGGAAGTTCTGCGCGGAGCCCATGCGTGAGCGACTAACTTTTCATTTTGGGTTGGGAACTCGAAGTGTTAACTTCCGTTTTTTTTTCTTTTCTTCTTTTCTTTCTTTTTGTTTTTTCAAATCAAGGCAAGATCTCGTCTTGTAACATACTTGAGCAGTAAAAAGAATTTTAAAAATGCAAAAACTCATATTCCAATCAAATGGCTTTAAATGTTGCAGATTGTGCTTAAAAGAAAAAATGCAAATTATGAGTTTTCCTGATCAAGGATTTTTATTAAAATAAAATGTTGTAAATTATTTCCAAATGTAGGTACAAAATGAATTCTTGTTATGCTCTACCACCTAAACTTTAGTATGGTATAAGGGACCATTGATACTTAAAGAAAGGAGAAAGAAGTATGAGTAAAAGTGGCTGCATGTATATATATATATATATTGATAATATAGCTTAGTATATTTATAGATAAAGAGTGCTCAGTTTAAATGATTGAGTATATATATATATATATATATATACATATATATATATGTTCATTGTAGGTCCAAAGATAGAATAAAAATATATTTTAAAATAATGTGTATATATATATATATATAAAGTTAGGATAGTGTAGACAGAGAGTCACAGGAGCTTGGTAACAGTCCAACTATTGTATAAGTGAGAAACTGATAGTTACCTAGCCCTATTGACTCTATGTCTACATTATCATAACTTTATATATATATATATATATATACTTAATAAAATTGATTATGTCCGTGTATCAGTGTATCTTATGGACACCTAGCTGGCTGGACATAGAAAGCTACAATTTTATATAAAAGACCACAATCTATATTATTCTCATTGTATCATGAATTTAGAGCTAAGCCAAAATTGGTTTTAAAAAATTTGACTGGGGACAAAATAATGTAAGTTAATTTTATTCCTATGACTGTGATTCACTTCTGCTTCAAACAGCATCAATTTCTTTTCTTATCTGAAGCCATTTCACAATAGCAAAGTACATTTCATTTTTGTTCAATTCATTTATTCAATTCTTGAATGAAAGTTAATCTTACGTTGTTCTTAAAGTTTAGTGTAGCAGAAAGAACTTTGTATTTTTGTTTGGCGCGTAAATTAATTTGACCGTTATGGTCGTTGCATATTTTCACCCAATGAGGATGACTTATCCTATTCAGCCCGGACCATTTTCCCGGACAACATAAAAATGGGGAAAGCCAGCCAAACTATCTCCTCCTCAGTACCTTTCGAGCAGGATGGACATACTTTCTGTCTGCTCCCTTCATAGCAGCAGAATCACAACACCATGAGGAAAGTCGTCTGATTTATGGACCTTTTGAGTCAACCATCTTGGACCAAGGGTTCCCAGTTGAACATGAATTAGATGCATGTAATCTGCCACATACAGGAACACCTTCATATCGCCTCTAACTTTTGCTATGTCTACAGCGACGCATAATTTCGCTCAGACATCCAGCTACCTTATTCCTGGGAAACATTATCTGGAGACTTTCATGCCTCTCTCCTACAGCAACCAGGACCACACATTTATGGGTGACTACATCATTCCTGTCCTTAAGCAGCAAACATGACTTTTGCTACGTCTACAGCGACGCATATTCCGCTCAGACATTCAGCATTGCCTTGACTCTAGTGATGCACATCCCACTCAGGTATTTAGAAGTTATAATTCCTTCTCAACTCAATACTTATTTCCTTCCTCCCTTCCAACGAGACTTGCAGCATAAAGGAACCTTTTATTCTGGCTGTCATTAAACCCTCCTGAAAACCTTACGGCATCTTCGTTCTTCTCTCCCTTTATTTACCTTCAAATATAGCAAGGAACTAACGTAATAACTCTTCCTTACTAAATTCGTATTACATTTCTGTGTAATTATTTTAACATTTTTCTTATTTTCATTTAATTTCTTTTTTTGCATATACAAATTCTTTTTACTACTTGTGATATAAACAAAAGATAATGTTAAAAAAATCTTAAAATTATTATTTTTTATCATTCATTTTAGTAAACAGTAACAAAAAATGAATCAGATAAAATCAAAAATGAATTTTCTTTTTAAATTGTAGTTTTTGTTATAAAATAAAATCCCTTACATATTGTTACTTTAAAAACAAATTTCAACTTTTATCTATTTCCGTAATTTTAAGCATGAAATACTTTTATCAAAAATAAAATGAAATGGTGCACTGTGACATTAATTAAAAAAAATCTTACAATAAATAAACTTTCAGTTAAAAAAATGCTTTCCAGTAAGAGTCATTTAATTTCTTGTTCATTCATTTCAAAAAAAGGATTTCATTTAATTCTTGTGTTTTTCAAAAAATCTTACAATAAACAAAACTTCCAGATAAAATAAAAAAGGAAAAGGTTTCCTGTGAAAGTCATTTAATTTCTATCCCATTCAATTTGGAAAAAAAATCATTTCTTTCGTTTTTTAAAAAGAATTTTCAATAAATAAAGCTTTCAGGTTAAAAAATAAAGGTTTCCAATGAGAGCCATTTAATTTCATGTCCAATCAATTAAAGGAAACTTATATTTCTTTAGTCTTTTAAAAAAATTATGAGAAATAAAGTTTTATTTTATCTGTGAAGGTTACACAAAGTTATGAACTGATATTCTATGCTATCCCTCAACCTAGGCAATCCCAGGTAGCACTGCTAGTTTATATATATATATATATATATATATATATATATATATATATATATATATATATATAATCATTTTCAGTGATTTCTACATGTCAGAACTCGAAAATAGAATTTTCAATAGCATAAAAAAACCTCCAATATACCTAAGATATGTTGATGATATTCTTATTCTTACTAATAATATTAACGAAATCAACATACTACAAGATACCTTCCAAAACAATTCAGTTCTTAACTTTACTCATGAACTAAACAAAAACAATAAAATTTCCTTTTTAGATGTTCTCATTGATACTAACAACAATAATAACTTCACTACCTCCACCTACAAAAAACCCTCTAGTAATAACTCCTGTACCCTCAACTTTAAAAGTGAATGCCCCTTCAGATATAAAAAAGCAATTATTCGTAATGTAATATCCCGTGCCAAACTAATCTCCTCCTCCAAAACAATATTTTATAAAGAGGTAAAAAACATAAAACAGGCTCTCATCGATAATGGGTTTCCTAACTATATTGTTGATGAACAAATTAAACGTATGATCAAAAATGTTAACCAACAAAATAAACAGTATACTACTCCATCCAGTCAACAAACATATATCAAACTTTTTTATCGTAACCAAATGCACTACAATTATAAATCCGATGAAAAAATAATGAAAACATTGATTCACAAAAACATACTCCCCACTGATCCTAATAAAAAAATAAAACTTATTATATATTATAATAAGTTCAAAACCTCGAATTTGGTCATTAGAAATAACTCCTCTCCCTCGATTGGGGTGTTGCAAAAAACCAACGTTATATATAAATTTAAATGTCCCCTAGGAGATTGTATCTCTGATAATAATAATATATATGTTGGTTTAATCTCAACAACCCTGTCGAGGAGACTTACAATGCACCTTTCAGACACAAGTTCAATAGCTCAGCATTTAAAAAAACATTCATGCCCAACAACACAAATACGAAAAATTCTCACCGACAACACAACAATACTCGAACATCAAAATAATAAACAAAAACTTCAGATTCTCGAAGCACTATATATTAGAAACCTGCAACCAGCACTTAATAGAATTAATTTTCAAACCAGTGCTAACGTACTTAAATGTCTTTAGCTACTGGCACTATTTACAGAATTACATTTAAAAGCAAGCGCCATAATCTCCAACAGCAAAGACGTCCTTATACAGTAGTAATTTGCTAAAACAAAAGTTACATCACTTTTGTAACAGATTCTACCCTGATGATGGCCAAAGTCAGGCAGAAAGTACTAGGGATACATACAATTATGGACAATACCTTAATCAGTTCCCCCCGAATACGATAAAAGTAATACGGGAATTCGAACGGATCCAAAAGAGAATATGTAGGCATAAAATGTCTATTATGTTTAATGAAATTTGCATTAACGAAGAAATGCTGCCTAAATATACATACATATATATATATATATATATATATATATATATAATATTCTACTGATTTTTTTTTACATTGTCTCATTGTCTGATTTCAAGTATGACTCAATTCAATGGATATTCAATTTTAAAATTTATCGGATGTGCTTTTTAAAAAGTAAAAATGATTTTTAGAACTTTTTTCTTTAAAAAAAAAGTTTAGCCAAATACATTATAGTTGTATAATTGGTGCATTTTTTTATTCAAATGAAATTCACTTGTAGGCGATATTCATGCTGTTGTGTCAACAATCATTGTTCCACACCACCCCACCTCAACACACACATACACACACACACACACACATAATAAAGGTAACAATAAATTGTCTTCTTTACATGTTGGAGTAGAAATTCCATTTGTTATCTCAGATTGATTGCTGAAGATGTTTATAACTTTGTGAGATAAATAAAAGAATGGGATCATCTATCTGAAAAAAAAAAAAAAGAAAAGAAAAGAAAAGAAAAAAATATTGAAATAAATCAACAGATTCCTTCTACCATCCAATATCAAGAAAGACAAAGCCAGATCTTTTTTATGTTCCGTGGAAGTTTCTATGGAAAAAAATACTTTTCTTCTAAATTATGATCATAGATTAAAAAGAAACAAAATTTGTTCGATGGAGGGAATAATTCATATAAATTACTAAAAAGAAGCGTCTTAGAAAAATGTTTCCTCTTTGCTTAGTTGTTTCAACTTGGATGAATTAAAAGTTTTGCAATATTCTGGAATTCAGTAGATCTGAATGCTTTTGTGAGGTCATAAAAGTGACAAACCAGATTGAACTGTAAGATGCTAAGTTTGCCTGATATTCTCCGAGTACATATTTGCTTCCGGTTTCAAGCACAACCTCAGAATCCACAATTTTAGGTCTACTTGACCTTGTCTGATTGTTGAAGTTCTTACAACCCAAGCATAATTTCTTGGATTATTTGTTTATTCTTCTATGATCAACTGCATGTTTATCTTTTGTACAATAAATCTTTTTGGTTTCTTCTATGGCATTGTGATTCAGTTCAAACTTGTAAAGAATAAGATCCCAAATAAGACTTTGTTGTATATTCATCTGTTGGGCTTTTAAATCCCACATAGAGTGAAGCAACGCATAACATGTCAGCACACTAATTACCGTGATACTATTAACCACAAAAGGTATCTCCACAGCTTGAATTGCTTCGTTCACGTAATATACATGTCACAAACTTGCACATCCCAAAATATTGCAAAACTTTTGACTAACCCAACTAAATTCTTTGGCATTGCTTTGTTGTATCATGCATGTGGTTGTTTATTTTTGCTGCTTTCTATATGGTTTTAGATTTGGACATCAAAGATTCCTGCAAGTAGAAACAAAAAAAAAACAACAAAAATATTACATATATTGAAAAGAATAATCTACATAGATGCACAGATTGTTTTTACTCTATCTATTTTCTGGTAGAATTAGCCAAAATGTGGTTCTAGAAAGTTACAACTGATAATTACAAATTGTCACTTAACACAAATATAGAATACAAATGAAGTGACAGTAATAACTTATTGGGCTTGGATATCTTCAGACCAGTCCACTACTCTCCTCAAAATAATTTATTCCGAATGAAGAATAAGAACAGTGTATTTAATCACATACATTAACGATAAAATCTCTGAATGTATGTCAATGTGTTTAACCGAGCATTCTATATTTTCCACATATTTTCAGACAAGTTTTATGCTTGAAAATAAAAATGTGCAAAAGTTTTATCTCATGCTTTTTTAACAAAATTTGAAAATAATACTAATTGCTTTTTTCTTTCTTGTAAAAGTTATTTTGTTAAAATGTAGATAAGAAATATAATTTATACTGTTAATATTGAGTGGTAAATTGAAAGGAAAAGTTAGAAAAAAGAATGCTAAAAGTTCATTTGAACCTTTTTGCTGCAGAAAGTGGATATTATCATTTCAAAATTTTATTACCATAAATTGTGGAAAATCGATTTACTCCTTGGCTAATAAAAAACCTCTCCTTATGCTGTGAAAATTTAATACACTTTCAGTGACTTCTGAACATTGCACCAACGTTTACAGATCGAGTATCAGTTTTATTTTTTGGTTGATGATTAACATCATTACAAGAATGACCATGAAATTTTATTGTGAAAGGATTAACTACTCTTGAAAATTACAACTGTCAATTCCTTTTCAAAAAGACTTTCTAATAAGAAATAAATAGTGCCTAAGAGAAACATTTAAGCTTGAGTAATATGAAAAAATATGTACTTTGTGTTTTAATGACTTTTTTTGGTAACAAATAATACAATATTTTACTTCTTATAGAATTAGTAAATGATTAATAATTAATAAATGGGCCACAAAATTTAGAAAATTTTTGTTTAAAACTTCTGTACATTATTTTTCTTGGGGTAGTTTTATGGTATAAGTGGGTTTTTTTTGTAACTGTGTGAGGTTCTGTCATACACTCATATTTACAGTGGTGTTTGTTTATCTGATTTGTTTTTTTGTTACTGGAATATTTGATTTTAAATTTTGTAATCTATATTGTGTTTACCTGACTTTTAGGGGAAATGACTAATTGAGTTACACAACAAACAATTCCAATGATATATACTACTACTACAACTATTATTATTATTATTAACTCATTGAGAGTTTTTCACATCAGTTTTAGCTGATGGTCTTTCACTGGAGTCTGAGTGACAGCAAGTCTCCAGGACTCTTCTCAGTATTCTGGTTGTTTTCTATAATATAGTAGTTTGGATGGTCTCTACTCATCTTCCTACCTCCAAGTCCTCCAGTCCCTTTAATGATCCTTAAGTTACTATACCAAAAGCACTAATCACAATTAGTACAATTGTCACCTTCATGTTCCATAGATTTTCAATTCCCTAGCAAGGTCAAGGTACTTATCCTTCTTTTCACATTCTTTCAGTTTTATTCAGTGGTCAGCCAGGACAGCAAAGTCGACAGTTTTGCAAATTCTCTTTTTTTCATTGATTATTATAAGGACTGGTCTTCTGGCCGAGATTAGGTGATCTGTCTGTACGTCAAAGTCCCATAGGAGTTTATGTGTGTCATTTTCTAGGAAAGATGCTGGGTTGTGCATATACTATTCGTATGGTCAAATTTAAATTTCTTGCACATCTCCCAGTGGATCACCTTGCCCACCCAGTCATGTCTAGTCTTATATTCCTTCTGTGCTAATTTGCTGCATTCACTTATATGATTGATGGTTTTATCTCTATCACCACATAGCCTACATTTGCTATTTTGTTATGTCTTATCTGTTCTTGCTTTGATATGATTGGTTCTTATGGCATTGTTTTGTGCTGCTATTAGGAGAGATTCTGTTACTCTCTTAAAGTTTCCTTTTCTTAGCCATGTTCAGGTTTTCTTACATGAGATATTGTTCATTAGTTGTTTAAAACGTCCATACAGTTGTTTTTCTTCCCATTTTTGTTTCCTATCTATTGTCACTCGGTTGTCCATTGTGTTGTCTGTCTCATTTCAGATGGCTGTAAATAGTCCTCCTTTGTGTTTTTCTATGTAGTCCTTGAGTTGTTGTATCGATGCATCAATGCTGTGTTCAATACTGGCAAGTCCTCTTCCTCCCTCTTTTCTTGATACATATAGTCTGTCAACGTCATCTCTGGGATGTAATGCCTTATGCATTGTCATTAGTTTTCTTATTCTTTGGTCCACTTGCTTAAGTTCTTCTCTGGCCCACTTCAAAAAGAGTCCTGAATATCTAACGAGGGATACAGCCCAGGTATTTATTCCTTTGATAAGGTTTCTGCAAGATAGTTTTGTCTCAAGTAGCTTTCTAGTTTTCCTGAAATATTCTTTCTTAATTTTTTCTTTCATCTCCACTTGTTTGATGGTGTCAGCCTCCTAGATGCCCAAGTATTTGAATGTTTCTTTCTCTCTGAGCGTTCTAATCTCGTCTTGATTTGGTAGTTCCATTCCGTCAGTTAGATGTCATTTGCCACTTTTCATTACTAGCATGGCACAATTTTCGATGCCAAATTCCATTCCAATGTCCTGACTGTATATTATAACTGTGTGTGTTATTATAGTTCATAATGATCTTTTTTCAAAAAAAGGTTAAATTTAAGAAAGGGTTAGGATGTTTAGAAAACAAATATTTGTTCATAGAATTCAAATGAAAAAAAGAAAAATACATTTGTCAAATTATATTACAAAATCTATTTATGCTAAATGAAAATTGGAAAACACGTTCAAGATAAAGCAGAGGTTATATTCAAATAACACATTTTTAGCAATACAAAAATATTCATAGTAAAACATCTGATACATTCAAATTAATACCAAAAAATAAATAATTGTTAATCATTGAAAATATTAAACCATGTAGAACAGAGGTTTTTGCTTTAAGATACGCAATAGATTTTTTTCTCCATATAGTGAGACTTCACTGTTAATGGGAAAGTTGAGAGTGATCAATGATTACCTTGTTCTGGAGTACATGTTTGTAATCACATGGATCAATGATTACCTTGTTCTGGAGTACATGTTTGTAATCACATGGATCAAATGACTTCTGCTTTTAAATTTGATGACCCTCTTTTGCATAAAGATAGCCCTGCTAAATGGAAGGTATTTAAATTCTTATTTAAATGAGTTTAAATTCTAAAAACTTTAAATTTTGGTTAATAAGTGTGGCTATTGTGCACAGCACTTAATATTACAAATTATTTCATATATTTAAAGAAAAATTCTTGCTTCTTAAGATGACATAATTGCAAGTATCCAGGTAAAAAAGTCACAGGAAAAAAAAATGTTTAACCAATAAATCCCTTATTCCCAGACAAAACTGTTTTTTTTTTCCTGTGACTTTTTTACTGGCCACAAATTCAGTATTAATATAAGTACAACATAAGAATTTAGAGAGAAGATGGGTGCTTCCAGCTTTTGGACAAGTATAGGATATAAAATCCTATATTTTACTATTGTGACAAAAGGCAAACAAGATGCTATCTCCATAGACAAACTAAAACCAGTGTATTTGGATTTACCTTTAAAGAATGGTACCATGGAACATTTTATACCCTCACCAAATAACAAAGTGTGTGAACCATTATCCACACTGATAAATACATCAACAAACATCACTGCAAAATCGGGTAGACCAGTATATTAGCCAACTCATTTTAAAACATAAGTTGAATAATGAAAATTATTTTCAATATTCATCAATCGGTGGCGGTAGAGGGGTTATAGGATATAAAATCCAATATTTTACAACCAAAAGGTGATGAATAAATAAGTAAGAAACACCCACACATAAAATAAAAACTTTTGTCCAAATCAGTAAAAAATGAAGATCCAAAACTAAATAGGTGGTTTCTGGAATCTGATTGGACAGGATAGTCATGTGCTGTACTTTAATTTACATCTGTGCAGTTGAACTCCAAATTAACTTGCTGCTGAGGTGATTTTTGGTGCAGAAATAAAAAAATTTCAACTTGATAACACAAGCTTGTCCTGCTTCTGGTTTACTCTGTGTGTGTGTGTGGGGGGGTCTACCTGGCGTTTGTGCCAGGTAGGAGTTTATTAGGCTGAATAGCCTTCCCTCTAGGCTACACTTGATTTGCAGGGTTGAGTTTATTGCTCGGCACCCCAATAAAGGAATGTTGATGGGTCCAAGCATTTTTTAGTCTAGCTGCGCATTAGTCTCAATGTGTGCTAGGCTCCCCACATAAAAACAACCTTGTGTCACAAATCAGCTTGGTGGGAAGTTGGTTAGATAGTCACATAGCCAATGACCAGAGATGAGAGCTTGGCAAAAATCCTCTTG
Source organism: Sepioteuthis lessoniana (assembly GCA_963585895.1). Lineage (NCBI taxonomy): Eukaryota > Metazoa > Mollusca > Cephalopoda > Myopsida > Loliginidae > Sepioteuthis > Sepioteuthis lessoniana. The sequence goes on along the minus strand of OY757907.1, from coordinate 141,188,149 downwards.
AGTTACTACAATGCACATCTAGCTTCATGGACATGCTAACACTGACCATCTCAATCAAATTCCACATATCTACACTCTGCTAATATGTGCTTCCCACACACCCACAACTACACACACATTATATTGACTTCTTAAGAAGAATAGAGACAGATTTTTTTAACTTTTGGTCACAACACAATGCAGCAAAAAAAAAAAGAAAAAAAAAAGAACTTTGAAAAATAAAAATTTTCAAATGAATATCAATGTATAATCATTTCAAACTAGTTTTCCTCTTGTTCACCAAAAAAAAAAAAGAAAAAAAATTTCTTCACATAGACCTAATAGATTTGAGGATAGGACATTTGGATATTAGTTTTTCTTTTTAATCCAAGTAGACTGACCTCACATAGTTTCAAGTAGAATTGTTATTTACTAGTCAGTTAGGGAGAAATTCTTTGAAAAATAATTTTTATTTAATCTATTTTATGAACATAAGCAAAGATTTTGGTCAAAAAGATAACATACACCTTAAGAAACTTAATACCCCAGCTTAATTTGTAATTAAAACAAAGATATCAATACTAGTTTGAGTAATTAATGAAATAATGAAAATTATTGATCTCAAAAATTTCAAATTGAATATTTTTGAATATAAAATTGTTGCTAGATAAAACATGGGTAAAAGAGAGTTATTTTTTTTTAAGAATGTGGACTTTTATTTAAAAAAAAAGAAAGGTTTATTATGTTATCCAACAGAAATTAAAATTTCACTTACTCAATACACCCACTCACCAGCAAAACAAATTTAAATACTCAAGAAGAGAATCCAACAAAGATATATATGGTTGAAGGAAGCTAACATCAACCTGATGTTGACCCGACTGTAGCTACCAACACAATAAATAAAAAAATGTCTCTACGCATGTAGGCTCTCCACACTTTCTGGTTGAAAAACGAAATTAACAGACAATTAAAAAAAAAAAAATTTTCCAACCAGTCATAAACTTTCCCCAAAAGTTTTTGGGAGCCGATTTCAATTCTAAACAAGACCATAAAATGGCCAACAAAAAGTTCTGAACGGCAGTTAACACCGGGACTGATATCAAAGAAAACCTTCACGTGTCACATTTCAGACAAGATCAGAGACTGATGAGAGCCTACAAACCCACACCACATCACCATGCTGCACACAAACAAGTCATTTGAACAAGAATAGATTTACACCTATTTGCCTCCTGACCCCTGTCTGGTGGAAGAAGAAAGCCTGTATCTTTCTTAAATCTATCAACTTCTGTTTATTTAAAATAAACGAAATTAAATTCAGTTCTCTTGTCATTGTCTCTTGCTACCATATGCTTGTCTATAACAATTACAATTTGTTATCTAGATTCATAAGAGAGGAAAATAGCAAGTTATTATGTCCATCAAATATGAAATATTCGACCAAAAATTTACGTCTGGGTAGTAAAGTCAAAGGATTCTAAAATATTAAAACAATCATAGCCAGTTAAAATTTAAAAAAATAAAAAAAACAAACAAAAATAAAAACAATAAAACAAGAAAAAGCTGAGTCATTTAATAGACACAAATATAAAAGCACTAAATCTTTATATGATCTGCTTCTTATTGCTTCTTTAGGAATTCAATTCAAGTTCACTTTTCTTCAAGATAGTCACATTATTTAAAAAAAAAAAATCTTTATCTTCAACGACAGGGTTAGGGTTCAACGACAGAGAAAACCAAAAAGTTCGTTAGATATTAAAAAAACAAAACAAACAAACACCCCCCCCCCCACACACAAAAAACAATTTTTATTGTGAAATGAAAAATCTAGTTTAGAGATAAGGACTTCGTCAAAATAAATATATTTGATTTCTTTAAAATTCAGATATAAACCAATTAAAACAGTAATAATTTTGTACCAATTTTCATTTAAATGACTATGAAAGCCTTATTTCATAATGAAAATGTTTGTCGATTTTTCCTTGATAACAAATCATCAGGAAAAATTGTTATAATCTTTTTAATGGAATCTCTATTCATAAAAGAGAAGGGAGCTAACTCTTACAAAATGCGAACTATCAAGTTCTCTTTCCTTTAATATTTGAGTTTTACTCTTTTGAGCAAAGGGATATTTATTTCCCCCCAAATTTAATCTTCATTTTGTATTGCTTTGAATTATTGTACAGGTAGAATAAAACCTAGAAGTTACTATAGTTGTATATATTTTGTGTATACGATCAATTGCAAGGTTCAGGTCTGTTATTTTTTGAAAAAATCAGATTGTAAAGATTACCGGAAGTGTTTACTTCCAAGCCAAAAACCTAAAAGTCGAATAAAAAATAAAAGAAAAAAAATCACGATTAGCAGAGTCGATTAAATAGACCGAAAGTGAATTCAACTTAGCACAAAGAAAGTTATCCATTTTAAAGGAATCTTTAAAAATTTTCTCAAGTAATTGAATCTGTCATGTGGGGAAGTCATTATTAGTTATGTTGCTCCCACAATTTGTGGTGGCTCGTTATTGAAATCCAAACGATATAAACGACGAGAACAAAAAAATATTCACAACAAAGCAATACAAACAAAAATACATTTATATATCAACAAGTACATTGTAAAAAATATTACGAATGTTCGAAGTATAATTGGTCAAATATTCGTTTATGTGTCTGTGCGTGTGTGTGTGTGTGTGTGTGTGTGTGTGAGAGAGAGAGAGAGAGAGAGAGAGAGAGGTGTATGCAAGTAGACTAAATATTAACAGTGACCTATAGGCTATATGTGTATGTTGATAAAGTATTTTGCACAAAAGTACTAATACACCAGCCTGTTATCTCTTTCTGGTTTTGCCGAAGAGTCTGATGTTGTGTGAAGGCTTTCGGCGGATAAGCAGAACATGAGAAGAAAGATTTCGTATACTATACACTCGCCCATTGTATGTTTCTGGGGCTATGTGTCGCTAACTGGGATTCAGAATGTAAGAGCGAATGAGGGCTGTCTCTGGAAGTCAAAATGTAAGAGAGCGAGTTACTGGAAGTTTAGAGTACATATAGTTAAACTTTGTCACGTGATCGGCTCCAAACACACCATTTATTTTGCGCGGGACAAAATCAAAGGTGCGGACGTAGTTGGGAGCATAAATCACGTGACTTCCCTGACCAATAGGTTCCCGAAATTAATTAGTTTACCGAGATCCACCATCTTTGTTTCTGGAACAAGTAAATCAGGATCCTATTTTTTAGAGTTTTCTTCTATCACAGCCATTTAAAAAATATGGGAATGTAAATCCTATAGTCCCCTCCACTTTCTGGACCCCATACACACAGATAAAAGGGAGGAAATTAAATCAAACCAATAACAAATGTTTTATAAAGTCAGTTCGCTCACAATTTTATAATGCAGGATATGACCGAATTTGTCTTCATATATTGTCACACACACATGTGGGGGGAGTATGTAATTTGGTTATTTCAGTAGATTGCTCTCTAAATTATTCCCATCACAAATACAACACAAAACTTTACAATCGCGCAAAAGAAATGGAATAGAACACAACGAACATTAAACAACAAACAATTTAATAATCATATAACAGAATATGAAAACAAATAAAATACATGATATGTAAATGGCCTTTTAGAAAATAAAGTTTGACAAGAAGAGAATAAATTTGTTGAAAGATGTGTGTATGTTTATGTTAACAGAGTCCGTAAATAAGTCGTTCTTACTTACATTAAGTTTATAGCGGGTTTTATCATTGTGGCGACAGCGTGTCGCGTTGATGAAAGAAAGTTTGTTGGGTTTTCCTTTTGAATATAATTCTCGGCCATTTGAAGAGAGTTCATGAACTTTAGTCGAGGAAGGAAAGGGATTTGTTGGAATGTATCGGCTACTGCTTTACTGGCTTAGTGGCTTGTCTTCATTTGAGTGTAAGCTTGTGTCTTGTGTGTATGGCTTCCTAACTCTGTGTTATTTATATCCTACAGGTGGATCAAAGAATCGTCCTAAAATTTTGGCGCGTAGACATTTATTGACCTATCAGATTTGTATTTTACTATTTTATTTTCGAGCCTAAATATTTTCTGTTAGTTCACTTCCGATCCTAATTTTCTAGAATGTTCTATTCTATGTTTTTATTGCTTATTTTAAAACTAGAAAAAATGTGTATCCTATACACACACACACAACTAATAACATGAGACATTAATGGAAAAAAAAAAGACATCATGAACATTTTTCTGATATTCTTCTGATAAGTATATATGTTTTACCCAACATTTTTGTCACGGTTAGGATGCATCACAAGATCAATTTTTTTGGCGGCGTAGTGCTGGTTTGAATTCAGAGATTTCTTTCTCCAGAGCAGGTTGCCGTTCCTAGGATAAAGAGCTCAGCCCATCCAACTATTTTATAAATTTTAAAAAATTATTTAAAACAAGGAAATGAACCGACCACGTACGGCACTTGATTTTTACCAGAGTGCAAAAGGGAGAAATAATCCCAGACAATATGGCCCCCAAAAAGCTACTTCCCGCTATTTGTCGACAATTACTACTAAATCTTTATTACAAATTTGGGGACCAAACTGTTAGGACAGGAGAAAGATAGCCAATAGAAAGGTTCGTTACTAGCTTCTTGAAAAGCCGATAAACATTCTAAACCGGCAAGAAGCTTCTCTTGAAATTCAACAAAAGTCAACTTTATTAAAATTCAACCTGAGAACTACTACTAAACTTTGAGTGCAAACTTGGGTGCTAGACTGTCAAGGTGGGAAAAAATTAGCCAGCAGACTGGTTCGTCACTCGCTTTTTGGAAAGCCGATAAACATTCTATCAGGCAAGAAGCTCCCAGAGAATTAAAACTAAAATCAAACGAAAGTCGTCGACCGAAATTCTACTAAGTTAAACAAAGGATGAAAATTCTACCCGAAAATTCTGCTAAAATATAACCTTCCAGAAGAGTCAAAATTAAATGAAAACGGAAACTTTTTGGCGAAACTAAAAAGAAAAAAAATACTCAAATTCAAATAATTTTGTTTCCCGGACGATCTCTCAGATAAGTCCCACAAATTACTCTAGAATTTGCAAGTTTTATCTTTTCCATCCTTCTGAATTTTATAATTAGATCTTGTTTCTTTGTATAAAATTCCTTTCTAAAGCTTTGTTGTCTGTATTATCTTTTAAAATCAGTATCCGAACTAGAAAACTGCGGAACTTACCGTTTAAAATTGCACACTAAAGCCCCCAAAGAACTTTACCCAGTTAAATACTAAATTCGTCTTTAGTGTTGTTATATTCTGAATTGTTTGATATATATGATATAAATGTTGTGGGCGAGAAATGCGTATGGTTGCACAACAAAGAACGTATAGATAATCACAATAACACAGCAATGACGTTATAGAAAAATTTATAAACAGGTTAAACACAGAGAATTGAATGGAGAAAATATATTTATAGTTAAATAAGGAATTCAGGGTGATAGTCACAAAGTTCATATACTATACTTGTCTCGTGGTGAAGAGATGGTTTTCTTGAAAACAAGGGCAGCCTTCCTAACGGCGGCGATCGTTTGAAGTATCAGATGACGGCGCCGGCCAGTAGCGTAGAGTCTGGTAGCACGAGTGGGGTGAGGTAGCAAGAATGACTAATAATTATTCGGTCCGTATATTTATATGTTTTTGGAGGCTCAGAACGGCAATTTTTTGTGCCCCGCAGGAAGCGTTCCGATTGGATCTTTATTAATGTATTTTTTTTTGAAAATTTATCGCAAACGGAAGTTCTGCGCGGAGCCGATGCGTGGACGACTCACTTTTCATTTTGAGTTGAGAACTCGAAGTGGTAACTTCCGGTTTTTTTTTTTGTTTTTCAAATCAAGGCAAGATCTCGTCTTGTAACAGCTCCCCTAGATCTTACCATGATTTGAAGTTGCTATGTTGTTAGTGCTTGCTTGCGTGCGTGTTTTGTTTTGTTTTGCTTCTGTTTGTTGGTGTGTGTATTATTTATTTTGTTTTTGGCACACGACGAAGTCTTGAAAGCGTGCTGGGAGTTGCCCGCGTGTTGTTCGTTTCGTTGGGTTTTGGTTTTGGGTATTATCTCCGGAACTGCAGTCATTTGTGACAAGATGCTCCCCTGACGAAAGTGTAAGGAGTCGTGACAACGGGTGATGGGGAGGTTGCCGGGGTGGACAAAGAGGTAAGAGTGGTCGTGTCGACGGGTGATTGGGAATTTGGTGTATGTGGGGATAGAGCTGGAGGTGGGGGTGGTCGATACATGTGGTGCAGGTTATTTGGTCGCGGTACGAGTCGACGGACGTGTCTGCGGTGAACCCAATGCGTTTCACCGTTTTTGTTTTTTACTTGGATCACCAAACCGTTCGTTTTGGTGACCTCAAAATCACCTATCCAAGGCAGGTGAGACAAGTGGGCTGTTGCGGATTGCGGTCGGTGGAGTAGCCCCTTGTCACCGACTTGTATCTGGTCTTTGAAGATTCTGTGGTTCAGTTTGGCTTCCATTTTGTGTCAGCCTCGTTGTTCGCCAAGGCAACTCTTTGATGCACCTGTCGGAGCAAAGCGTTTATCTGCATACCGTAAGCACCCGGGTTGTTATTAATGATATCTTGGCAGGGGATCTTCGGTTGACCAATGTTTGGTTGGCGGCCGGTGATAATGTAATGCGGGGATGCACCAGTGGCGGTGTTGACTGTGGCATTCATTGAGGAAACTGTCGATTCGAGAAAGTCCGTCCATTCACAGTTTCTGTCTTCGCAGATAATGTAAAGGGCGTTTTTTAAGGTCCGGTGTTGCCTCTCAATGTTCCCCGAGCTTTGTGGTCGCCATAGGCAGTGAAGTTCCCGGGTGATCGAGGTTAGGTCACAAAAATCCTTGTAGACCTCACCGGTGAAGTGGGTTCCTCGGTCGGAGGAGACGATGCGGGGAATCTCGCGGTGACGAAGAAAGAACTGGTAGAGTCCGCGGGCTGCGTCGATTGCACGGTCTCTGGCACATGGCATGGCCATGAGGTGGCGGCTGAAGCTGTCTAGAATAGTGAGGATGTACCGCTTATCCTTTGAGAGGGGCATTGAGACAAAATCTATGTAGACAACCTCGAATGGTTTTCCGCCTCTCCTGCAATGGCCCGTGGACCAGCTTCGGCGTATGCCGTAATTTCCCTTGCGTTTAGCGCAGGTTTGGCATGACTGAACATACGCCCTGATATCGCGATTTTTGAGCTCCCACCAGTAGCTGGATAGGTGTTCCTGCATGCGGGAAATCCCTGAGTGGTCGACACAGTCATGGGCTTCGTAGAGATATTTTGCCCGGAGCTTGTAGGGTACTACCAGTTTTGGTGTGTTTGTAGTATCCCTGATCATCAGTACAGATGTACCAGGTTCCAAGTAGAATTGGTGCATGTGTTTGTTATATAGCCCAGTACGATGATCTTTGGGGTCGAGTAGGGTAGCGTCCGGTCTTGGGGTTGCCAAGTGAAGAGCACTGATGATTTTTGAAAGTGTGTCATCAGAGGCTTGTTCCACTGCAATACTCATGTGGTCAGCTATCTCTTCAACCGGGATGGTTGATGTGGCATGAAACGCGAGGAATGCGTCGATGGCCTGCAGATGATGCCGAATGTTCCGTGTTGTGTGAGTCCCAGGGAGCAGCTGGGAGCTCTTGATTTCGCCAAGGCACCAGGATGGAACGTAGATGTTTAAACTGGAGCCTTGGAATTTGAAGCGCTTCCCTGCAGATGTTGGGTCTGCCGTAAACTTGTCCTTGCTGTGGCCATATCTCCGACTGAGCATGTCTGCCCAGACATTTGATTCACCTTCTACATATTCTTGAGCACCTTTGGTGGTATAACGGTTAGCAAGCTTGACTAGCAAACCTACACGAGTGTGTTCGAGTCTCATTGGGTGCCCCATTCATTCGGCCTTGTGCCACATCGAAGCAAAGAGCTTCGTAAATTAGGGAGGTGTCCATGGTGTAGTCGTTATCGTCGTAGGAAATGAACACGGCGACTCGAGTTCAAATCCTGGACGAGACTGATTGCATTTCACATAGCACTAATACCCTTGGGGAAGGTATGAATCCAATTATTCTCCCTCTAGCTATGGGTAAATAGTAGGACAGACTAGGTTCTAGTCTAGGAGAAGGAAAACTCTGAATTCAAACCTGTTAAACTCCGCTTAAAAATTGACCTTGTGTCATATCCTGCCCGAGCGGAGGGGTTGGTAAATAGTACCTTCTACATATTCCAAGACGAATTTTTAGCACGATATTTCCTCCTGCCATCGTCGTATCTTCGCGTTGTTGAATTCACGTTGATCCAAGTACGTGAGAGATCGATGATCTGTGAGGACGACGAAGGGACGACGATGCAAGAAGTAATCGAATTTGGTGATGGCCCATTTTATCGCATATGCCTCGCGTTCAGTTGATGACCAGTTGCGCTCCATCGCGTTAAAGGTGTGTGAGGCCACTGCTATTATTTTCTTTTGGCCGTGTTTATCCTCTTGCATGAGAATGGCCCCACATGCGATATCGCTGGCGTCGGTGGTGAGGGTAAAGAGTCCGGTGAAGTCGGGGAATGAAATGATTGGTGGTGAAGCGAGGCGCTTCTTAATTTTATCGAAAGCCCTGTTGGCCCCTTCGGTCCAGACGAATGTCCGTCCGGGCTTGTTTAGTTCGTTTATGGGGGCCATCAGATTGGAGAACGTGTCGGTTCTGATGCTCTCATTAAGGCGTGTCTCGATGAATTGCCGAATCCATACGAGACGTCCGATGAGACTTTGTAATTCCTTTCTCGTTGTCGGGGGTTTCATGTCGATAATGGCGCGGACATATCCGGGGTCGGCCTTGAACCCGTCGCTATTCACGATGCGACCGAGAAATTTAGCTTCGGATGCAAGGAAAATGCATTTTTCCGGGTTTAGTTTTAATCCAAACTTGCGTAGAGCAATAAATAATTGCTCCAACGCAGTCACATATTCCTTGAAGGTTTTGGCATGGACAAGATTATCGTCAATATATGACGATATGTTCGCACGTGAGGCCACTGTGTCGAGAGCCTCAGCTATGCATCGAGAGAAGATTTGTCCAGTGGATGTTAGACCGAAGACCAGACGGGTGTATTGGAAACAGCGTCCTTTCCAAGTAAAGGCCGTTTTATGGCGGTGAAGTTCGTCAATAACGATTTGCCAATAGCCATTGCGGAGGTCGAGTGTTGAGAAGTACTTGTTACCTTCGCCAATCTTGTTGAATGTCGAGTCAATGGTAGGTATTGGGTATGGGTCAAGATCGACTAAAACCTTGTTGAGGGTTCTCTTGAAATTTGCGACCACTCGAATTTTTCCGTTTTTCTTACGGACGGCAAAAACTGGACTGTTAAATCCTTTAGGGTGGTTGCAAGGTTCGATAACGCCCTCACTTGCCATGCGGGCAATTTCCGCGTCAACGTCATCCTCCAGTGCTTGGGCTATAGGGTGCTGTTTTTGGCTCCTGGGCTGGCCGTTGGTTGGTATGCGCATGATGAAAGTGCCCCTTCTATTGTCGTCGGTGCCAAGAATGTCCGCATAGCTGATGAGTAAATCGGCGGTAGCTTCTAGTTCACTACGGTTATGATGGTCTGGAAGCGATAGGCCAACGGTTTGTTTAAGCCAATGGAGTTTTTGGTTGAGAGTCAACCCGTTAGGCGGTGATCTGGCTGTGGCTCGTGGTTCCTCATTGGAAATGGTTAGGGCGCTGCGTGCAGGGTTGTAGGTCGGTTTTTTCCTTGGATGGAAGGTTGTAGAGAGCGGAATAGTATGTTTTAGCTTGCCAGATGGGAGTGTGTGCGCAAGTTCTACAGTAGCCTTCTGGTTATCGATAGTATAGGATAACAGTGTGTGGTGGCCGAGTATGTTCTGACCGATCAAGATGGGAATGTCTGATGTCGTGATCAGTGTGTCGACGTTGCAGAAAGCGGGGGAAGTATCGTCGTCCAAGGTAATGTCGTAGGTGAGCTTGCCCAGAATAGAGATGTTCCCTCCGATTCCCTTGACTCGGATGTCGGATTTGGATATGTGTCTTCTTGCATCTTCAGGTAAGCGAGAAATGGGAATGATGCAAGTTGTGCATCCGGAATCCAACATGCCTACACCGGAGAATGTGATGCCGTTGTTGCGGAGGTTGATCTGAACAAGGGGCGATCGGAGATCAGGTTGGATTTGGAAGTTAAATGTGTGATGATGCTGAGTGGATTCAGGGACCTGAGATCGAGTCATCACATCTCGTTCGGTCCCAACTGAAAATCCAGTTCGTCGAAGCGCGTCGCGTGTTCATAGTTGTGCTGATCGCTATCTGTTCCAGGTAAACCGGTGTCAGTGGTCGCTATGTGTGCTTGAGCATGAGGAGGGTGAAAATATGGGCACCTGTTGCCCTTAAAGCATGCGCGGCCTCGTATAAAGTTTTTGCATATTGCTTGTTGGCTTGGTTGGACAGCGCTTCTTGTGCCCGGTTGTGCTTCATGTTGGAGGGTGGGGGTTGTCCGATTGTTCCAGTCAACAATGGATGGGTACCGCCTGTGGGTTTGCCGCAGTTGCTTGTTCAGATCCAGCAACTGTAGCTGTACGTCGACTAGTATCTTGTCACTTTCAAGGCTACGAGATTTGTCAGAGTGTGTAGGTTGGCTCGCCATCAGCGCAGTGGTTTCAGCGGCGGTGGTGATGTCCGTTTTGATGCCACGATCGAGATAGCGTTGTGCATCGCTGGCTATACCACCCGCTGAATAGTGTCTGTCCATGGTTTTGACGAGGTGTGGATAGATGTTAGGTGCCCATGCCTTGATCTTTTCACTCATGAGCATGGCCCCCATTAGGGAAAACGCAGTTTCGGCCGTCATCTCAGCATTTTGTCTGTCCGACTTGAATTTAGCCGTGATGTGGACTGTGGCCTCTCGGATTGTGTTTTCAAGTCGGCCTGCAAAATCAGTGAGTTTCTCTCCCTCATGTCGCTGAAGGTCCCATGCTCGGCTTAGGTACTGAAAGTTTGTCATTTGGCTCCCGTGGGTGGATATAAGGTAAGCCTTTAGTTCCTCGAACGTGGGCGTGGGCTGTCTTGAGTCCTCCATCTGCTGAAAGATACCTTCGTTCAGTAGTCGCTTTGCCAGCTTGACAAACTCCTTCTCCATTGCAGGATATTCCCTTAATTCTGGCTTAACATGTATGGTGTAAGCCTTATCAAGGTCGGTAATGAAGCGGTTTACATCGCTGCCCGGTTCAAAGGTCCGGATGGACTTTGTGGCGTCCCGAAGTGACTGCTGTCGCAATAAAAGCTCATAGTTTGTGGTGTGTTGTTGCAATGTGTGCGATCGATCGTGCGCGGTAGTTTGCAGAGCAGTTAAAAGTTTGTGGAGGTCTGTTTTCAGTTCACTAATGATTAATTGTGCTTGCGGGTTATCTGCCGGCTCCATGTCAATTTTCGTTTGGAGAATCGCTGCTTTTTGCTGTTTTATAAGTTCCAAGATTTCTGATCGAGAAAGGCCGGAGTATTCCATACTTGTTTTGCTGCACGCTTGACACCAGTGTTATATTCTGAGTTGTTGATATCTGTGATATGAATGTTGTGGGCGAGAAATGCGTATGGTTGCACAACAAAGAACGTATAGATAATCACAATAACACAGCAATGACGTTATAGAAAAATTTATAAACAGGTTAAACACAGAGAATTGAATGGAGAAAATATATTTATAGTTAAATAAGGAATTCAGGGTGATAGTCACAAAGTTCATATACTATACTTGTCTCGTGGTGAAGAGATGGTTTTCTTGAAAACAAGGGCAGCCTTCCTAACGGCGGCGATCGTTTGAAGTATCAGATGACGGCGCCGGCCAGTAGCGTAGAGTCTGGTAGCACGAGTGGGGTGAGGTAGCAAGAATGACTAATAATTATTCGGTCCGTATATTTATATGTTTTTGGAGGCTCAGAACGGCAATTTTTTGTGCCCCGCAGGAAGCGTTCCGATTGGATCTTTATTAATGTGGTTTTTTTTTGTTAATTTATCGCAAACGGAAGTTCTGCGCGGAGCCGATGCGTGGACGACTCACTTTTCATTTTGAGTTGAGAACTCGAAGTGGTAACTTCCGGTTTTTTTTTTTTTGTTTTTCAAATCAAGGCAAGATCTCGTCTTGTAACAGTGTTATTTTCTTCATATTAAATTTTACTTTAAATTCTTTTAATTTAGACATAGCTGGGGAGAGAGAAGAAATGGATTAATGCCCTTCTCAAAGATATTAACGTCAAGTGAAATACAAATAGATTCGTTCTGAATTTCAACTAAAGACGACGATATAAAAAAGACAACACACCACCATTGTTATGATTTATATATCTCACAGACTCGATGTTGATTAGTTAATAAGATTAGCTCGGCCAGTTGATATTCGATTACTGCTTTTAGGGGTGAATCTAATTTATTTACGATACAACATGTATTTAATGGCTAATTAATGTTGAATTATGAAATATTGTAGCGCGGAGACAACGTCACATTGACAGAAATAAAAGAAAATCCAACTGGGTGTGAGTCAACTATCATCACGTTACCAATTTAAGACAGTATTTAGAGATAAATAACACACACACACACACACACACAGGTTTATTCAGCGATATTTATCTCCCACCTATTTCTAGATAACAAGAATCGCAGCGCAAAAAACACCTGAATGTACCAGACTCGCGCACTCTTTATGATCAATTTAACTCCGTTCAACAATTTGGATCTAAAAACACAGTTTTTACAAATTCAGGCCGTTTTCGAAGTGAAATATCAAATTTTGCAAGAGTGCCATCAAAATTTCAAAAAGTTCTTAGTTAACCGTGATACCCTTAATACCTGAGGATAACTTCACTGCGTGTAGGCGATGATTTTTGGTGTTTAAACACAGTTACATCACTGGATCACAACTAAAAAAAAATATTTTTCCATGACTATTATCCCATGTTCTTAACCTCATTATCAACTTTGACAGGACTCAATAACAAAATTAATGAATTAAGAAAGTTCAATTACAAAACAATAGAATTTAGTTTACATTAATTCACACAGTAGGAATAACAATTAAATAAGTATTAACAACAACAGCTAAAAAAAGGGCCATTTTAAAAAGCCCAGAAAAAATCGGCAAAGTAAGAGCGAATAAAATTCCTTTTTAAAAAGAAGTTTACGTTCAAAATTTTGGAGTCAACATGATTTTGTGTCAACCACACTCTCTTAACTCTCTTAAGTTCATTTTTATATTCTTAAAAAGTTAATTCATTGGATAAATTTTTCGAAATTACCCTGAGGTCGTCATCCGTGGTTACAAAAACAAGGAGAAGGAGGTTAACAAAGCCTCGAATGTTGCTGACCAAGATAGTTGTAAACTGAGAAGCTTCATAGGGTTGGAAAGAGAAAGAAAAGTAATAAAAAAGCGTATAAGAAGAGGGGAAGGTGAGGAGTAACTCAAATATTGCCATACAAAAAACAAAAACTATATTTCAAGTACAAACAAACACTTATCACACAACAAAGAATTTATTTCGAAGGAAATAAATTTAACAAATACATTTTCACTGATATTGCACAAATTTCGCCGTGCATAGTTCAGCTAAAATCACTGCAATTAATGTAATACACACTCGCGCACACATGCACACAAAAATAAAACAAAAGGATAGGATTGGAAAATCAAATGGACTTACTCGACGTCATACATTACAAGACATTTTTTTACAGAAATACGAATATGGAGTCCAATTCAAAGTTTTCTTTTCTTTTTTCTCTCTTTTGTTTCAAATTTCTAATGCGTGCTTTTCACATGCTGGTATAATTTTCTTCTCGCTTCCAATTAGCTGAATCATTTTGAGGATGGTATTCTGAGGAATTCAACGTTTTTCGTTACATTTCTACCACTGGCCTTTCTTCTGCAAAAAATGTCTCCCAAGACTTATCCTCATTGAGTAGGGAGAGTTTAGTAATTTTTTGTCTCCTACGGAGGGAAACCACTTCTAGAGTTCCCACCTATCGCAGAAACCAATGAACTCTTTCTTCTTGAAAAAAGATCTTTCCCAAGACTTACTCTCAATGAGTAGGGAGAGCTCTGCAGCGTTTTTGTTTCCTACGGAAAGAAACCACTTCTAGGCTTCCATTCGTCAAAGCATTGTCAACCGTTTCAACTACCTGTTTGAGTCTCATGAAGCAATTCGTCAAAGCAGTGTCAACCGTTTCAACTACCTGTTTGAGTCTCATGAAGCAATTCGTCAAAGCAGTGTCAACCGTTTCAACTACCTGTTTGAGTCTCATGAAGCAATTCGTCAAAGCAGTGTCAACCGTTTCAACTACCTGTTTGAGTCTCATGAAGCAATTCGTCAAAGCAGTGTCAACCGTTTCAACTACCTGTTTGAGTCTCATGAAGCAATTCGTCAAAGCAGTGTCAACCGTTTCAACTACCTGTTTGAGTCTCATGAAGCAATTCGTCAAAGCAGTGTCAACCGTTTCAACTACCTGTTTGAGTCTCATGAAGCAATTCGTCAAAGCAGTGTCAACCGTTTCAACTACCTGTTTGAGTCTCATGAAGCAATTCGTCAAAGCAGTGTCAACCGTTTCAACTACCTGTTTGAGTCTCATGAAGCAATTCGTCAAAGCAGTGTCAACCGTTTCAACTACCTGTTTGAGTCTCATGAAGCAATTCGTCAAAGCAGTGTCAACCGTTTCAACTACCTGTTTGAGTCTCATGAAGCAATTCGTCAAAGCAGTGTCAACCGTTTCAACTACCTGTTTGAGTCTCATGAAGCAATTCGTCAAAGCAGTGTCAACCGTTTCAACTACCTGTTTGAGTCTCATGAAGCAATTCGTCAAAGCAGTGTCAACCGTTTCAACTACCTGTTTGAGTCTCATGAAGCAATTCGTCAAAGCAGTGTCAACCGTTTCAACTACCTGTTTGAGTCTCATGAAGCAATTCGTCAAAGCAGTGTCAACCGTTTCAACTACCTGTTTGAGTCTCATGAAGCAATTCGTCAAAGCAGTGTCAACCGTTTCAACTACCTGTTTGAGTCTCATGAAGCAATTCGTCAAAGCATTGTCAACCGTTTCAACTACCTGTTTGAGTCTCATGAAGCAATTCGTCAAAGCAGTGTCAACCGTTTCAACTACCTGTTTGAGTCTCATGAAGCAATTCGTCAAAGCAGTGTCAACCGTTTCAACTACCTGTTTGAGTCTCATGAAGCAATTCGTCAAAGCAGTGTCAACCGTTTCAACTACCTGTTTGAGTCTCATGAAGCAATTCGTCAAAGCAGTGTCAACCGTTTCAACTACCTGTTTGAGTCTCATGAAGCAATTCGTCAAAGCAGTGTCAACCGTTTCAACTACCTGTTTGAGTCTCATGAAGCAATTCGTCAAAGCATTGTCAACCGTTTCAACTACCTGTTTGAGTCTCATGAAGCAATTCGTCAAAGCAGTGTCAACCGTTTCAACTACCTGTTTGAGTCTCATGAAGCAATTCGTCAAAGCAGTGTCAACCGTTTCAACTACCTGTTTGAGTCTCATGAAGCAATTCGTCAAAGCAGTGTCAACCGTTTCAACTACCTGTTTGAGTCTCATGAAGCAATTCGTCAAAGCAGTGTCAACCGTTTCAACTACCTGTTTGAGTCTCATGAAGCAATTCGTCAAAGCAGTGTCAACCGTTTCAACTACCTGTTTGAGTCTCATGAAGCAATTCGTCAAAGCAGTGTCAACCGTTTCAACTACCTGTTTGAGTCTCATGAAGCAATTCGTCAAAGCAGTGTCAACCGTTTCAACTACCTGTTTGAGTCTCATGAAGCAATTCGTCAAAGCAGTGTCAACCGTTTCAACTACCTGTTTGAGTCTCATGAAGCAATTCGTCAAAGCAGTGTCAACCGTTTCAACTACCTGTTTGAGTCTCATGAAGCAATTCCTCAAAGCAGTGTCAACCGTTTCAACTACCTGTTTGAGTCTCATGAAGCAATTCGTCAAAGCAGTGTCAACCGTTTCAACTACCTGTTTGAGTCTCATGAAGCAATTCGTCAAAGCATTGTCAACCGTTTCAACTACCTGTTTGAGTCTCATGAAGCAATTCGTCAAAGCAGTGTCAACCGTTTCAACTACCTGTTTGAGTCTCATGAAGCAATTCGTCAAAGCAGTGTCAACCGTTTCAACTACCTGTTTGAGTCTCATGAAGCAATTCGTCAAAGCAGTGTCAACCGTTTCAACTACCTGTTTGAGTCTCATGAAGCAATTCGTTAAAGCATTGTCAACAGTTTCAACTACCTGTTTGAGTCTCATGAAGCAATTCGTCAAAGCAGTGTCAACCGTTTCAACTACCTGTTTGAGTCTCATGAAGCAATTCGTCAAAGCAGTGTCAACCGTTTCAACTACCTGTTTGAGTCTCATGAAGCAATTCGTCAAAGCATTGTCAACCGTTTCAACTACCTGTTTGAGTCTCATGAAGCAATTCGTCAAAGCAGTGTCAACCGTTTCAACTACCTGTTTGAGTCTCATGAAGCAATTCGTCAAAGCAGTGTCAACCGTTTCAACTACCTGTTTGAGTCTCATGAAGCAATTCGTCAAAGCAGTGTCAACCGTTTCAACTACCTGTTTGAGTCTCATGAAGCAATTCGTCAAAGCAGTGTCAACCGTTTCAACTACCTGTTTGAGTCTCATGAAGCAATTCGTCAAAGCAGTGTCAACCGTTTCAACTACCTGTTTGAGTCTCATGAAGCAATTCGTCAAAGCAGTGTCAACCGTTTCAACTACCTGTTTGAGTCTCATGAAGCAATTCGTCAAAGCAGTGTCAACCGTTTCAACTACCTGTTTGAGTCTCATGAAGCAATTCGTCAAAGCAGTGTCAACCGTTTCAACTACCTGTTTGAGTCTCATGAAGCAATTCGTCAAAGCATTGTCAACCGTTTCAACTACCTGTTTGAGTCTCATGAAGCAATTCGTTAAAGCATTGTCAACAGTTTCAACTACCTGTTTGAGTCTCATGAAGCAATTCGTTAAAGCATTGTCAACCGTTTCAACTACCTGTTTGAGTCTCATGATGCAATTCGTCAAAGCATTGTCAACAGTTTCAACTACCTGTTTGAGTCTCATGAAGCAATTCGTTAAAGCATTGTCAACAGTTTCAACTACCTGTTTGAGTCTCATGAAGCAATTCGTCAAAGCATTGTCAATTGTTTCAAGCACTTCATTTTGGCATTTCCTGGCCTATGAATTGAAACCATCCATGTGTTTTATGGTCCACAGATTTGGCATGTCTTTAAAGAGGAATATTTCATCAAGACAATTTGAAAAAAATGCTTTATTATCATTTAAAGGCCAAGAACTTTTTTGTAAATACTCGTGATAAGAATCGCATTATATAAATTGTCCAGAAACAATTGGAGAGCTACAAAACATTCGGTTGCCACGGGAATATTGCAAAGTTGTATTTTCCGCATAGCCATTTGATTTACTTCTCGGAAAACCATAGTAAAATCAGCGATAAGCACGATTTTAACGTCATCAACGAATGCTATCGAGGTAGATGGGATCGGAATATGATGGCTGACTATATTGGATCATAAAACAAAATTTTCCACAGATTGAAATCAATAAATGTAAATTTTACCTTAGCCATTTGCACAAATTTTGACTTTCAGCAACAATAGTCTTTGTATGAACAAAATAGATTCGTACAAACATTTTTCAAGCAATCTTTTATTATTTATGATTATATGTAAATTTTTAAAACATTCTATAAAATAAATACAGCTTTATTAGATGCGATATTTTTATATTTTTTGGGACAAAGCGATGGTATCCTGTAGCTCAAAAAGTTGATGTGATACAGAGAAACTGGGGTCATTTTTGGATTTAGAGGCCAAAATTTTATCTAAAACAAGTGTCACATATAACTCAAGATGAAAGTACGTTTTTCTGTTCTTAGACAAAAATTTGGATTGTTTCTTTCTAGAAAAAAAAAAGAAAAAAACTTAAGAACGACATTTTTAATTTATGTTTTAAATATATGTTGTTAAAATTTCCATCGAAAAAAGTCTCTTTTTACTCATACCTCCAATTAAAGAATACTTTATGTACCAATACTTACTAGGAACAACATTGGGGACTGTTTTGCAAGACAACATTCGACACTCTGCAGAGAGAAAAGAAACTTTTCGTAAATATGAAAAAAAATTTTTTTAAAGTATCAATGTGTGTGTGTGTGTGTGTGTTTAATGATTTTAATCCAGCTTTTATTACAGTCAAGAATTAATCACGACTAACATGTGATAAATTTTTATTTGTTTTGATGTTGTGCCTTAATTACCAAACAGACGTGATTTTGAAATTTACGATTTAACCTTCTTTTGTTAAAAGCAAAAGTTTTAACACCAAATTTAAATCACAGCCACTGAAGTTGCTCATCATTTTTCAGGGTCGGAAGAATGATCACGTTGATTTAAAATTGCAGCCGCACAGACGCTAGTTACTGTGAGCGAGTGGGTGGTATGTCTTTGAGCAGCGGCAGTAGCAGCAGCCAAGCTATTTCAGTTATCATAGCGTGGAAAGGTAAACATGATGTTTTTGCGGAGAAATTTGTTTAAAACATGGCGACTCCCTCATGCAAGACAGTTGTTATTTCGTAAGCATTTTGAAGTATGTTGACAAGGAAGAATTCCTGATGAGTAAAAATTTCAAAGTGACAGGTTCGCCTTTAAAATGGAAATCGTACAGAAGATGCCACATTCGAACTCCTGAGAATATTGCAGCAGTGATTCAGGCCGTTACCATATCTCCACGACGTTCAGTGCTTCAACATACTTTGGCCGTCGGGATGTCTAATCGGAGTTTGGGGAGAATTTTACATGCAGACCTTAACTTTCACCCATACAAAATGCAGATTGTACTGGAGCTTAAGGAAAGTGACTGGAGCAACTGCAAAGTATCTTTGAAGGCTCTCTTAGAAAATGTTCCACTTGTGTTCTCTCTCTCGTGACGAAGCAGGTTTTCATGTATCGAAGAACATTAACAAGCATAATTTTCAGCAGTGGGTCTCAGACAATCTTCATCAATTCCACAAGCGACCTGTCAGCATTAATCGCCTTACTCGTTGGTGTTTTATGTCGGAATTTGGATTCTTGGAACCATACTACGGAGAGATGTTACGCAAAGCCGAGACGTAACGAACTAGGAAATTTCCCTCAGTAGTTCAAGCAAGATGATGCAATCGCACACATAGCAAGGGAATCTAAGGAAGTTTTGAGAAAAAAAAATTCCAGACGTCTTATAACGTGGTGACATCCTGTGGCCCGCTCGCTCACCAAATCGATTACTTCCTCTGGGGATATCTAAGGTCTCAAATCTTTGAACGTAGACTGTTGACAACTGACGAAATGAAAAATTCTTATCTTCACCAAATGGCAAAAATATCAGAGGCAATGACGAGGTGAGAGCTGCAGAATTTCAGACGTATTTCAGGAGTGTATAGTTCGCGAGGGCAAGTATTTGAGTGATATAATCTTTAAAACTAAATGACGATAATAACAGAACAAAATGGCAAATATTGTTCTTTCTTATAGTAAAATTAAATTTTTCATTAGATCTATGTTGCCTTTTTTATTTACCTTCTAGACCTAAGAGATCATTCTTCTAGATTCTGTATAAGGCTTTAGCGAGGATTTTTGTTACGTGTTATTAAGTTGTTGTTATTTCCTCGCTAAATATTGTTGGAAAATAAAGGAGAGGGAAGAACGAAGATGCCGTAAGGTTTTTATATGAAGGTTTTAATGGCAGCATGGAAAAGGGTTTACGTTTATGCTGCAAGTCTCGTAGGAAGGAAGGAAATAGTTATGGAGTTGAGAAGGAATTTTAGCAGTTAAATCCTTGAACGAAATGTGTAGCGTTAGGTTAAGGCATTGTTGAATGTGTGAGTGAGATATGGTCGCCATAGGTGTAGAAAAAGTCGTGTTTGCTAGTTAAGGACAGGAATGATGTAGTCACCCATGGATGTGTGGTCCTGGTTGTCTGGGAAGAGAAATGTGAATGTCTCCAGAAAATGTTACCTAGGGATGAAGTAGCTGGGTGTCTGAGCAAAATTTTTGCGTCGCAGTCGACATGGCCAAAGTTGGAGGCGACTTAAAGTGGTTCCTGTGTGTGGCGTATTGAATTCATCTAATTCATATTCAACCGGGAACCCTTGGTCTATAAGAATAGACTCAAGAGGTCCATAAATTAGATGGCTTTCCTCATGGTGTCGTGATGCTGCTGCTAATGAAGAAAGCGGACAGTAAGTACGTCTGTCCAGTTCGAAAACTTCTGAGGAAGAGAGTGTTTGGCGGCTTTTCCCCAATTTGGTGCTGCCCGGAAAAATGGTTCGGACTGAATAGGATTAGTCATCCTGATTGGGTGAAAATATGTGTCAACCCTAACGGTCAAATTAATTAACGCGCCAAACAAAAATACGAAGTTCTTTCAGCTACAAGGCGAAAGACAATCAAACTTTGTTTATCTTTTTCTTTAGGCCATTATTGGGTTCATTGGTTCTAGGGGGGATATTTGGTTGTGTCCTCATTCACCAAGGGCTTATATTAGCATTTGTATAGTCAATGATATACTAATGCTGAATTGATAAAAAGAACAAGAGAAGCTCAGTTAGACATATAGAACATTTAATAGATATTTAGCGATAAGTTTTGTTATTATGTGGGGAAAATATTTGTTTGTGTTTAGCAAGGAAGATAGTGTAACGTATGTGTGTGTTTAGTTACTTTTTTTACACTTTTATAGAATTTCACTTGAAGATACACTATTCTCATTATTGTTATTACGAATTGTAATAGGAATATAATTCTTTCAAACACTCCACAAACCTTTTATTTCTGCAATTCATATTATTAGGACGGCTATTTCCAAATCTTCCTTTGTATATATTACAAAAACGGGTTAAGAAAGCAAAGTTCACACTAGACCATCGACCGGAAGGAGTGCGTAAGAATTTTTATGTGATCTTTTTAGTCATTTTAGGACCGGCAGCCAACTGGGAAGGAAGCTTAAATTGAAAGCTTAAGGTGGAACGGATGTGTAGCCTGGGGGCTGGCCAAAAAGCTAGAGGGACGTAAAGCGAATTGGCAATGAAGGCACAAAGAGATGCCAATTCGGAGCGTGTAAATGTGTAGACGTAGACTTGCTCAAGTCGGAGAGAATACTGTGTAGAACCGCCCAGATAAGTATCTTCTTCGTTTCTCGAAGGCCGTAATTAAGTGACTTTGGTTCATGTACTCCAGAGTATGTCTAGTTAGATTTACCACAGTAAGTACTCCTTTTTGTTATCTGTATCTCTTTAATCAAATGGGACTTTTTACGTAATGGGCCGACTGGCATTTCAGGCGTTTATGCAACAAAGTGATCCTTTGGTTTTTTGGTCGGCTTACATGCAAACATGTATAAACTGTGATCTATTCATGTCTCCATGTGTCTGTTGTTTCGAATAATAAAATAAAGAGAGTGTTAAATTCCATCCCTGTTAAACTTCTATTTCGTTGCAATTCTATGTATGTAGTTGTTGTTGGAGAAATATCAAGCGATATAGTTGGTGATTTGACGACCCTGGTCTGGTCAAAGGCGATCGTAACAAATACACCTAGCTTTGGAGGGTTAGCGTTTTGCAGCGTTCCTAATGTTATATTTATGTATGGTAATGCATGTAAGGAGAGAGAGAGAAAAGAGAGAGAGAGAGAGAGAGAGAGAGAGAGTGGAAAAGGAGGGATAGCCTTGAATAGACCTTGAGCGCAGGAAAATGTATGGTAATGCAAGTAAGGAGAGAGAGAGAAAAGAGAGAGAGAGAGAGAGAGAGAGAGAGTGAAAAAGGAGGGATAGCCTTGAATAGGGCTTGAGCGCAGGAGAATGTATGGTAATGCAAGTAAGGAGAGAGAGAGAAAAGAGAGAGAGAGAGAGAGAGAGTGGAAAAGGAGGGATGGCCTTGAATAGGGCTTGAACCCAGGAGAATGTAGTGTAATGCAAGTAAGGAGAGAGAGAGAAAAGAGAGAGAGAGAGAGAGAGAGTGGAAAAGGAGGGATAGCCTTGAATAGGGCATGAGCGCAGGAGAATGTATGGTAATGCAAGTAAGGAGAGAGAGAGAAAAGAGAGAGAGAGAGAGAGAGAGAGTGGAAAAGGAGGGATAGCCTTGAATAGGGCATGAGGGCAGGAGAATGTATGGTAATGCAAGTAAGGAGAGAGAGAGAAAAGAGAGAGAGAGAGAGAGAGAGAGAGAGAGGAAAAGGAGGGATAGCCTTGAATAGGGCTTGAACCCAGGGGAATGTATGGTAATGCAAGTAAGGAGAGAGAGAGAAAAGAGAGAGAGAGAGAGAGAGAGAGAGTGGAAAAGGAGGGATAGCCTTGAATAGGGCTTGAGCCCAGGAGAATGTATGGTAATGCAAGTAAGGAGAGAGAGAGAAAAGAGAGAGAGAGAGAGAGAGAGAGAGTGGAAAAGGAGGGATAGCCTTGAATAGGGCATGAGCGCAGGAGAATGTATGGTAATGCAAGTAAGGAGAGAGAGAGAAAAGAGAGAGAGAGAGAGAGAGTGGAAAAGGAGGGATAGCCTTGAATAGGGCTTGAGCGCAGGAGAATGTATGGTAATGCAAGTAAGGAGAGAGAGAGAAAAGAGAGAGAGAGAGAGAGAGAGAGAGAGTGAAAAAGGAGGGATAGCCTTGAATAGGGCTTGAGCGCAGGAGAATGTATGGTAATGCAAGTAAGGAGAGAGAGAGAAAAGAGAGAGAGAGAGAGAGAGAGAGAGAGAGAGTGGAAAAGGAGGGATAGCCTTGAATAGGGCTTGAGCGCAGGAGAATGTATGGTAATTCAAGTAAGGAGAGAGAGAGAAAAGAGAGAGAGAGAGTGGAAAAGGAGGGATAGCCTTGAATAGGGCTTGAGCGCAGGAGAATGTATGGTAATGCAAGTAAGGAGAGAGAGAGAAAAGAGAGAGAGAGAGAGAGAGAGAGAGAGTGGAAAAGGAGGGATAGCCTTGAATAGGGCATGAGCGCAGGAGAATGTATGGTAATGCAAGTAAGGAGAGAGAGAGAAAAGAGAGAGAGAGAGAGAGAGAGAGTGGAAAAGGAGGGATAGCCTTGAATAGGGCTTGAGCGCAGGAGAATGTATGGTAATGCAAGTAAGGAGAGAGAGAGAAAAGAGAGAGAGAGAGAGAGAGAGTGGAAAAGGAAGGATAGCCTTGAATAGGGCTTGAGCGCAGGAGAATGTATGGTAATGCAAGTAAGGAGAGAGAGAGAAAAGAGAGAGAGAGAGAGAGTGGAAAAGGAGGGATAGCCTTGAATAGGGCATGAGCGCAGGAGAATGTATGGTAATGCAAGTAAGGAGAGAGAGAGAAAAGAGAGAGAGAGAGAGAGAGAGAGTGGAAAAGGAGGGATAGCCTTGAATAGGGCTTGAGCGCAGGAGAATGTATGGTAATGCAAGTAAGGAGAGAGAGAGAAAAGAGAGAGAGAGAGAGAGAGAGAGTGGAAAAGGAGGGATAGCCTTGAATAGGGCTTGAGCGCAGGAGAATGTATGGTAATGCAAGTAAGGAGAGAGAGAGAAAAGAGAGAGAGAGAGAGAGAGAGAGAGAGAGTGGAAAAGGAGGGATAGCCTTGAATAGGGCATGAGCGCAGAAGAATGTATGGTAATGCAAGTAAGGAGAGAGAGAGAAAAGAGAGAGAGAGAGAGAGAGAGTGGAAAAGGAGGGATAGCCTTGAATAGGGCTTGAGCGCAGGAGAATGTATGG
This sequence comes from Sepioteuthis lessoniana, assembly GCA_963585895.1. Taxonomy (NCBI): domain Eukaryota; kingdom Metazoa; phylum Mollusca; class Cephalopoda; order Myopsida; family Loliginidae; genus Sepioteuthis; species Sepioteuthis lessoniana. The sequence continues at coordinate 141,164,384 of OY757907.1, read as the reverse complement.
TAATGCAAGTAAGGAGAGAGAGAGAAAAGAGAGAGAGAGAGTGGAAAAGGAGGGATAGCCTTGAATAGGGCTTGAGCGCAGGAGAATGTATGGTAATGCAAGTAAGGAGAGAGAGAGAAAAGAGAGAGAGAGAGAGAGAGTGGAAAAGGAGGGATAGCCTTGAATAGGGCTTGAGCGCAGGAGAATGTATGGTAATGCAAGTAAGGAGAGAGAGAGAAAAGAGAGAGAGAGAGTGGAAAAGGAGGGATAGCCTTGAATAGGGCTTGAGCGCAGGAGAATGTATGGTAATGCAAGTAAGGAGAGAGAGAGAAAAGAGAGAGAGAGAGAGAGAGTGGAAAAGGAGGGATAGCCTTGAATAGGGCTTGAGCGCAGGAGAATGTATGGTAATGCAAGTAAGGAGAGAGAGAGAAAAGAGAGAGAGAGAGAGAGAGTGGAAAAGGAGGGATAGCCTTGAATAGGGCTTGAGCGCAGGAGAATGTATGGTAATGCAAGTAAGGAGAGAGAGAGAAAAGAGAGAGAGAGAGAGAGAGAGAGTGGAAAAGGAGGGATAGCCTTGAATAGGGCTTGAGCGCAGGAGAATGTATGGTAATGCAAGTAAGGAGAGAGAGAGAAAAGAGAGAGAGAGAGAGAGAGAGTGGAAAAGGAGGGATAGCCTTGAATAGGGCATGAGCGCAGGAGAATGTATGGTAATGCAAGTAAGGAGAGAGAGAGAAAAGAGAGAGAGAGAGAGAGAGAGAGAGTGGAAAAGGAGGGATAGCCTTGAATAGGGCATGAGCGCAGGAGAATGTATGGTAATGCAAGTAAGGAGAGAGAGAGAAAAGAGAGAGAGAGAGAGAGAGAGTGGAAAAGGAGGGATAGCCTTGAATAGGGCATGAGCGCAGGAGAATGTATGGTAATGCAAGTAAGGAGAGAGAGAGAAAAGAGAGAGAGAGAGAGAGAGAGGAAAAGGAGGGATAGCCTTGAATAGGGCTTGAGCGCAGGAGAATGTATGGTAATGCAAGTAAGGAGAGAGATAAAAGAGAGAGAGAGAGAGAGAGAGAGTGGAAAAGGAGGGATAGCCTTGAATAGGGCATGAGCGCAGGAGAATGTATGGTAATGCAAGTAAGGAGAGAGAGAGAAAAGAGAGAGAGAGAGAGAGTGGAAAAGGAGGGATAGCCTTGAATAGGGCTTGAGCGCAGGAGAATGTATGGTAATGCAAGTAAGGAGAGAGATAAAAGAGAGAGAGAGAGAGAGAGAGAGTGGAAAAGGAGGGATAGCCTTGAATAGGGCTTGAGCGCAGGAGAATGTATGGTAATGCAAGTAAGGAGAGAGAGAGAAAAGAGAGAGAGAGAGAGAGAGAGAGTGGAAAAGGAGGGATAGCCTTGAATAGGGCATGAGCGCAGGAGAATGTATGGTAATGCAAGTAAGGAGAGAGAGAGAAAAGAGAGAGAGAGAGAGAGAGAGAGAGAGTGGAAAAGGAGGGATAGCCTTGAATAGGGCATGAGCGCAGGAGAATGTATGGTAATGCAAGTAAGGAGAGAGAGAGAAAAGAGAGAGAGAGAGAGAGAGAGAGTGGAAAAGGAGGGATAGCCTTGAATAGGGCTTGAGCGCAGGAGAATGTATGGTAATGCAAGTAAGGAGAGAGAGAGAAAAGAGAGAGAGAGAGAGAGAGAGAGTGGAAAAGGAGGGATAGCCTTGAATAGGGCATGAGCGCAGGAGAATGTATGGTAATGCAAGTAAGGAGAGAGAGAGAAAAGAGAGAGAGAGAGAGAGAGAGAGAGAGAGAGAGTGGAAAAGGAGGGATAGCTTTGAATAGGGCATGAGCGCAGGAGAATGTATGGTAATGCAAGTAAGGAGAGAGAGAGAAAAGAGAGAGAGAGAGAGAGAGAGTGGAAAAGGAGGGATAGCCTTGAATAGGGCATGAGCGCAGGAGAATGTATGGTAATGCAAGTAAGGAGAGAGAGAGAAAAGAGAGAGAGAGAGAGAGTGGAAAAGGAGGGATAGCCTTGAATAGGGCTTGAGCGCAGGAGAATGTATGGTAATGCAAGTAAGGAGAGAGAGAGAAAAGAGAGAGAGAGAGAGAGAGAGAGAGAGAGTGGAAAAGGAGGGATAGCCTTGAATAGGGCATGAGCGCAGGAGAATGTATGGTAATGCAAGTAAGGAGAGAGAAAGAAAAGAGAGAGAGAGAGAGAGAGAGTGGAAAAGGAGGGATAGCCTTGAATAGGGCTTGAGCGCAGGAGAATGTATGGTAATGCAAGTAAGGAGAGAGAGAGAAAAGAGAGAGAGAGAGAGAGAGAGAGAGAGTGGAAAAGGAGGGATAGCCTTGAATAGGGCTTGAGCGCAGGAGAATGTATGGTAATGCAAGTAAGGAGAGAGAGAGAAAAGAGAGAGAGAGAGAGAGAGAGAGAGTGGAAAAGGAGGGATAGCCTTGAATAGGGCTTGAGCGCAGGAGAATGTATGGTAATTCAAGTAAGGAGAGAGAGAGAAAAGAGAGAGAGAGAGTGGAAAAGGAGGGATAGCCTTGAATAGGGCTTGAGCGCAGGAGAATGTATGGTAATGCAAGTAAGGAGAGAGAGAGAAAAGAGAGAGAGAGAGAGAGAGAGAGAGAGTGGAAAAGGAGGGATAGCCTTGAATAGGGCATGAGCGCAGGAGAATGTATGGTAATGCAAGTAAGGAGAGAGAGAGAAAAGAGAGAGAGAGAGAGAGAGAGAGAGAGTGGAAAAGGAGGGATAGCCTTGAATAGGGCATGAGCGCAGGAGAATGTATGGTAATGCAAGTAAGGAGAGAGAGAGAAAAGAGAGAGAGAGAGAGAGAGAGAGAGAGTGGAAAAGGAGGGATAGCCTTGAATAGGGCATGAGCGCAGGAGAATGTATGGTAATGCAAGTAAGGAGAGAGAGAGAAAAGAGAGAGAGAGAGAGAGAGAGAGAGTGGAAAAGGAGGGATAGCCTTGAATAGGGCATGAGCGCAGGAGAATGTATGGTAATGCAAGTAAGGAGAGAGAGAGAAAAGAGAGAGAGAGAGAGAGAGAGAGTGGAAAAGGAGAGATAGCCTTGAATAGGGCTTGAGCGCAGGAGAATGTATGGTAATGCAAGTAAGGAGAGAGAGAGAAAAGAGAGAGAGAGAGAGAGAGAGTGGAAAAGGAGGGATAGCCTTGAATAGGGCATGAGCGCAGGAGAATGTATGGTAATGCAAGTAAGGAGAGAGAGAGAAAAGAGAGAGAGAGAGAGAGAGAGTGGAAAAGGAGGGATAGCCTTGAATAGGGCATGAGCGCAGGAGAATGTATGGTAATGCAAGTAAGGAGGGAGAGAGAAAAGAGAGAGAGAGAGAGAGAGAGAGTGGAAAAGGAGGGATAGCCTTGAATAGGGCATGAGCGCAGGAGAATGTATGGTAATGCAAGTAAGGAGAGAGAGAGAAAAGAGAGAGAGAGAGAGCGAGAGAGAGAGAGAGAGTGGAAAAGGAGGGATAGCCTTGAATAGGGCTTGAGCGCAGGAGAATGTATGGTAATGCAAGTAAGGAGAGAGATAAAAGAGAGAGAGAGAGAGAGAGTGGAAAAGGAGGGATAGCCTTGAATAGGGCTTGAGCGCAGGAGAATGTATGGTAATTCAAGTAAGGAGAGAGAGAGAAAAGAGAGAGAGAGAGTGGAAAAGGAGGGATAGCCTTGAATAGGGCTTGAGCGCAGGAGAATGTATGGTAATGCAAGTAAGGAGAGAGAGAGAAAAGAGAGAGAGAGAGAGAGAGAGAGAGAGAGAGTGGAAAAGGAGGGATAGCCTTGAATAGGGCATGAGCGCAGGAGAATGTATGGTAAGGCAAGTAAGGAGAGAGAGAGAAAAGAGAGAGAGAGAGAGAGAGAGAGAGAGTGGAAAAGGAGGGATAGCCTTGAATAGGGCTTGAGCGCAGGAGAATGTATGGTAATGTAAGTAAGGAGAGAGAGAGAAAAGAGAGAGAGAGAGAGAGAGAGAGAGAGAGTGGAAAAGGAGGGATAGCCTTGAATAGGGCTTGAGCGCAGGAGAATGTATGGTAATGCAAGTAAGGAGAGAGAGAGAAAAGAGAGAGAGAGAGAGAGAGAGAGAGAGTGGAAAAGGAGGGATAGCCTAGAATAGGGCTTGAGCGCAGGAGAATGTATGGTAATTCAAGTAAGGAGAGAGAGAGAAAAGAGAGAGAGAGAGAGAGAGAGAGAGAGAGTGGAAAAGGAGGGATAGCCTTGAATAGGGCTTGAGCGCAGGAGAATGTATGGTAATGCAAGTAAGGAGAGAAAGAGAAAAGAGAGAGAGAGAGAGAGAGAGAGTGGAAAAGGAGGGATAGCCTTGAATAGGGCTTGAGCGCAGGAGAATGTATGGTAATGCAAGTAAGGAGAGAGAGAGAAAAGAGAGAGAGAGAGAGAGAGAGTGGAAAAGGAGGGATAGCCTTGAATAGGGCTTGAGCGCAGGAGAATGTATGGTAATGCAAGTAAGGAGAGAGAGAGAAAAGAGAGAGAGAGAGAGAGAGAGAGAGTGGAAAAGGAGGTAATATGGTAATGCAAGAAAGGAGAGAGAGAAAAAAGAAAGAGGGCGGAAGAGGAGAGACCAAGTTGAACAGGTTTCGAGGGCAGGAGAATGTATGGTAATGCAAGAAAGGAGAGAGAGAGAAAAGAAAGAGGGCGGAAGAGGAGAGACCGAGTTGAACAGGTTTCTAGGACAGGAGAATGTATGGTAATGCAAGAAAGGAGAGAGAGAAAAAAGAAAGAGGGCGGGAGAGGAGAGACCGAGTTGAACAGGTTTCGAGGGCAGGAGAATGTATGGTAATGCAAGTAAGGAGAGAGAGAAAAAAGAAAGACGGCGGAAGAGGAGAGACCGAGTTGAAGAGGTTTCGAGGGCAGGAGAATGTATGGTAATGCAAGAAAGGAGAGAGAGAAAAAAGAAAGAGGGCGGAAGAGGAGAGACCGAGTTGAACAGGTTTCGAGGGCAGGAGAATGTATGGTAATGCAAGAAAGGAGATAGAGAAAAAAGAAAGAGGGCGGAAGAGGAGAGACCAAGTTGAACAGGTTTCGAGGGCAGGAGAATGTATGGTAATGCAAGTAAGGAGAGAGAGAAAAAAGAAAGAGGGCGGAAGAGGAGAGACCGAGTTGAACAGGTTTCGAGGACAGGAGAATGTATGGTAATGCATGTAAGGAGAGAGAGAAAAAAGAAAGAGGGCGGGAGAGGAGAGACCGAGTTGAACAGGTTTCGAGGGCAGGAGAATGTATGGTAATGCAAGTAAGGAGAGAGAGAAAAAAGAAAGACGGCGGAAGAGGAGAGACCGAGTTGAACAGGTTTCGAGGGCAGGAGAATGTATGGTAATGCAAGAAAGGAGAGAGAGATAAAAGAAAGAGGGCGGAAGAGGAGAGACCGAGTTGAAGAGGTTTCGAGGGCAGGAGAATGTATGGTAATGCAAGAAAGGAGAGAGAGAAAAAAGAAAGAGGGCGGAAGAGGAGAGACCGAGTTGAACAGGTTTCGAGGGCAGGAGAATGTATGGTAATGCAAGAAAGGAGAGAGAGAAAAAAGAAAGAGGGCGGAAAAGGAGAGACCGAGTTGAACAGGTTTCGATGGCAGGAGAATGTATGGTAATGCAAGAAAGGAGAGAGAGAAAAAAGAAAGATGGGGGAAAGAGGAGAGACCGAGTTGAACAGGTTTCGAGGGCAGGAGAATGTATGGTAATGCAAGAAAGGAGAGAGAGAAAAAAGAAAGAGGGCGGAAGAGGAGAGACCAAGTTGAACAGGTTTCGATGGCAGGAGAATGTATGGTAATGCAATAAAGGAGAGAGAGAAAAAAGAAAGAGGGCGGAAGAGGAAAGACCGAGTTGAACAGGTTCCGATGGCAGGAGAATGTATGGTAATGCAATAAAGGAGTGATAGAAAAAAGAAAGAGGGCGGAAGGGGAGAGACCGAGTTGAACAGGTTTCGAGGGCAGGAGAATGTATGGTAATGCAAGAAAGGAGAGAGAGAAAAAAGAAAGAGGGAGGAAGAGGAGAGACCGAGTTGAACAGGTTTCGAGGGCAGAAGAATGTATGGTAATGCAAGAAAGGAGAGAGAGAAAAAAGAAAGAGGGCGGAAGAGGAAAGACCGAGTTGAACAGGTTTCGATGGCAGGAGAATGTATGGTAATGCAAAAAAGGAGAGAGAGAAAAAAGAAAGAGGGCGGAAGGGGAGAGACCGAGTTGAACAGGTTTCGAGGGCAGGAGAATGTATGGTAATGCAAGAAAGGAGAGAGAGAAAAAAGAAAGAGGGCGGAAGAGGAGAGACCGAGTTGAACAGGTTTCGATGGCAGGAGAATGTATGGTAATGCAAGAAAGGAGAGAGAGAAAAAAGAAAGTGGGCGGAAGAGGAAAGACCGAGTTGAACAGGTTTCAAGGGCAGGTGAATGTATGGTAATGCAAGAAAGGAGAGAGAGAAAAAAGAAAGAGGGCGGAAGAGGAGAGACCGAGTTGAACAGGTTTCGAGGGCAGAAGAATGTATGGTAATGCAAGAAAGGAGAGAGAGAAAAAAGAAAGAGGGCGGAAGAGGAAAGACCGAGTTGAACAGGTTTCAAGGGCAGGTGAATGTATGGTAATGCAAAAAAGGAGAGAGAGAAAAAAGAAAGAGGGAGGAAGAGGAGAGACCGAGTTGAACAGGTTTCGAAGGCAGGTGAATGTATGGTAATGCAAGAAAGGAGAGAGAGAAAAAAGAAAGAGGGAGGAAGAGGAGAGACCGAGTTGAACAGGTTTCGAGGGCAGAAGAATGTATGGTAATGCAAGAAAGGAGAGAGAGAAAAAAGAAAGAGGGCGGAAGAGGAGAGACCGAGTTGAACAGGTTTCGAGGGCAGAAGAATGTATGGTAATGCAAGAAAGGAGAGAGAGAAAAAAGAAAGAGGGCGGAAGGGGAGAGACCGAGTTGAACAGGTTTCGAGGGCAGGAGAATGTATGGTAATGCAAGAAAGGAGAGAGAGAAAAAAGAAAGTGGGCGGAAGAGGAAAGACCGAGTTGAACAGGTTTCAAGGGCAGAAGAATGTATGGTAATGCAAGAAAGGAGAGAGAGAAAAAAGAAAGAGGGAGGAAGAGGAGAGACCGAGTTGAACAGGTTTCGAAGGCAGGTGAATGTATGGTAATGCAAGAAAGGAGAGAGAGAAAAAAGAAAGAGGGAGGAAGAGGAGAGACCGAGTTGAACAGGTTTCGAAGGCAGGTGAATGTATGGTAATGCAAGAAAGGAGAGAGAGAAAAAAGAAAGAGTGCGGAAGAGGAGAGACCGAGTTGAACAGGTTTCGAGGGCAGGAGAATGTATGGTAATGCAAGAAAGGAGAGAGAGAAAAAAGAAAGTGGGCGGAAGAGGAAAGACCGAGTTGAACAGGTTTCAAGGGCAGGTGAATGTATGGTAATGCAAAAAAGGAGAGAGAGAAAAAAGAAAGAGGGCGGAAGGGGAGAGACCGAGTTGAACAGGTTTCGAGGGCAGGAGAATGTATGGTAATGCAAAAAAGGAGAGAGAGAAAAAAGAAAGAGGGCGGAAGGGGAGAGACCGAGTTGAACAGGTTTCGAGGGCAGGAGAATGTATGGTAATGCAAGAAAGGAGAGAGAGAAAAAAGAAAGAGGGCAGAAGAGGAGAGACCGAGTTGAACAGGTTTCGAGGGCAGGAGAATCTATGGTAATGCAAGAAAGGAGAGAGAGAAAAAAGAAAGAGGGCGGAAGAGGAGAGACCGAGTTGAACAGGTTTTGAGGGCAGGAGAATGTATGGTAATGCAAGAAAGGAGAGAGAGAAAAAAGAAAGAGGGCGGAAGAGGAGAGACCGAGTTGAACAGGTTTCGATGGCAGGAGAATGTATGGTAATGCAAAAAAGGAGAGAGAGAAAAAAGAAAGAGGGCGGAAGAGGAAAGACCGAGTTGAACAGGTTCCGATGGCAGGAGAATGTATGGTAATGCAATAAAGGAGTGATAGAAAAAAGAAAGAGGGCGGAAGGGGAGAGACCGAGTTGAACAGGTTTCGATGGCAGAAGAATGTATGGTAATGCAAGAAAGGAGAGAGAGAAAAAAGAATGAGTGCGGAAGAGGAGAGACCGAGTTGAACAGGTTTCGAGGGCAGGAGAATGTATGGTAATGCAAGAAAGGAGAGAGAGAAAAAAGAAAGAGGGTTGAAGAGGAAAGACCGAGTTGAACAGGTTTCGAGGGCAGGAGAATGTATGGTAATGCAAGAAAGGAGAGAGAGAAAAAAGAAAGATGGGGGAAAGAGGAGAGACCGAGTTGAACAGGTTTCGAAGGCAGGTGAATGTATGGTAATGCAAGAAAGGAGAGAGAGAAAAAAGAAAGAGTGCGGAAGAGGAGAGACCGAGTTGAACAGGTTTCGAGGGCAGGAGAATGTATGGTAATGCAAGAAAGGAGAGAGAGAAAAAAGAAAGTGGGCGGAAGAGGAAAGACCGAGTTGAACAGGTTTCAAGGGCAGGTGAATGTATGGTAATGCAAGAAAGGAGAGAGAGAAAAAAGAAAGAGGGCGGAAGAGGAGAGACCGAGTTGAACAGGTTTCGAGGGCAGGAGAATGTATGGTAATGCAAGAAAGGAGAGAGAGAAAAAAGAAAGAGGGTTGAAGAGGAAAGACCGAGTTGAACAGGTTTCGAGGGCAGGAGAATGTATGGTAATGCAAGAAAGGAGAGAGAGAAAAAAGAAAGAGGGCGGAAAAGGAGAGACCGAGTTGAACAGGTTTCGAGGGCAGGAGAATGTATGGTAATGCAAGAAAGGAGAGAGAGAAAAAAGAAAGATGGGGGAAAGAGGAGAGACCGAGTTGAACAGGTTTCGAGGGCAGGAGAATGTATGGTAATGCAAGAAAGGAGAGAGAGAAAAAAGAAAGAGGGCGGAAGAGGAGAGACCAAGTTGAACAGGTTTCGATGGCAGGAGAATGTATGGTACTGCAATAAAGGAGTGATAGAAAAAAGAAAGAGGGCGGAAGGGGAGAGACCGAGTTGAACATGTTTCGAGGGCAGGAGAATGTATGGTAATGCAATAAAGGAGAGAGAGAAAAAAGAAAGAGGGCGGAAAAGGAGAGACCGAGTTGAACAGGTTTCGAGGGCAGGAGAATGTATGGTAATGCAAGAAAGGAGAGAGAGAAAAAAGAAAGAGGGCGGAAAAGGAGAGACCGAGTTGAACAGGTTTCGAGGGCAGGAGAATGTATGGTAATGCAAAAAAGGAGAGAGAGAAAAAAGAAAGAGGGCGGAAAAGGAGAGACCGAGTTGAACAGGTTTCGAGGGCAGGAGAATGTATGGTAATGCAAGAAAGGAGAGAGAGAAAAAAGAAAGAGGGCGGAAGAGGAGAGACCGAGTTGAACAGGTTTCGAGGGCATGAGAATCCATGGTAATGCAAGAAAGGAGAGAGAGAAAAAAGAAAGAGGGCGGAAGAGGAAAGACCGAGTTGAACAGGTTTCGAGGGCAGGAGAATGTATGGTAATGCAAGTAAGGAGAGAGAGAAAAAAGAAAGACGGCGGAAGAGGAGAGACCGAGTTGAACAGGTTTCGAGGGCAGGAGAATGTATGGTAATGCAAGAAAGGAGAGAGAGATAAAAGAAAGAGGGCGGAAGAGGAGAGACCGAGTTGAAGAGGTTTCGAGGGCAGGAGAATGTATGGTAATGCAAGAAAGGAGAGAGAGAAAAAAGAAAGAGGGCGGAAAAGGAGAGACCGAGTTGAACAGGTTTCGATGGCAGGAGAATGTATGGTAATGCAAGAAAGGAGAGAGAGAAAAAAGAAAGATGGGGGAAAGAGGAGAGACCGAGTTGAACAGGTTTCGAGGGCAGGAGAATGTATGGTAATGCAAGAAAGGAGAGAGAGAAAAAAGAAAGAGGGCGGAAGAGGAGAGACCAAGTTGAACAGGTTTCGATGGCAGGAGAATGTATGGTAATGCAATAAAGGAGAGAGAGAAAAAAGAAAGAGGGCGGAAGAGGAAAGACCGAGTTGAACAGGTTCCGATGGCAGGAGAATGTATGGTAATGCAATAAAGGAGTGATAGAAAAAAGAAAGAGGGCGGAAGGGGAGAGACCGAGTTGAACAGGTTTCGAGGGCAGGAGAATGTATGGTAATGCAAGAAAGGAGAGAGAGAAAAAAGAAAGAGGGAGGAAGAGGAGAGACCGAGTTGAACAGGTTTCGAGGGCAGAAGAATGTATGGTAATGCAAGAAAGGAGAGAGAGAAAAAAGAAAGAGGGCGGAAGAGGAAAGACCGAGTTGAACAGGTTTCGATGGCAGGAGAATGTATGGTAATGCAAAAAAGGAGAGAGAGAAAAAAGAAAGAGGGCGGAAGGGGAGAGACCGAGTTGAACAGGTTTCGAGGGCAGGAGAATGTATGGTAATGCAAGAAAGGAGAGAGAGAAAAAAGAAAGAGGGCGGAAGAGGAGAGACCGAGTTGAACAGGTTTTGAGGGCAGGTGAATGTATGGTAATGCAAGAAAGGAGAGAGAGAAAAAAGAAAGAGGGCGGAAGGGGAGAGACCGAGTTGAACAGGTTTCGAGGGCAGGAGAATGTATGGTAATGCAAGAAAGGAGAGAGAGAAAAAAGAAAGAGGGCGGAAGAGGAGAGACCGAGTTGAACAGGTTTCGATGGCAGGAGAATGTATGGTAATGCAAGAAAGGAGAGAGAGAAAAAAGAAAGAGTGCGGAAGAGGAGAGACCGAGTTGAACAGGTTTCGAGGGCAGGAGAATCTATGGTAATGCAAGAAAGGAGAGAGAGAAAAAAGAAAGTGGGCGGAAGAGGAAAGACCGAGTTGAACAGGTTTCAAGGGCAGGTGAATGTATGGTAATGCAAGAAAGGAGAGAGAGAAAAAAGAAAGAGGGCGGAAGAGGAGAGACCGAGTTGAACAGGTTTCAAGGGCAGGTGAATGTATGGTAATGCAAGAAAGGAGAGAGAGAAAAAAGAAAGTGGGCGGAAGAGGAAAGACCGAGTTGAACAGGTTTCAAGGGCAGGTGAATGTATGGTAATGCAAGAAAGGAGAGAGAGAAAAAAGAAAGTGGGCGGAAGAGGAAAGACCGAGTTGAACAGGTTTCAAGGGCAGAAGAATGTATGGTAATGCAAGAAAGGAGAGAGAGAAAAAAGAAAGAGGGAGGAAGAGGAGAGACCGAGTTGAACAGGTTTCGAAGGCAGGTGAATGTATGGTAATGCAAGAAAGGAGAGAGAGAAAAAAGAAAGAGGGAGGAAGAGGAGAGACCGAGTTGAACAGGTTTCGAGGGCAGAAGAATGTATGGTAATGCAAGAAAGGAGAGAGAGAAAAAAGAAAGAGGGCGGAAGAGGAAAGACCGAGTTGAACAGGTTTCGATGGCAGGAGAATGTATGGTAATGCAAAAAAGGAGAGAGAGAAAAAAGAAAGAGGGCGGAAGGGGAGAGACCGAGTTGAACAGGTTTCGAGGGCAGGAGAATGTATGGTAATGCAAGAAAGGAGAGAGAGAAAAAAGAAAGAGGGCGGAAGAGGAGAGACCGAGTTGAACAGGTTTCGAGGGCAGGAGAATGTATGGTAATGCAAGAAAGGAGAGAGAGAAAAAAGAAAGAGGGCGGAAGAGGAGAGACCGAGTTGAACAGGTTTCGAGGGCAGGAGAATGTATGGTAATGCAAGAAAGGAGAGAGAGAAAAAAGAAAGAGGGCGGAAGAGGAGAGACCGAGTTGAACAGGTTTCGATGGCAGAAGAATGTATGGTAATGCAAAAAAGGAGAGAGAGAAAAAAGAAAGAGGGCGGAAGAGGAAAGACCGAGTTGAACAGGTTCCGATGGCAGGAGAATGTATGGTAATGCAATAAAGGAGTGATAGAAAAAAGAAAGAGGGCGGAAGGGGAGAGACCGAGTTGAACAGGTTTCGATGGCAGAAGAATGTATGGTAATGCAAGAAAGGAGAGAGAGAAAAAAGAATGAGTGCGGAAGAGGAGAGACCGAGTTGAACAGGTTTCGAGGGCAGGAGAATGTATGGTAATGCAAGAAAGGAGAGAGAGAAAAAAGAAAGAGGGTTGAAGAGGAAAGACCGAGTTGAACAGGTTTCGAGGGCAGGAGAATGTATGGTAATGCAAGAAAGGAGAGAGAGAAAAAAGAAAGATGGGGGAAAGAGGAGAGACCGAGTTGAACAGGTTTTGAGGGCAGGAGAATGTATGGTAATGCAAGAAAGGAGAGAGAGAAAAAAGAAAGAGTGCGGAAGAGGAGAGACCGAGTTGAACAGGTTTCGAGGGCAGGAGAATGTATGGTAATGCAAGAAAGGAGAGAGAGAAAAAAGAAAGTGGGCGGAAGAGGAAAGACCGAGTTGAACAGGTTTCAAGGGCAGGTGAATGTATGGTAATGCAAGAAAGGAGAGAGAGAAAAAAGAAAGAGGGCGGAAGAGGAGAGACCGAGTTGAACAGGTTTCGAGGGCAGGAGAATGTATGGTAATGCAAGAAAGGAGAGAGAGAAAAAAGAAAGAGGGTTGAAGAGGAAAGACCGAGTTGAACAGGTTTCGAGGGCAGGAGAATGTATGGTAATGCAAGAAAGGAGAGAGAGAAAAAAGAAAGAGGGCGGAAAAGGAGAGACCGAGTTGAACAGGTTTCGAGGGCAGGAGAATGTATGGTAATGCAAGAAAGGAGAGAGAGAAAAAAGAAAGATGGGGGAAAGAGGAGAGACCGAGTTGAACAGGTTTCGAGGGCAGGAGAATGTATGGTAATGCAAGAAAGGAGAGAGAGAAAAAAGAAAGAGGGCGGAAGAGGAGAGACCAAGTTGAACAGGTTTCGATGGCAGGAGAATGTATGGTAATGCAATAAAGGAGTGATAGAAAAAAGAAAGAGGGCGGAAGGGGAGAGACCGAGTTGAACATGTTTCGAGGGCAGGAGAATGTATGGTAATGCAATAAAGGAGAGAGAGAAAAAAGAAAGAGGGCGGAAAAGGAGAGACCGAGTTGAACAGGTTTCGAGGGCAGGAGAATGTATGGTAATGCAAGAAAGGAGAGAGAGAAAAAAGAAAGAGGGCGGAAAAGGAGAGACCGAGTTGAACAGGTTTCGAGGGCAGGAGAATGTATGGTAATGCAAAAAAGGAGACAGAGAAAAAAGAAAGAGGGCGGAAAAGGAGAGACCGAGTTGAACAGGTTTCGAGGGCAGGAGAATGTATGGTAATGCAAGAAAGGAGAGAGAGAAAAAAGAAAGAGGGCGGAAGAGGAGAGACCGAGTTGAACAGGTTTCGAGGGCATGAGAATCCATGGTAATGCAAGAAAGGAGAGAGAGAAAAAAGAAAGAGGGCGGAAGAGGAAAGACCGAGTTGAACAGGTTTCGAGGGCAGGAGAATGTATGGTAATGCAAGTAAGGAGAGAGAGAAAAAAGAAAGACGGCGGAAGAGGAGAGACCGAGTTGAACAGGTTTCGAGGGCAGGAGAATGTATGGTAATGCAAGAAAGGAGAGAGAGATAAAAGAAAGAGGGCGGAAGAGGAGAGACCGAGTTGAAGAGGTTTCGAGGGCAGGAGAATGTATGGTAATGCAAGAAAGGAGAGAGAGAAAAAAGAAAGAGGGCGGAAGAGGAGAGACCGAGTTGAACAGGTTTCGAGGGCAGGAGAATGTATGGTAATGCAAGAAAGGAGAGAGAGAAAAAAGAAAGAGGGCGGAAAAGGAGAGACCGAGTTGAACAGGTTTCGATGGCAGGAGAATGTATGGTAATGCAAGAAAGGAGAGAGAGAAAAAAGAAAGATGGGGGAAAGAGGAGAGACCGAGTTGAACAGGTTTCGAGGGCAGGAGAATGTATGGTAATGCAAGAAAGGAGAGAGAGAAAAAAGAAAGAGGGCGGAAGAGGAGAGACCAAGTTGAACAGGTTTCGATGGCAGGAGAATGTATGGTAATGCAATAAAGGAGAGAGAGAAAAAAGAAAGAGGGCGGAAGAGGAAAGACCGAGTTGAACAGGTTCCGATGGCAGGAGAATGTATGGTAATGCAATAAAGGAGTGATAGAAAAAAGAAAGAGGGCGGAAGGGGAGAGACCGAGTTGAACAGGTTTCGAGGGCAGGAGAATGTATGATAATGCAAGAAAGGAGAGAGAGAAAAAAGAAAGAGGGAGGAAGAGGAGAGACCGAGTTGAACAGGTTTCGAGGGCAGAAGAATGTATGGTAATGCAAGAAAGGAGAGAGAGAAAAAAGAAAGAGGGCGGAAGAGGAAAGACCGAGTTGAACAGGTTTCGATGGCAGGAGAATGTATGGTAATGCAAAAAAGGAGAGAGAGAAAAAAGAAAGAGGGCGGAAGGGGAGAGACCGAGTTGAAGAGGTTTCGAGGACAGGAGAATGTATGGTAATGCAAGAAAGGAGAGAGAGAAAAAAGAAAGAGGGCGGAAGAGGAGAGACCGAGTTGAACAGGTTTCGATGGCAGAAGAATGTATGGTAATGCAAGAAAGGAGAAAGAGAAAAAAGAAAGAGGGTGGAAGAGGAGAGACCGAGTTGAACAGGTTTCGAGGGCAGGAGAATGTATGGTAATGCATGAAAGGAGAGAGAGAGAAAAGAAAGAGGGCGGAAGTGGAAAGACCGAGTTGAACAGGTTTCGATGGCAGAAGAATGTATGGTAATGCAAGAAAGGAGAGAGAGAAAAAAGAATGAGTGCGGAAGAGGAGAGACCGAGTTGAACAGGTTTCGAGGGCAGGAGAATGTATGGTAATGCAAGAAAGGAGAGAGAGAAAAAAGAATGAGTGCGGAAGAGGAGAGACCGAGTTGAACAGGTTTTGAGGGCAGGAGAATGTATGGTAATGCAAGAAAGGAGAGAGAGAAAAAAGAATGAGTGCGGAAGAGGAGAGACCGAGTTGAACAGGTTTTGAGGGCAGGAGAATGTATGGTAATGCAAGAAAGGAGAGAGAGAAAAAAGAATGAGTGCGGAAGAGGAGAGACCGAGTTGAACAGGTTTTGAGGGCAGGAGAATGTATGGTAATGCAAGAAAGGAGAGAGAGAAAAAAGAATGAGTGCGGAAGAGGAGAGACCGAGTTGAACAGGTTTCGAGGGCAGGAGAATGTATGGTAATGCAAGAAAGGAGAGAGAGAAAAAAGAATGAGTGCGGAAGAGGAGAGACCGAGTTGAACAGGTTTTGAGGGCAGGAGAATGTATGGTAATGCAAGAAAGGAGAGAGAGAAAAAAGAAAGAGGGCGGAAGTGGAAAGACCGAGTTGAACAGGTTTCGATGGCAGAAGAATGTATGGTAATGCAAGAAAGGAGAAAGAGAAAAAAGAAAGAGGGTGGAAGAGGAGAGACCGAGTTGAACAGGTTTCGAGGGCAGGAGAATGTATGGTAATGCATGAAAGGAGAGAGAGAGAAAAGAAAGAGGGCGGAAGTGGAAAGACCGAGTTGAACAGGTTTCGATGGCAGAAGAATGTATGGTAATGCAAGAAAGGAGAGAGAGAAAAAAGAATGAGTGCGGAAGAGGAGAGACCGAGTTGAACAGGTTTCGAGGGCAGGAGAATGTATGGTAATGCAAGAAAGGAGAGAGAGAAAAAAGAAAGAGGGCGGAAGAGGAGAGACCGAGTTGAACAGGTTTCGAGGGCAGGAGAATGTATGGTAATGCAAGAAAGGAGAGAGAGAAAAAAGAAAGAGGGCGGAAGAGGAGAGACCGAGTTGAACAGGTTTCGAGGGCAGGAGAATGTATGGTAATGCAAGAAAGGAGAAAGAGAAAAAAGAAAGAGTGCGGAAGAGGAGAGACCGAGTTGAACAGGTTTCGAGGGCAGGAGAATGTATGGTAATGCAAGAAAGGAGAGAGAGAAAAAAGAAAGTGGGCGGAAGAGGAAAGACCGAGTTGAACAGGTTTCAAGGGCAGGTGAATGTATGGTAATGCAAGAAAGGAGAGAGAGAAAAAAGAAAGAGGGCGGAAGAGGAGAGACCGAGTTGAACAGGTTTCGAGGGCAGGAGAATGTATGGTAATGCAAGAAAGGAGAGAGAGAAAAAAGAAAGAGGGTTGAAGAGGAAAGACCGAGTTGAACAGGTTTCGAGGGCAGGAGAATGTATGGTAATGCAAGAAAGGAGAGAGAGAAAAAAGAAAGAGGGCGGAAAAGGAGAGACCGAGTTGAACAGGTTTCGAGGTCAGGAGAATGTATGGTAATGCAAGAAAGGAGAGAGAGAAAAAAGAAAGAGGGCGGAAGAGGAAAGACCGAGTTGAACAGGTTCCGATGGCAGGAGAATGTATGGTAATGCAATAAAGGAGTGATAGAAAAAAGAAAGAGGGCGGAAGGGGAGAGACCGAGTTGAACAGGTTTCGAGGGCAGGAGAATGTATGGTAATGCAAAAAAGGAGAGAGAGAAAAAAGAAAGAGGGCGGAAGAGGAGAGACCGAGTTGAACAGGTTTCGAGGGCATGAGAATCCATGGTAATGCAAGAAAGGAGAGAGAGAAAAAAGAAAGAGGGCGGAAGAGGAAAGACCGAGTTGAACAGGTTTCGATGGCAGGAGAATGTATGGTAATGCAAGAAAGGAGAGAGAGAAAAAAGAAAGAGGGCGGAAGAGGAGAGACCGAGTTGAACAGGTTTCGAGGGCATGAGAATCTATGGTAATGCAAGAAAGGAGAGAGAGAAAAAAGAATGAGTGCGGAAGAGGAGAGACCGAGTTGAACAGGTTTTGAGGGCAGGAGAATGTATGGTAATGCAAGAAAGGAGAGAGAGAAAAAAGAAAGAGGGCGGAAGTGGAAAGACCGAGTTGAACAGGTTTCGATGGCAGAAGAATGTATGGTAATGCAAGAAAGGAGAAAGAGAAAAAAGAAAGAGGGCGGAAGAGGAGAGACCGAGTTGAACAGGTTTCGAGGGCAGGAGAATGTATGGTAATGCATGAAAGGAGAGAGAGAAAAAAGAAAGAGGGCGGAAGTGGAAAGACCGAGTTGAACAGGTTTCGATGGCAGAAGAATGTATGGTAATGCAAGAAAGGAGAGAGAGAAAAAAGAATGAGTGCGGAAGAGGAGAGACCGAGTTGAACAGGTTTCGAGGGCAGGAGAATGTATGGTAATGCATGAAAGGAGAGAGAGAAAAAAGAAAGAGGGTTGAAGAGGAAAGACCGAGTTGAACAGGTTTCGAGGGCAGGAGAATGTATGGTAATGCAAGAAAGGAGAGAGAGAAAAAAGAAAGAAGGCGGAAGAGGAGAGACCGAGTTGAACAGGTTTTGAGGGCAGGTGAATGTATGGTAATGCAAGAAAGGAGAGAGAGAAAAAAGAAAGAGTGCGGAAGAGGAGAGACCGAGTTGAACAGGTTTCGAGGGCAGGAGAATGTATGGTAATGCAAGAAAGGAGAGAGAGAAAAAAGAAAGTGGGCGGAAGAGGAAAGACCGAGTTGAACAGGTTTCAAGGGCAGGTGAATGTATGGTAATGCAAGAAAGGAGAGAGAGAAAAAAGAAAGAGGGCGGAAGAGGAGAGACCGAGTTGAACAGGTTTTGAGGGCAGGAGAATGTATGGTAATGCAAGAAAGGAGAGAGAGAAAAAAGAAAGAGGGCGGAAGAGGAGAGACCGAGTTGAACAGGTTTTGAGGGCAGGAGAATGTATGGTAATGCAAGA
This sequence comes from Sepioteuthis lessoniana, assembly GCA_963585895.1. Classification (NCBI taxonomy): domain Eukaryota; kingdom Metazoa; phylum Mollusca; class Cephalopoda; order Myopsida; family Loliginidae; genus Sepioteuthis; species Sepioteuthis lessoniana. The sequence continues at coordinate 141,146,972 of OY757907.1, read as the reverse complement.
AAGGAGAGAGAGAAAAAAGAAAGAGGGCGGAAGAGGAGAGACCGAGTTGAACAGGTTTTGAGGGCAGGAGAATGTATGGTAATGCAAGAAAGGAGAGAGAGAAAAAAGAAAGAGGGTGGAAGAGGAGAGACCGAGTTGAACAGGTTTCAAGGGCTGGTGAATGTATGGTAATGCAAGTAAGGAGAGAGAGAAAAAAGAAAGAGGGCGGAAGAGGAGAGACCGAGTTGAACAGGTTTCGAGGGCAGGAGAATGTATGGTAATGCATGAAAGGAGAGAGAGAAAAAAGAAAGAGGGTTGAAGAGGAAAGACCGAGTTGAACAGGTTTCGAGGGCAGGAGAATGTATGGTAATGCAAGAAAGGAGAGAGAGAAAAAAGAAAGAAGGCGGAAGAGGAGAGACCGAGTTGAACAGGTTTTGAGGGCAGGTGAATGTATGGTAATGCAAGAAAGGAGAGAGAGAAAAAAGAAAGAGTGCGGAAGAGGAGAGACCGAGTTGAACAGGTTTCGAGGGCAGGAGAATGTATGGTAATGCAAGAAAGGAGAGAGAGAAAAAAGAAAGTGGGCGGAAGAGGAAAGACCGAGTTGAACAGGTTTCAAGGGCAGGTGAATGTATGGTAATGCAAGAAAGGAGAGAGAGAAAAAAGAAAGAGGGCGGAAGAGGAGAGACCGAGTTGAACAGGTTTCGAGGGCAGGAGAATGTATGGTAATGCAAGAAAGGAGAGAGAGAAAAAAGAAAGAGGGTTGAAGAGGAAAGACCGAGTTGAACAGGTTTCGAGGGCAGGAGAATGTATGGTAATGCAAGAAAGGAGAGAGAGAAAAAAGAAAGAGGGCGGAAGAGGAGAGACCGAGTTGAACAGGTTTTGAGGACAGGAGAATGTATGGTAATGCAAGAAAGGAGAGAGAGAAAAAAGAAAGAGGGCGGAAGAGGAGAGACCAAGTTGAACAGGTTTTGAGGGCAGGAGAATGTATGGTAATGCAAGAAAGGAGAGAGAGAAAAAAGAAAGAGGGCGGAAGAGGAGAGACCGAGTTGAACAGGTTTTGAGGGCAGGAGAATGTATGGTAATGCAAGAAAGGAGAGAGAGAAAAAAGAAAGAGGGTGGAAGAGGAGAGACCGAGTTGAACAGGTTTCAAGGGCTGGTGAATGTATGGTAATGCAAGTAAGGAGAGAGAGAAAAAAGAAAGAGGGCGGAAGAGGAGAGACCGAGTTGAACAGGTTTCGAGGACAGGAGAATGTATGGTAATGCAAGAAAGGAGAGAGAGAAAAAAGAAAGAGGGTGGAAGAGGAGAGACCGAGTTGAACAGGTTTCGAGGGCAGGTGAATGTATGGTAATGCAAGAAAGGAGAGAGAGAAAAAAGAAAGAGGGTGGAAGAGGAGAGACCGAGTTGAACAGGTTTCGATGGCAGGAGAATGTATGGTAATGCAAGAAAGGAGAGAGAGAAAAAAGAAAGAGGGCGGAAGAGGAGAGACCGAGTTGAACAGGTTTCGAGGGCAGGAGAATGTATGGTAATGCAAGAAAGGAGAGAGAGAAAAAAGAAAGAGGGCGGAAGAGGGAAGACTGAGTTGAACAGGTTTCGAGGGTAGGTGAATGTATGGTAATGCAAGAAAGGAGAGAGAGAAAAAAGAAAGAGGGCGGAAGAGGAGAGACCGAGTTCAACAGGTTTCGAGGACAGGAGAATGTATGGTAATGCAAGAAAGGAGAGAGAGAAAAAAGAAAGAGGGCGGAAGAGGAGAGACCGAGTTGAAGAGGTTTCGAGGGCAGGAGAATGTATGGTAATGCAAGAAAGGAGAGAGAGAAAAAAGAAAGAGGGCGGAAGAGGAGAGACCAAGTTGAACAGGTTTCGAGGGCAGGTGAATGTATGGTAATGCAAGAAAGGAGAGAGAGAAAAAAGAAAGAGGGTGGAAGAGGAGAGACCGAGTTGAACAGGTTTCGATGGCAGGAGAATGTATGGTAATGCAAGAAAGGAGAGAGAGAAAAAAGAAAGAGGGCGGAAGAGGAGAGACCGAGTTGAACAGGTTTCGAGGACAGGAGAATGTATGGTAATGCAAGAAAGGAGAGAGAGAAAAAAGAAAGAGGGCGGAAGAGGAGAGACCGAGTTGAACAGGTTTCGATGGCAGGAGAATGTATGGTAATGCAAGAAAGGAGAGAGAGAAAAAAGAAAGAGGGCGGTAGAGGAGAGACCGAGTTGAACAGGTTTTGAGGGCAGGAGAATGTATGGTAATGCAAGAAAGGAGAGAGAGAAAAAAGAAAGAGTGCGGAAGAGGAGAGACCGAGTTGAACAGGTTTCGAGGGCAGGAGAATGTATGGTAATGCAAGAAAGGAGAGAGAGAAAAAAGAAAGTGGGCGGAAGAGGAAAGACCGAGTTGAACAGGTTTCGAGGGCAGGAGAATGTATGGTAATGCAAGAAAGGAGAGAGAGAAAAAAGAAAGAGGGCGGTAGAGGAGAGACCGAGTTGAACAGGTTTCGAGGGCAGGAGAATGTATGGTAATGCAAGTAAGGAGAGAGAAAGAGAGAGAGAAAAGAAAAGAGCGGAAGAGGAGAGACCGACTTGAACAGGTTTTGAGGGCAGAAGAAAAAATGATCACAAATAAAAGTTTAACAAAGAAAAGTGTATTTACGTTTCTAAAAAAATAACCTATTTAATAATTGAAAAGTTCGTTAAGTAAAACGTTCTCTTTCGTGGGACCTTTGGGATTTATCCAAAAAGACAGTAGCAAAGGAAGTTTGTTGCTCAGATCATAGACTTATAGTCCACGTTTGCTATAATCGTGAAAAACAATCGCCTTCGGAGCATAACTCAGGACAGTTGTTTTGATGACGTTAAGATTTGTGGGGGTGGCCAGGCATTCTGCATTGGGCTTGTTAGTCTTTTCCACGTCAATACATATATATACCTACATTGGTGATTTTATTCGTGTGATTCTTGAATGTGCTGAGGAAAATTAATTTAATAAACGAGTCTGTAAATTTGTTAGAATTACTATAAGGATGTTTTACACGTGGAAAGGGTTTCACATCTTAGAATAGGAGATATTTTTTTCATCGTTCTTTTTCTTCCAATCAGTTGGTAAACTTTTTATAACTTTGTTCTTTTCTGGTGATTCCAAATTGTCTTCAAATGTCATTGGAAATTTTCTTATAGAGAATATTTAATTCTTATTTGTTTCAAATTTCATTTGTGAAATGACTATATCTTCAAAAGTTTTTAGATATATCTAAATGATTCTGAAGAGTCTCTCATGCAACATTTTTTTTGTAGATGCCTGATGGTTACTCGAACCTTTGTATCACAGTGCTATATATTCAAATTATGATCATAATGTGTAAATATTTCAGGCATCAATATCTTTTTTCATATCATCAAATAAGTTTTGACATTTACTTGACCAATTCCATTTTGTGCTTTTCTTCAGTAAAACATTAAATGGAATTCAATGTTCTTACATTCTAAGAACCAACAGTTTAAAATAATCAAACTAAAAAACAAAAAAAAAAAAAAAGACAGTTATGTGGCTATATTTGATGGAGGGCATATCTTTTATTTTCTCAGTCTCCGGCTTCTGACCTTGATCTATATTTTGACCAAAATATTTTATTCTGGTTATAACAAATTTACATTTTCCAATTCTTAAATTGAATCCGAGATCCTTCATTCTTTGAGATATCTTTCGTAGTGTCCATAATTTGTTGAAATATTGCTAGCACAACCTCGAGGGGTGTTTATCGCCAATAATTTTTTCTTCGACTACAACTTGTAAATAAGCGTCCGATAGGTCAATTTTCGAAAACGCTTATCTATTATTTATCGAGGAAATCTTCGTAGCGTCTTGGCAAACGCGTTGGATTGCGAGTTCGAATTCCAGTCGCATTATAACGATTACTTTAGGACAAACACCTTTGAGAAAGGCATGAACCCTCTGATCCCCCAAGTATAGGTTAAATAGTATCATTTCTGCCCTTCTACAAAGATAGCTTTGGCATTAAATAACCAACGATGGTTGATACGCCATTAAACAAAGAAACCAAACTATCATTTACCTTACTAAACATCACTTCTGTCTTGGGTAACGGATATGTAGGATTTATAAAGGATTTATTTAATCTCCTGGAAAAACCTGGGCAAAGCCAAGTTTTATGGTTAATTTTTTTCAAACAAGTCCACAAGAATGTTTGTACATAATTAGATTAGTGCTAAACAGAGGCGATATTTCTTCCCTTGAGATATCAACTTTTCTCTGTTCTTCCCTCATTTAGAATTGTCAAATAGTTCTTTTTTTTTCTCAATATTATACGCATGACTGAAATTCCTTCCCTGGCTAAAATCTCTCTTCTTTAGATTTGAAAATCCACCCGTTTGAGAATACCAACATTAGAACAAAATTCTGTTTGAATCTTTCCTTATATGGAAATTTTCACTCGGGTCAATCACGATGAAATCTTTAGTGAATGCAATTAAAATTCATTCGATGAATATTTTGTTAGCGCAAAAGTTAAAAAAAATATTTTACTTACAGACACCACGTATCCCAGCTGATATTTAGTAGTCTTCCAGACCTTGGGGAACATCTGCAAGTCAACCAATGTTCCCTGCATCGATGATTCTGAATGCAGTTTTCGATATTCATGTGGCACAAGATACTTGGCCGGTCTGAAACGGGAACCAACATTGCAAAGACTAAAACTATTAGACACCAAAAATAGCATCCGTAGTAGCATTTCAGGTTAACTGTTGACGGCTTGTCTTGAAAAATAGCGCCAACATTCATCGTTTCCAGAAAATGTTGTCTCTTAGATTGTCCAATTGTTCTATTAATAGATTTGAATTTGGTGAATAAAAAATTATTTTATCGTGGATTTCCCGTACGGAGTAATTTTAGAATGAAAGGCAAATAAATCAATTCTCAGCTCTTTTGTTTTTCTGCGAATTGAAATATAATCTTCTCACCGTTGTACAGGTTGACAGAATTATTGTACGTATATTTATTTATTAAATTATGTTTAACATATCAAGAAGTTATTATCTTTCCCACGTCCTAGATAGGTTTGTGTACACTTTTTGGTCGTCTTTGTGTCGTCTTGGATTATATTTTAGTACAAATGGTGTCCGTGGCCTCTGTAAATATATTCCGCCAAGATTTGATGTGTTTCACTTACATTTCTTGTTTACTACCCTGAATGATTATTATTGTGAAAAATCCTTAACCTCCTCGACTGATTAGAATTTTCCCGTTACTGTTCGATGTAATTTTATATTTCGAATGCCACTCTAAGATTAATTGTCGTCTGCAACTAAAAATGGTAGGAGTAGAGAACGATAAACCTTTTCTATTCATATGACATGATTTTAGCTTGAGAAATAAATCATTGCAAAAGTGGCATATTTGAATTGTTACTAATAAAGTTAGAATAAACGTGTGTGTGTGTGTATCTGTGGAGGTGGGGGCATTGTTCTCTCGAATATTCTTAGTAATTGCAGCTATGGTTTTTAAATGAGAATTTTGGTGAAAAGATCTTAACCAATTATTGAAAGAAAAAGAAATCAAAATTAATGAGGGACCAGTTATTTGACATCTGCAAATATACTAAACGTAAATGATAGAGATTTGCACAAAATCTTCCCCAATTTGTTTCTCTAGTAACAAAACAATGGGTAAGATGATTTTTCATGAGATGAACCAGGAGTTCGACTTATGACTTTTACAAGGGCATTAAAAGAAAACTTGTCTTAAATACTGAGGCCAAAATTTGAACTGGGTATGCCGATTTCAGTCAGTCACTACACCTCTTCTCTTATACATAACACTTAAAAAAACTGAATAAGACTTGATGCGGAAATTTTTGTGAATTCAATCCTTACTGAGTTTTTTTTTGTTGTGGTCTTGTATCATAGAAAGCTAAGCTAAGAAAGTATCTACACTTAAGAAATTCTTAAAGACTATCGGTAAGAGAGTGATAACATTGGTTCTAAGACAAAAATCAAGATAAAGCATCGATGTTTGGGTTACAAAAAAAAACAGGGAACCATATGAGAATATCAGAAGTTGTGTAGAAGAATAGGATTTCCCGAGATTCCGCGAAAAGTAAAACTTCGAGTGTTAGATCCTCAATAATACAACATAAATTTACACAAGCAACATAGACACGAGAAATTTGATAAAAAGCAAGAACATTAAAAAATAAACAATTGTATATTTTATCAACTCGACAATGGTAATAATTATACAAAAGGTGTTCATATGCGTGTGCATGTGTGTGTAAAACACAAATGTTCTCAGTCAAATTGAATGTTTGTATATGTGTGAATATGTCCTGATTAAAAGGAGAAACTCGGCTTGTACTTAGATACAAGTACATGTGTATATATATGCGTGTGTCCTAGTATGTATGAGTTTTCGGCCACTCTCCTACCGTAGTGTATATTAGCGAGTCATATGACGTCAATCTATCGAGCCGTGATGTGACTGTCTGCGGATCTGTCGGTCTCTTTCCTTTGAACTAAGAAACTTTGCTATTTATACTTTGGGGTAAAATAAAAGTGGATCAAAGTAAAATATTTTTTTTATTACAAGTCAAATAAGGTTCAAATGCGCGGACGTCGGCGAAAACACAACTCGTGACCTGTCTTAACCAATCAGATTCACAGAAATTACTTATTTATTTTGGAACCTAACTATTTTTGTTTCTGTAAGTTAGTTTTTGATCCGTTTTATCAAGAAAATTCTATTTTTTGTGTCCTTTGCTACGTAAGTAAGATTCTGATCCTTTTTTCTGGGATATTCCTATATACGTGTTCTGTGTTGATTTATCTAAAACTAAAGAAATGTGTATCCTATAGTTGTAAATCCAAACAATGTTATTCAGTTCGATGCGTCGTGCAGTCATTGAAAGATAAATTCTGTCATAAAACACAGAATTATCGATAATTAAATCATACAAAGCGTTGTCTTTAACCTTCAATATGCCTTCAAACCAACAAATTAGTGTTTACCAAATGCAAAGATAACACACACACACACACACACATATTATATATATATATATATATATAAACTGTAAATAAATCCGACAGGATGAAAATGTACGAATATAAAAACCACAAGGTCTTCAGAGGATAATTTTATTTAGAGTTTACTCTCATTATTATAGTTGCTGATTCTATTTACCAACCCCTCTGCTCGAGCAGGATATGACACAAGGTCAATTTTTAAGCGGAGTTTAACAGGTTTGAATTCAGAGTTTTCCTTCTCCTAGACTAGTTGCCTCACCAAGGCTGAAGAACCTAGTCTGTCCTACTATTTACCCATAGTTGGAGGGAGAATAATTGGATTCATACCTTTCCCAAGGGTATTAGTGCAATGTGAAATGCAATCAGTCTCGTCCAGGATTTGAACTCGTATCGCCGTGTTCATTTCCTACGGCGATAACGACTACACCACGGACACCTCCATTATTATAGTTGCTGATGGAAGCAGCATTATCTTGGGGGCAAACTTCTTTCTGACATTTGTTCTAGTTATTGACCTATCTGGACGATGCTTAAGAGATCCAGAGATCCACATTAAGGCATGTGGCATCGTCAAGCCTAACACTTCATTATGCCCGTCCGTTGGGTATGCAAATCAGGTCGATGCTTTCCTTCAACTATATAAATATCCGTCTATTTCTGTCCCGTCCTTTCACAAGGAAATTTTGCTTCGTTCCATTACTCAAATTAGACAAATGGACCAGCTATCCACAGTAAAGCTAAACTCTTAGCACGGGAAAAGTTACAAACAGCTAAAGCAGAGTTCTAACCGATGATGAAGCTGGGTATGATCTATCCTCCAAAAAGTTTATGGTCTTCTTCTTTTCATCTAGTGAGTAAAAGCCTCAACACATAGTGTGTGCATGTTGAGATTATGGAGCTGGGTATGATCTATCATTCTAAAGGTATATGGTTTTCCTCTTTTCACCTAGTGAGTAAAAGCCTCAATACATAGTGTGCCTGTTGAGATTATGGAGCTGGGTATGATCTATCCTTCTAAATGTTTATGGTCTTCTTCTTTTCATCTAGTGAGTAAAAGCCTCAACACATAGAGTGTGCATGTTGAGATTATGGAGCTGGGTATGATCTATCCTTCTCAAAGTTTATGGTCTTCTTCTTTTCATTATCTAAGTTTATTTCATACTATTCTTTGCACGGTTGGCTACCCTGACATGCGGGCATCAAAGTACAATATAGATGCATCTTTCATCCTCCCAAACCAATAGGGCCCTCTGCAATTCCTTGAAGAATCTCAAAACGATAAAAGGACCATACTCTGGTCCCAGATCCTGGTCACAAACCGAGTGACCTTGGTCATTCCAGCAATACATTTCGCCTGGATTCCTTATGACCACGCTCCAGTCCTTCGCTCAACAGGTTCCTACCTGGAGTAACTGGAGAATTCCACCAACTCAAAAAATATATTCAAGGCCCAAAGAATTCCTCATAAATCTACAAAAATCATGGCCCAAAACGATGCATCACAATTCTATAAAATAACAATACATCCGAATGTATCACAATCTGACACGCATGCAGTAAACCACCTACAATAGACCACGCAAAATATTTATTAGCAATGAGTAACTCATTTTTTTTTTTCATTATTAAGTTTCTGTTACCATGCCTATTGGTCTGTAAACCCTTGAGGAACATGCTTTACTTGATCACACCCTCGCCGGGTTGCTTTTCAATTTAATCAGAAATCCTCGGGGCTACCAAGATATAAGCACCTCGCCTTTTCCAGACTCGTTTCACTTCGCCAAATCACGCACGAATCCAAAACATCATCGGGACTGAAAGATTCAGACATCATCCACAAAATATTGGAGTAGGCCACGCCTTTCTTTCCTTTATTCCATCAACTTGGAACTCCAATCTTCAACAAATCCATGGGACGGTGAATTCCTCTATAGAATTACTTCTTATCGTATGCCCAAAGCAATCAATAACACTTGGATGAATCTCTGTCCTAATCACGCGTCAGCCCGGGATTCGCTCAAAAACAGAAACCCAAAAAAAGTATTTCTTATTCCACGAAAACCCAATATTTCAAAAAAAATTTAGAATCAACATAATTTTAAAATCTTCCTAAACTTAATATCAAATCCCCTGTTAATGGTTTTCGTCAAATTTCATGATATGAAACAGAAAAAAAAATTCTAATGTCGCCTTTAAACTCAAACAACTCTTCTTTTTTTTCACTAATTTTTCAACTATTCTGAACAAATCAACAATATTTACAATATGTCCGCAATCAAAGTTCACAAATATTCAGCTTTTTTCTTTTTTTTCTCCAATCTATGCACTGTCTAGTTTTCCTAAAAGTGTTCGTTTTTTCTTTCTTTTTTTTTATGCTGTGTTCAACAGTGTTCAAGTTTCTTTTCTTTTTTCTCTTTTTTTCCCTGTCTTTTTCCATTGTCCTGTTGTTCTTTTTTTGTTTTTATTCATAAATTAATAAATTGCTCATTCACTATTTTTTTAAACCTTATATCTGCTTCTCTCTGTCTTTACCTTGATATAATAACTATGGGTTCATGCCTCCCCATTTATTCAATTTCTAACAAGTATTTCCATAAAACAAGCATCGTTCGTTAATCAAACTTTTTCAGTAATATTCTTTCTTCTTTCAGCAAGTATCTCTACAAAAGCATGGCTCGTATCCAGCCACCATTTCTTCATTTTTACTTGTTCTGAACACGACAACACAATACTAGTTTCTTGCTTACTTCCAAAGATGAGTTAAAACATCCCGGGAGGTCTTTCCCAAGTAACCCAAACCTTTTATCCATTCGGCCAACAATATTTCCCCCTCAAGAACAATTCAAACCCGAGTCCACAAATTTTTCGGTACATACAACTAGATCGTCAAGATTTTGCACATATACTCCTATCCCGTTTCAAATATACTCTTCAATAGAATTTCAAAAATAACGTTTTCATAAACAAAAGTCAAACCCCATTCCAGGAAGACCTTCACAACTCAGTTTAGCCACTAACCAGTCAGTACTTCAATACCACAAGATTCTCAAATCAATTCTTAGGGGAATTCACAAAATATCCAGTATGACAAGATTCTCAATTCCTCTCTAGGGGTAGACCTTCACAAAATCTGGTATGCTTCTACCAGTACCCAAGATATCGTTCCCATTCTAGGGAGACTTCACAGAACACTTCCAATTTCAACAACTTTTCCAAACATCGAATCCGTCCCACAGCCTTAACTACGGATCCAAATGTATATGAGCATTCTCTAGACATCATCGATGCCCCGAAATCCTCCCAGATCTCGGATTAAAATCCTAATTTCAAATTACCATGCGCCAGGACAGCATTCATAAGTTACCACAAAATTTCATTCATAAAAATTTTGTTTACTATCAAATTCATTCATAAAAATTACAACCTAAAACTCAAGTGGAAGTTTACATTATGACCCGTCAATCATTTTAACATAGGGGCCATCTTTCTTTTTCTTTTCACAGCAACCTGCTTGTATGTTTCCCTCTTACTCTCTTTCTTTCTCCCTCACAACGATTCAAAATTACATAGAGTAGTTTTCATTATTTTTCTATGCTTTATATGTAGGGCTCAATCGTCTTTTTTTTCTAAGATTATTTCCATTTTATTTTTTAGAAAGGCCAAATAACATTAATATATAAGCCAACAAGACTCATTTTACTTCCCACTTGTCATTACTTATTTTTTATAATCATTTTAAATTCTTCTTTCCACGAACCTCTAATATGAATGACAGAAAAACAATTTTACACTATTCTTTGAATGAGCAATTTACTTAGTCTTTGGAGAGTTTCTTTTTTTTTTTCATCTGTTTTTCGTTGGTGGTCTGTTCCGGTTTTCTTCTTTCTCACAGCTTGTTGCATTTTTCTTTGTTCTTTTCCTCTATCTCTCCATTTTTCTTCTTTCTTTTCGTATCCCGTTCGTTCTTGCTTTTTCTTTTTTTTTCAGATTCATTTCAGCTTTTCATTTCTAATTTTCTTGATGTGTTATCAGCCGCTTCCTTGATCGTCTAGGTTTAAACTCAGGTTCAAAACCATGCCATGTGGGCATGAACTGGCCTTAGCCACCAAATCGTATTAAGTTGTATACTCATAATACATATACAACTGCACGTACACAAATATATGCGGAACATAATCAAACATAATGACGAACTTCAATGAACGAACACACTTTATAAAAATATAATCTCTCACATTTTATTATTGAAAGTGTGATGTTGGTCATGTGTGAGAGATGAGTTGGAGACAGGGACAGACTGCCATATTGACCCAGTAGTACTTCTTTCTCATTTTGACTGGATTGCTAAACCGTGAGTCACTGAGGCTCCAAAGCCCTCTGTCTGCCGCTGGCTCTCAATTCGGCATCTTGTCCCGAACTGACTCGAATCGCCCCCGGGCACCTGGTTATATTATGTCTGACGTCCACTTGCTTCCGCAGGTGCATCTCTTGATTGACGGCTCGGTCGAGGGTCAATATATAACACTGATCTACCCGACCGTGGAGGATAGTTCGGGCATAAGTCTTCAGTATAACAATTTGCAAATCATCTATAATACGTTTGATCAACCAAAGAAAAGATTTCCTCTCCATTTCTCTTTTGCAAAATAATCAACAAAAGGTTAAAAAACTAATACTTATAGATATTTAAGTCACTCAATGTATATTTCTCCTACAGTCTTGAATCAAATTTCTAAAGGGAAGAAAGTCATTTTTTTAAAAACAAATTCTAATTAGTTAAGTGCTATATTTTTGTTTTAAGCGAATACTTTTTGAACCGTGAGGCTGGATGTTAAAAGACAGCGGAAGATGTATATTAGATATATTCATATTCTAATAAAACATCGAGAAGGTAGATCCCTGAATTTTAATTTGCAGAAAAAACAAAAAAAAAAACAAAAAAAAACAAAAAAAAAAAAACTAGCAATTTTGTTGATAAAAGTCGTATAAAGCCAGTGGAGGTAATGGGGTGGAATTAAACGGGTCCAGAAACCTTCCCTTAATCATAATCATTCACCCCCCCCAAAAAAAATACATTATGTAAAATAAATGCAGATTGATTAATGAGATACTGTATTTCTAAAGATAGGGACATTTTTAGGGTGAGATTTAAGATTTTTATGCAAAAAAAATGTAAAATCACTTAAAAAAAAAAAAAAAAAAAAAAAAAAAAAATCCTTAAAAATAAAAGTTTTCTGTAAGTCAATCTAAATTTCTATATAACATGAAGCTTAATGTGACAGTCACTTAAATGTTTAGTTTTCAAAAACTTCAATTCGATAAGCAGTTCCTAGGACATTAAATAGTCTCTCTCATATATATATATATATATATATACACACACATACACCCCTAGTTTTGACGCAACAATACTCTACCAACTGGTAAATAAAAAAAAATATAAAGTAAAACAAATAAAAACACCACTACCACAAAGACGATGTGGGGTGGGGGTTAGATTTAAAAATTATCACGAAACCATTTCAATTCTTTCTGCATTTACAATCAATCTGAAACAGGGAAAAAGCTGACAGCACAAGATGTAAAGGGGTGATAACTCTATAACAAGACCGAAGCCATATTGCTTGTTTATGGCAGCTTGAGGGATGTAATGAGAATGACTAAGTTAGAGTTTCATTTGGCGTCGTGACACATCCGAGCAAAAAAGCTCAGTAAATTACTATATTGACTGTTATAAAAATTACTTAATCATGTTTTTGCTACTTGGAAAATATTAACAATAAGTATCAATCAAAAGCAGTTTGTCACAGTTTTTATGCACGTGTAACAAAAAAAAAAAAAAAAAAAAAACTTCTTTTAGTATGAACATGGCACAGTAATACGTTGAGGCAACAGTGAAAGATGCCCAATGATATAGTAAAAAGTCTGCTGGCTTTAAGATTTACGTTTCCAATGTCTGTTAGCATGGGTAGAGAGGAAATAAAATATGAAAACAATGTAATTGACAAATACCTTGAAATGTTAAAGCATTTTTGTTCCGAGAACACGTAACATGTTTACAAAGTGCTATACAGCAAATGTTAGCCAGAGAGACCCTGAACCGAAAGAAAAGGATTATAGCAAGACTAGAACATAAACAAATTTTAATGAATATAAGAGTTGTTATCTCTTGGCTGTTATGGCTGCGACGTGTTAATAAAGTAAACGACAAAAATATATGTCTTTTGGCAATAAATAATTGCAGGAAAATGGAGGAAGAGCCCTTGATATAGTTTTAATTGAATGTTACATTGATTTAGAAACCGCAAGAGATTCGGATATTTGAATTACGATCTTTTATGTATATGGATCTCGTAATCGAATAATTTCTATCCAATCAGAATGAACCAAGATCTTTTCTAGTTATGGGTTTGGTCCACATTACGAATCATCGACTTGTATTCTTAAAAAAAAAAAAAAAAAAAAAAAAAAAAAAGGGGGGAAAAGATATATTCATGGTCTTTTGAGCAGAAGACTTTTGCAAACCAACTGAATTTTCATGATACTGTGTTTCTTCCTGAGCGTCACAGTGAGGCTCACAGACCATTCTTAATGAATTAGATTTTATACTTTTAGCCTTGTACCAACTTAAACTGAGTAAATGACAACCTCTTCCTGCCCAGCTTCACTCCATTAAAAAGTTATTAAAATACGTTTAGTTCTATTTTAGAAGTAGCACGGAGTTCTCTACCGAAATTGAAAACATACTCATCACTAATCCAAATTCTTGAGTAAATATACATTTGTCAAGTGCTTATGAACATAAAGTTACGAATAGAAAATTCACTAGAAAACACAATTAGTTCAAATCTAGCTTAGTCGATTGTTATTGCTTAGAAGCAACATTTAGAATACTTTTTTTTAGAGACACCGGTACTTAGTTTTGCGCGTAAAAATGTTCTTCACCTGAATGACTAAAGAATTCAAGGTACTACGATCGTGTGCAGTTTACTAGAACATTTGACGATAATATAAAAATATGCTTCCAAACAAGCATGTTAAATAATAGTATAATAATAACAATAATAATAGTATTATAATAATGACATACATTTCATTAATAAATGATTTATATCTATTAAAAATGTGATACGAAGTGTATATCGTCATTCAACATCTTTGTTTTGTTTAAATCATGATTAATAAGCATGAAATTTAGAAATTTGATACTTCTATAGAAAATTGTAAACATTATATTCATGAATTAGGCAAGTTTTCTCAGCTTGAACTTTAGGCCAAGTTACTGTTGGATAGGTTTTCTTGGTAGATCACACATAATTGCTGTATAGAATATCTTAATTCCTTTTTATAACCAAACAGGAAGCGTTCACTTGGACAGCCATCGCTCATATGGCAAAACCGAGTCTAAATCGGAACCGGCTCTACTTTTGAGACAAAGAGTGAGAAAAATATATTAGCTAATAAAATATTTCCAACCAATAGGCAAAAGTACACAACTTTCAAGTAAGCTGTTCCGACGTTTTATTCTCCGATGATGCCTTTATTGATCATACAAAACGTGCACTTCAGCGGGTTACATCCTCTTTTGCAGAGACCAGCGAACTTTCTGGAACTTTAAGCACCACCTTCCACTGTCTCCGTTAGCCAGAGTTGAAAATAGTTCAAAATTTCACCTATCTGGATTGCGTAATATCCACTGACGGACAACTGACTTGCTAAGGTGAATAGTACATTTGGTAGATTTTACAAGCATGTCTAGAAATGCAACATCATCAGGACAGTAAAATTCGAGTCTACAAATCAGTAGTCCTTTCTACCCACTGCAGCAGAGATTTGGGTGAACCATTAATGCCACACCGATTTCCTTAACGCTGTTAACCCTCCTCAACATCAACTGGAATAACTTCAAAAACATTGAAGTCCTTGAGATTGCCCAAATCACTGGTATTGAAGCAATGATGCTCAAAATACAGCTATATCGAGCAGGTCACATTGCTAGAATGAAAGACCATCTTCCAAAGATTAGACATTTTAGAGAGCTATCCAATGGTTACGGTACCAGTGGAGCTAAAAGAAAGAAAGAAAGAGAGAGAGAGAGAAAAAAAAAAGAGATTCAAAGGCACCCTTAAAAAGGCTTTCACCTCCTGTGAAATCGACCACCAACTGATAACATTGGCAGCTGACTATCACCAAAGCCACCCACCGACTCTTTGAGAACGGCTGTTGAGTCCAAGTGGAAGAAAACAGGCAGAGCAGCTACAATGAAACCAACAACTTCTCAGACGTTCCCCTGCAGCAGTCGAAGAACATCATGTATTTTCGTTCACAAAGCCAGACATCCACCATCACGAAATAAACCTCTGAACACAACTGTGTTGAATTGAAGAATTGGATGGAAAAACATTGCCAAATTATCTTGATTAAAGTCTCGGAAAATTGTTTCTTCTTATTGCAACCCTTTATGTAGAAATTGATATGAAAAAGAATCGATTTGCGCACAGAGAGAGAGAGAGAGAGTTTTTTTAAAAGCAAGTTTGAATATAGATATCTCAATAGATAGAAGTCACGTACATAAACCCATCAACCTTAAAACTCATTTCTAATGTTGAACCATTACAATATATAAAATAAGAATATCAGAAGATGAGTTGGGAAGGAATCCTACAAAATTCAGGTGTGCTCAATGTATAAAAATTAAGTTTCTTACATAGCAAATTTCCATATAATTGAAAAACTCAAACCGCCATTTGGCTATTATAAATGAAACTAGCTTTATTATATAGCCATCACCTCTCCATTGTATGATGGCTACATGAAGCTAGTCTCTTAACGAGGTGCCAGCTGAAATATATATATATATACATATATATATATATATACACACATTACAAACCTGGGAAGCTTTATTTTCAAAGACAATAGAGGAAAAAAATAAAAATTGTGTAGCATTCAGAAAACTTGTTCTCAAAGTCTAAGCAAAACTAACAGCTAATGTCAAATTTGTCTTCAAAATGACAAGAGAAAAATCAGACACCATTTAAGAAGAGGAAAAGAGGAGTACTGCAAAACTAGCTACAATAGGTTGGGCCTTAAAATAAAATAAAATGCTGTAGGTTCAAGTGGCAATACGATCAGGAGAGGATATAAAAATTAGCATCAAGATAGACAAGTGGAATTAAAAAAAAAGCATCTGATTTCGTGTGTGCAGAAGAGATCTTATCAAGCCATCTTAAAATAAGACAGTAAAAACCAAACTGAATTTTCAACGAGTTAAATATTCTCTACAAAAGCTTAGCAAATCTTAATTCTATTTGGGCTGACTTATCTTAATAAAGATATTTTTATGATAATGAGCTCACCAATCCTATGAGGAATTAGGAAAAGGAAAGAAACAAAACGTTTTTCTTTTAATGAATTTAAATTACGAGATTTGATACTGTATGTCATCCAACCATAAACATTCGGTATTTTCTGACTTAAGAGCACAATGATTTGAAAAAATTTACTGAATTCTGGAAAATTATACCATAATTGCAGTGAGGAAAGAAATTTCTTTCCTTCAGCAGAATATTTTCAACAACTTCAGCCACATGCCAAGCAGGAAATATGCCTATTCTTGAAGTAGGCAGGTTTTTTCTGGCTACTCTGCAATAAGAATCACAGAAGTTGAGAAAATGACAGCACAGATCAGCTCTGCAATGCATCTGCTCACTGGTTTGTGTGACTCCATGTTGTGTTTATTGTATAGAGCCTGAAGTGGTGTCACAAAAGACAGAAAAGTCAAACTCAAGGTTTGGACTTGATTGCAGATAGAAGAGGGGTCACCTTGAGCCTTCCTTTGGCATTGTTCCCCCTACCCATGCATCTGCTGTGAATTCTATGTTACCATATCCTAGCAGATCACCCTTTCTCTAGGGGCATCAGCAGACTGAGTGTATCTCTGATTAGCCTATTTCCTACTTTCAGCCATGGGCTACTCATAAACTGGATATAAAAATATGAGCAGACTGTCTCCTGGACACCCTAAAATTGAAGTCTTAAATGTTGCAGTTCACAGCCTCATTTGACCATCTCTACTTAAACTGGGAGAAGTAGACGAGAGGTTTACACACACACACACACACACACCTATGGTAAACTTACAATCATACAAGCCTGTACTCACATATACTTGTACCCACACCTATAGTCATGTCTACCATGCATATACATATACATGTCTTACAATATACTACTACACCAAAGGTCAAATGTTACAAGAACAAACTCTTGAAATTATTGGGTAAAAGTGAAGGTGCCCATCTTAAAATTCTTTTTTTTTTTTTTTTTTTTTTTTTTTTTTAACTGCAGCCAATACATTATCATACTTGTAAAATAAGCACAAACTCAGCAAACCTATCTTTACAATATTAGGTCTACAAGTGCTCACATTTTAATTAGTCAATAGTTAGTGCTTCAAAATACAAAGGAATTATAATTCATGCATAAAAGATTTAAATAATTAAAGATATATACAGTAAAAAGATGGCTACAAAGTATATTCCAAGGATTGGGTTGAATTAATAGTAAGAAAACCAGATACTACTAAGACAGAGAACATGGTGTTGCAAAGGACAATACCCAGAAAGATTTAACAAAAGGCCCAATAGCATAAATTAGAGACATTTTCTGTTATAAGGTTTGAAGGAAGAGATAAGGACTAATTAGATTTTTAATACAGGGAGACAGACTAAAATGGATTGTGGTGTCTCACTGCTTCTGATGCTTAACTACCTAACCCTACAGAAGTGGTTATCTAGGAAGAAGATGTTGATGGCCAACTTTAAGATAAAACCCTCAAAATCTCAATGGTTTTCTACTATTCTACCCTTAGTTTGTGTTTCTCATATCAGTAAAAGCCAAGGATTAAGGAATTTTGATCAGCTGACCTAAGCCAAGCTGAGAGGAAAAAAAAAAAAAAAAAAAAAAGTCTTCAGAAATTATCATTGAAGCGAGTTTTATGAAAATTGTCCCATCAACTGTGACAGACCAAGAAAAATGACCATCAAAAAACCAACTGATGCAATCATCAAGCCACTTTAGTAAATAACAAGCTCCAGTTAAGCCAAGAAGAATAAACCTTAATGTGAAGTGGTGTGAATAGTCAGCAAGCCTCAAGATAACTGATGCCAATTGATACTATAATTGCTTTAAACCAGAAGCTGTAGTCTATCAATTACCTCAAATAGCTTAGTCTGTCAGGTTCCAACTTCTTTAACATGTTATGCAGAAAAATAGACAAATGAGAAGTTATAGTAATTAGAAAAAATAAATTGATATATTGCACCAAGAATTAATAATACCGGTTTTAATGAAGAGATAGCATATTCAGTGGATGTTTGTGATCAGACAGACTTCGTAGCCAGAAATTGACAAAAGAAAGTCTGTGATCTTAACAGGCACAAAACTTATTGATATTGAAAGAGAGAATCAAAAAATGGGCAACTCAAAAACTAAATAATGAATTATTATGCAGATAAAAAAAAGATCATTAATACCTAGTCCACAAACTTGGTTTCTTCTGAAAAAGTTCAAAATAAAATTAAAGTCAATTTTGTTACAAAACGAGTTCTTGTTCCATTATTTTGTGAATTCTTTAAGTGTAGAGAAAGTAGAAGAGGAAATTTGCAAAATCAACCTAAGAAATTTTTTTATAACAGTTTGGTGTGTGTGTGTGTGTGTACGTACAAACTAAAATTGTGTTTGTTAAAACATCAGGCTTTTTATTTCCTGACATTGTCTAATTTTGTCTTTATAAAAACTAAGATATTTCATTCCTTGGCTTATTCAGAGCAACAAATTAGTCATCTTTTGCATAAAAACTTAAAAAACAAAAAACAAAAAAAAAAAACAAACAAACAAAATAAAACTTTATAGTTTTGCGTTTGATGAAGAAAAAGAAAATCTGAAAATAATTACTGAGGAGTTTGTCAACCACAGTTCTAATAATGCAAATGTTTATTGCCTAACTGGGTGAAGTCTTCCCTTCAATTCCAGCTTCATGGATTACCTAGAGAGAGAGAGAGAGAGAGAGAGAGAGAGAGAGAGAGAGAGAGAACTGCACTCAAACAGAATATACTCAACCTTCAAATCAAAGTTGTACATGCAAAAACACCAGTGTTAATTAAAGACATTCAATAACTGATAAAAATTAGGGGTTAATAGGTCAGGAGTTAGAAATTTGAATAATAAGCTAAAATCTTGATTCAAGTTCAAGAGTTGATCTTCAAAAAAAAAAAAAAATTAAGCATTGAAATAATTATATGAACTTTTTTCAGTAATGTGCATATATGAATAGACAAGCAAGAGAATAAGGAAAGACAATTAAAACAAATATAATTCTATTTTAATGCTTTACTTGTTTAAATTTGAAGACATTTTAGCTTATTAATCTCGTTCCCAAGAAAAGAAACTGTTTTTTTTTTTCCTCCTCTTCTTTTGTATGGCAGACAATGTCAATTCTAAGGAGGTAAGGCTTACATTTTACTGGTGTCCTGCATAAGATTTGACAGAAACAATTTCTTCCAACTAAGTCTCTTAAGACACCATTTAGATCATATGAAATATATTTTACAAGTAAAAAATTTTTTTAAAAATTCAGAAAAACACAAAATATGCAATGTCCATGTTGGCAATTTATTTTTGTGTAAAAATATCCTACAGTACTCAGCAGCTGTCTGTGCAGCAACTGGTCAAACAATTTTGGCGGGGGTGGGTGGGGGTGAAGCTGAGTGCTCACCCATCCATCCGTTCGTCTGTCACAGTCGACTCATCATCCACAAGAGGAAGTACACCGTACAAATAAGAGCAAGAAAATTGCCAAAAGAAACAAACGAGAAAAAAAAAAAGAAAAAAAAAAAAAGAAGACATTTATGCATGTTAAAGAATGAGAGAGAGAGAGAGAGAGAGAGAGAGAGAGAGAGAGAGGTCCCCTTCCTTTGTCCAACATGTGTGCATGAGCACACACACATACACCCCCCCTTCAACCCAAACTGGCAGAATCTACAATTGATAGAACAAGTTAACAGTTGAGTGCCTACACCGGGTAGAAAGAAAGTATTGGTGGGCATAAAGGTGGGGATGGAGAGAGGTTTGCCATGAATTGTAACAAGTGCAAGGAGAGAAAGAAAGATGATTTACAAACTAAAGAAAAAAGTGGTTTGGGAAAAATAAATAAAATATAGTATAAATTTGTCAACAAGATGGGAGGGGGGGGGGAGAAGAAGAGAAGAGGAAAAAGTTCTCCATACACTGAAAGTTCACTGCTCTACCCTCTGCATCCTTGTCAACAGCAATGGAGACAAAAGCAGCTTTGACAAAAAGGAGTTTTAAAAAATCTAGTAGGAAGACTATAGGAATGAATGCATCCCAATTTTCTATTAGGTAGGTGAGAAACTGGTGTGTGGGCCAAGGTACATGGGCACCTAGTAGTATCACAAGCCCTAGTTGTGTTTGTATGAATGTGGACAGCGATATGTGCAAGAGAATAGGAGACAGTAGTGCACAAGTGTATAGGTGGATATTAGGGAGAAGGGGAGAGAGAGAAAAGAGAGAGAGAGATACCTGTGTCCCTCACATATGGGCAGAAATGTACATCAGTTTCTGGGAATTTATCAGGCATTCTCAAAAAAAAAAAAAAAAAAAAAAAAGTATGTGGACATGTTCCTTTCAGGACAACAAAAGGTTGGGAAGCAGACACACACGAAAAAATAGAGTTAAAATAAAAATTCAAAAATTTGAAATAATGTTTAAACAAAGGCTGGAGGGAAAAAAAAAAGAAAAAAAAAGAAACAGAGAGAGAAACAACAACAACTCTCTTGTAGAATGAATTTGAGTTCTGATCTGTACACCATAAAAAAAATGGGAGAGGAGCTCAGGTAATAAAAAAAAAAAAAAAAAAAAAAGAGAGCGGGGGAGGGGACTTGAATTTGTTAATGATTGGAGGGATCAGTTTTGGGGATAAGGTTGGTTCAAAATGTGATTCATCATTTGAAGTTCTGTAATGATTTGAAAGTGTGAAGCAGTCTAGCCCAGCTCAGCACAAGGGCTGAACATCAGCCAAAAATGTTGTGGGAGGAGGTGGGAAAAGGCTGGGGTGGGGTGGTTGTCATTTTGCTAAGGATGGCATTTTCTCCACAAGTGAAGACAGAAGAATCACCACATTTAATATTGAGAGTCACCCTTGATAGAGAGAGAGAGAGAGAGAGAGAAGTTTTTTTCCCCCACATTCCTAACACTTAACTCAATTTCTTTTGCCTTCAGTTTGCATTGTAAAAATGCCAGTATGGAGTCTGATTTTTGCTGTCCTTTCCAGATGATCCTTCAGAAGCTGAGAGAGAGAGAGAGAGAGAGGTGTCACAGTTTACTTATTCTGCTGCAGCAGCAGAAACAAAGCATTCCATTGACATTAGCTATTTCACTTTCTTTGAAACAGTTTGAAGATATATATTGATAATAGGTGTTTTACCATTGAGAGGTCAACAAGGGTGCACACTGAACTGATATACACCTTTCTCTAACACATTATGCATATAAAGCTCATCTGACAAAATGATTGAGGAGAGAGAGAGGAAAAAAAAAGAAAGAAAAGAAAAGTCACTTTTGTATGCATGAATATGTGTGTGTGTGTGTATGTATGCACACATGTGCGTGTGTCCCCCCTTTTGTTTTTCCTTTCATAGGAACTTCAATCATTTTGTTTAAGAATGGAGAAAGTGAGGAGTTTGTTTTAGCAGTTCTGAGGCCCTATAAACTAGCATAACTATACCTCAGAGTCCAAGGTATTAGGTGCTAGATGGTTGCCAATTAGTGTGTGAGAGACTGTTTGTCTACCTATCTATCTATTCCTGTGAATATATATATATATATATATATTACACAAGAGAGAGAGAGCTCAGCAAATAGGTACACAATCACATTAAATGTCCTCTTTATTTTGGGGTTTTTAGGGTGGGGGAGGCAATTTATTTTCAAATCAAATGGCTTGGTGTTTGATCAGTCTATTTCTCTGCCCCAAATAGTAACTTCAATTTGTCCATTTTTTTTTTAAATGTAGGAATACTGACTGTAGCCGAGAGAGAGAGAGAGAGAGAAAGGCAAATGGGAGTGGGGAACATTTTCTTCAAATGCTAGTCTGTTTTGTTTTTTTTTAGTACAGGCCACAGTCAAAGATCCCTTACCACTTGGGTTAGTGGAGAGCACTCACCCTCCCGCCCCATACACTGTACGCTACGTCAGCCAGAAGTCATTGAGCGTAAACGTTTATTGCACAATGTGAAATTCTCATGGAATGTTTCCCCTTGTCCGAATGGTTGACTTGAATTAAAAAAAAAAAAAAAAAAGAAAAAAAAAAAAAAAAAAGAAAAAAATCCTTGTCAGTGTTGCTGGTGCTACTGTGCAACTGATTCTGTTGCTGGCTGCGAGAAATGTAGCGATTCTCCTGTTGCAAGAGCATTGTCACTAGAAATGTTTGAAGACAGGGCCAATTGGTTTATATGGTTCGTCTCTAAGAAATGATTAGGGGAATAAGTCAAGCTTATTTCATCTGTCAAGTCCAGTTTACATTTTTTGGCACTGGGAGGCTCTAAAGTATCATTGGAAGCATCTTCATTTGGATCCTCCAAGATGGAGATGTGTGAACTAAGTTCTTTGTTGGCTTGCTTGCTAATTGGGCTGTCTCGATTGTTTACATCTGAAGACTGATCACACATCTTTGGGCTGTTGGCGTTGTGCAGTACATTTGTGAGGTCACTGTCAATTGTCTGAAAAGTGGCCAAACTATCAACCTCAACGGTTGGCTTCAGCTGATGTCGTTTTTGATCACCATAGATTAACATGCTGATGTTAGGACTTGTAGAACGGTCACGAGCTGTGGCTGGTGATGGGCTGTCTTGATCTTGATCCAGAAAGCGATCCATATAATCACTGGGGTAAAAAAAAAAAAAAGAAAAAAGTATATCAATAAAATATTTCTTTAAGAGTTCAGATAAATGTAGGAATTATTGTTTTGCTTGCACCAGGGTTGGATTTAGACCTAAAGAGGCCTCTGGGCTAATAGAATTTGAAGCCATCTTCATTAAATATGATTTACCCCACACTTACATGTCCAAGTGTAAAACGGAGGAAATTTTGCAAATCTAAATAGAGCCCCTTCATAGGCCACCGCCTACACACAAAAAAAAACAAAACAAAAACACTCCAATTAAAGGAACCAAAATACTCTAAATTGTTTCAAATTAATTCAAAGGAGCCCCATTATACATGAAAATAAATCTGTTATATCTTGATTTTTAAAGTTATCAAGGGCCCAAAATTAGAGTGCACTTCCTCTCAGGTGCAACCAATATATAAATCTGGCACTGGCTTACACAGAGGCAAAGTTAACAAGCATCCATCTATAAAGGATGATAAGGGATATAACAGCCATTATACTGCTGTTATTTGCTTGGATACTTCAGGTATTGTTACCAGAGGGAATAGCACAAACATAGCTACCATTGTAGTATGACAGTGACAATACCATGGGCAAGATAAGCGTCAATTTGGCAAAAGAAGAATTAGTAAGCAATTTGAATTCTGTAGTTAAAATTTGTTTTTCTGGATGTATAACTTATAAAGCAGATGCACAGAAATCATCACATTGTTTCATTTAAAGAAACAGTACAAAGATTCCCAGAAAGTGGAGGGGGAGAAGAAGAAGAAAAAAAAAAGGGAAAAAGAAAGTTGAAAAAGCACAAAAACACTTACGTGATACCCGGGTGTAAAGCATATTTCTTTTTCTCTATTCTATTTTTATTAGCAAATATGTCATGTCGTTCTGTTTTCTTCCAAAGATAATAAAATTGAACAAGTTCACCAACAGATCGAGTCCGTACCTGAAAGTTTCAAGAAAATATATGATCAAAAAATTTCAAAATGTAAATTACTTTGCGCTACAGATTTTTCCTTTTAGTAATATACAAAGAATTTTTAACTTCAATTGTGTTGTTAATAGAAAAAAATTCAAATTAAAAGTAAAAATCATTCAAAACTTTCATTTTTTTTCTTTAAATTAAGCATGTCAATTAGTCAATGTCTGACAATTCTTAGCGGGATTTTGCATTCTTTTGTGTGATGCCAAAAGGGGAAATAACTTAGCCTGTTTTCAATTTATAGCAAATCACACAAAAAGTCATAGTCAAGAAAGATTCTTACTTTGTTTAATTGTATGAGGTGGAAATCTTTGCCATATGTACGTAGGCCATTCTCAAAGTTTCGACATTCCTCTTCTGACCACAAACTCATGGGATCTGAAAAATAAAAGACTTTAATAGAAAACAAAATAAAAAACAAACAAAAATTTAGCACAAAGTATAAATCAGCAAAATTTTCTGAATGTAACATTCTAAATGTTTGATGTATGAGAACAGATAAAAATCCAAATGGTAGCTTTATCATGACCAGGTTTTGTTCTCTTTGAAGTCATAACAATGGCAGCCATACACATAGCAAATCTAGAACAATTACAGTAAACACATAAAAAGGCCCAGAATTGAATTTCAGAAAGCGAAAGAAATATGATGCAACTGCAAGTGACAGCTGGAGAAGCAGTAGGTGGAGCAAAAAAAAAAAAAAAAAAAAAAAAGTAGGCATAATTTACATACAGGTAGGCCAAATATGGAGGCAGGTAGGTACAGTGCCATCACATACACACGGGGAAGGAGGGGGGGAGAGAGAGAGAGAAAAAAAATTCAAGTTGAAGGAAAAACTAAGGGGATGAAATGCAACAAAATCCACAGGAAATGATTCTAAACATTGCAAACTTTCAACATTTTTCATGGAAATTGGTAGAGATAAAAATGAAAGCATTTATTTTGCAAAAGCATAAGAAGCGCTTGATTGCAAAAACTGGAAAGTAATTTCTTTTGATCTGTTGACAGCAATTAACAGCACTGAAGAATTATTACAAAATGGAAAGTCAAATGGCACATTATTTTACTTCCTCATCAACAAAATCAGCCATATTCAAGACTAACATTTATGTGCCTAAATAAGGAAAAAACAGAGTCTATGAGAGAGGGAAGAGAAAGAGATAGATGAAAGTAATTTCAGAACTGGCACTATTTTCTCTTGAGAAATTGGTGAAATGATATGAAAATCTTAAAAGGTTGGCAAATGGATGTTGAGCAGAAACACAACTAAAAGCCTATTCAATAACAAAGAATCCTTAAGAAAAAAAAACAAAAAAAACTCTATTCAAGCATAAATTATTCTATTTGACTTGATTTAAAGCAGGCATTAAATTTCTTGAAATTTGATGATGACTTGCCTTAGGTGATGACAGTTTTGCAAGAATTTCTGGGATACAACATTGTTATTATTCAAGGACTATACTGGATTAGTATTATTTGAAATTTTTTAAAATTACATTTCATCAGCTGGTACATCACTTTTTTTTTTTAGGTGCATATCATTGAGTAACAACAGCCAAGGAATTTTCTTAAATAGAACCCTTAGTATAAAAATGAATACCATTATTTAAAAAGAAACAAGAATATTAAGGCTCTTAAATCCCACTTATTTAGAGTATTCTAAGAGACAAAAATTTGACAAATAAAGTTCATCTTGTGCAACTATAGAGATAGAATGACTAGTTCAATAGCTTGCCAAGAACTATGGAGCACTTTTAGAGTGGCAGAAAGAGTCACTCTGAAAGATGCTAATATGAAAAAAAAAAAATCTTTATTCTTTTCTATGTCTACCCCTTCATAACTGCAATGGCTTATTCGTTCTAATCCCACAACCTCCTTAATACAGAAGTTAGAGAAAGCACTTTCAAGATACATTTTTTTCTCAAAATTGAGATGCTTTGTTTTCAGATCGGGAGAGTTTAGTCAGCTAAAAGGCAAATTGTACAAAAAATATAACAAATACGAATTTGTTTTTTGGAGTACTTAACTGAATGGATTATATATATCTCAGAGAGAAAGAGAGAGAAAGAGAGGGAAATGGAGGGACAAAAAAACAAACAAACAAAAAAACAACAACAAAAACATGCACCAGACAAAGTAAACTTGCCAGTCAGCTGTTTGCAGTAATTCACCTCATCTTTTATCACAATCATTCTATATGGAAGGAGAGGAAGGTAAAAAACAAACAAACAAAAAAAAAAACTTTCTGTCTGAATTTTTTGAGATGAGTTGACCTACTGATGTCCTCATCTTAATTGTTATTATAGTCACAATATTTTTGTCGTTGCCTTCAATTGTCTGTCATAGTTGGTAACCTCCTGGGAATTTTCAATCAAACCCCTTTTATTTAATCCATTGGGTTAATTTGTTTGCATTCCACAATCTATGCTAAAGGGATTATCTGATATCAGTTAATTCATCTCTAAGACTTTCATGGACTGCTAGCTCATGGATTGAACTCATGACAGATACAGTGTGACTGATGACTACATTCCTTCAATGGGAAAATTCAATTGGGGTAACTTGGAGCCTTGAATCAAAAGACACTGTCTCTCTCTTCAACTGAACTAGAGTTGATTTGTGTTATAATTTGGTAGTGGATCAAGTTTTCAACCTAGCATTAATTGTTTCTTAATTAGGGGTTTCCATATGCTATTTGTTTCTATGCTAAGTCAAAGAAGGAGGTTATTAGAGTCAAAAATTCACCAATTCTTTCAATCACTTAATTTTCTATGTTGTTCTCCATCTGTTATACTGCGCTTTCCTTTAACAATATTTGATGACCATCCTTTTTCTCTCCATGCACAAATAGTTTCATAGTTCAGGGAGAGTGGATCTTGTTGCCTTCATATTTGCTGTCTCATGATATAGAATACACAGTTCTTGGCTATGTTCTCTTTAGGAAGAGGCTTTAAGTTAGGCAAGATCTCCAAAATGGTGAAACTGCTTTGGAATATTGTCCTTATGTTGATTGATTATGGTAGTTTTCTGACTAATGTCCCTAACCTTTTTATCGCTGCTCTTTGATGGAAACTCTTTGTGTGTGTGTGTGTGTGGGGGGGCTACTGATGATCATGTTGGTCAGTGGACAATGTCTTCCTTCTAAGCTGATGATGGGAATTGAAGTGCAAATACTGTCCAGTGAAATGTTGGTTTATGATAAAGAGTCTGGTGAGAATGGTCTTCAGAATTTTTGATTTTTGCTATACAGGTGCTAGTAGCAGTGAGAGAGATGTCTGAGGAGCAGCTATGCCATTTCAGTTGTCATGGAATGAACATTGTACATTTGTGATAAAAAAAAAAAAAAAAAATGATTATTGTTAAAGCCATTTCCTGGAAGTATTCAATATTTGGTGACATTAGAGACAATGGTGAATTTATACCCAATCCTTCTGGTAATGTTAAATCAAAAATCTGTAACCATTTCAAGTCAAGTGATTCTTTTCCTCTTTATTTTCAAGTTTGAATCCTTTGCAGTAGCTACCATGCAAAACAGGCATGCCTGTTTTTTTTTAATATTGCAATTTGTCCATTTTTATGGCATATCAATTTTTGTAGGTTATTTAATGCCAAATCCATTGTTATGCAAATAGTTCTATTTCAAACAATTCAGTTTAGCATGAGTACAGTTTTAATTGTCAAAAACATTTCTATTTCAAGCCATTCAGTTCATTCAAACAGTTCTTATTCAGCCAATTCAGTTTAGTACAAGTAGAGGTTTTGTTTACACACAGTTAAATGTCAAAACAGTTCTATATAAAACAAATCAGTTTAGTGTAAGTACAGTTTCAATGTCAAAAACAGTTACATTTCAAACAATTCAGTTTAGCATAAGCACGCAGCTTAAATGCAAGTACAATTTGTCAAAAACATTTCTATTTCAAGCAATTCAGTTTAGTCCAACAGTTCTAATTCAAACAATTCAGTTTAGCATAAGTATGCAGTTAGTTCTAATTAATCCATAGATAGGGCCCTATCAGGTGCTACCATGCCGGGCCAGAGTGAACCTGGGAGCAATGGCAATGAAGAGGTACTCCACATTTCCTAAAGCTCCAGCATCACTGGAACCTCACCATCAGATTGTTTAGTGTCATATCCAGGACACTCACTTTATCCCTCTGCAGAGGTGCAGTCAGTATATTCTACAGCCCAAGCCAACTGGGCAATACACAGAGTTAATGTCAAAACAGTTTTATTTCAGATAATTCAGTTTAGCATAAGTACACAGTTTATCTAGGACACTTATTGGAGGTGCATTCAGTGTATTCTACCACCCAAGCTGACTGGGCAATTGTCCATTACAATGGTAATTTTTGTTTGCAGGATTAAATAAAGGGTTCAGTTCAAAATTTTCAGAAGGTTACTGACCACAATGGACACATGAAGAAAACAGGAGGTACAACAGCTGAAATATTGCAATTATAATAACAACGAAGATCAAGACATTTAATCCAAGCACATTAGTAAATAATTTAAAAAGAAAAGTTTACTGAAGATAATGGGAAGGTATGGGTGTGGCATCAAAAACCGAGTGTGTCCAAGTCTTTGCTATGTCGAGTTAAAATTAGTCATCATACAGAAACAATATTTGAAGACTTTAAAAAGAAATTGTCAGCATGGATGTCAATGTTATGAGACTGAATAATCAGGTCAGTAAAGCTACCATCAAAGAAATAAAAAGTCCAATTTAAACAAAAAGGGATTTAAAATTGATGAGTAGTTTTGTCTTGATGTGATTGATTCAAATCTTGAGGAAAAAATTTTTTTTAAAAATAAATAAAAAAAAAAATAAAAGCAATATTAGTTATAAAATCTGATCAATGTTAAAACCATTTACAACTTGCCAGCACTTTTAATGAGAAAAATATACACAAATATAAAAATGATTTTTATGAACTTCCCACCCACCAAACTTCTGGAATTTAGATCATTTGAATTTTAACTTTAAATCTGCAAAATGAATCAAATGCAAAAGAGTTATATATCCTAGAAAAAAATGATATCTAAATTAAATCAAGTAAATTTATAACATTTGATTAACTGGAATGACTCATTAAGACATTTGCTTAGATTAATTTTTTTTTAAAAAGTTAAAATTTTTCTTTTCAGATATTTCTGGTGATAGGTAATGTGTCCCTAAGAAGCAATTGGTTGCCAACACACGCACACACATCCCTTCAAGTATGAGAAAGCCAAGTTGTCAGTACCTATACTTCTGGTAGATGACAGCGTGGAGTCTAAGTCAAGGTCCTCTAGCGTTGACAACAACATGTCACAAGATGATTCTTTTTCTACAAAAGAAGTTTACAGCTACAGAATGAGGCATCAAACTGGTCGATGGGATCACCCAAGCAAATAGGCAGCAGCAGCAGCAGTTACATTAGTCATTACTATCTATATGCTAACAAGATCAGAACCAACTAAGCTGGCAAGTTAAAGAAGCAAGTCATCATGTTGTGGCCAAAAAGGGAAAAGCTAGAATTGGGTTGGGTTTGTAGAATGGGAATCAAGTGGGGTGTGTGTGTGTATGTGTGTGTGTATGTATCTAGACCAGTTCTGATAAGAGAACAGAAATGTGTTAAAGAAAGATGCAAAATGAAGAACAGTGTTTAACAGAAAAAGGAAAAAAAGTTGAACAGTATTATAACCAGTGTCTTGTTGATGTACAGAGTAAGGGACTAAACAGAAAGGATTTCTAACTTAATAGAAATGAATAGAAAGAGATATATAGAGGAAAATTCAGTAATAAATGCTGAACCAAATTGAGAACTTGAAAGTACAAAGTGCAGAGAAATGAAATATAAAAACAAAATAGACATGTATGAATGGTGTTGAATAGAAGTAGACAGAGTTAGCAACAAGAATTGAAATTGATGTTTTGTCAAAGAAATGATAAGAGTTATGAAGAAAACAGATTTGGAGATAGCAGAGCTTCTATTTGCCATCAACTGGTTCTCAAAATGCATACATAAATTATTGGTGATTGCTTTAGATTTAAAAAAAAAAAAAAAAAAAAAAAAAAAAATTTATAGCAATTCACAGCAAGCTCATTAGGAAATTTATTAAGAGGACCTGAAACACCAACCAAATTTTGGCAACGTGAGTAGGAATGGTAGAGGACAAACATTAGTCAGCAAAACATAGAACAACAATGTGGCAATTGTTCAGATTTAGTGAATTACAAATTAATCAATTACATTAAAACCTTTCAAGAAAATTGTTACTATTTTTATATTTTCCACAAAATAATACCATGACTTTAAATTCAACAGAGTAGCTACAAGAGAGAGAGAGGGGGAAAAAATTTTTTTTCTTTATCAATTTTTTTCAAGAACTTTCATTCCAAAATGGATTTAAATACACACAGCAATTGCTATGACAACAAATATATTTAATCCGAAAAGATTAATCACATTGCATGAAAAAGAAAACATACCTGTTGGTGAAACAGCTTGCATTTTCCGCCGCCGTAAAGCTTCGTCTGTATTATGTCCACATTGTAATAATAAGTAAAGAGCCTAGAAGAAAAGAAAAAAAATTTTTTTAAATTAAAAAGTTAAAGAGAATGGTAAAATTGATCCCATTTTAAAACCACCTCATAGTAGAAGATAAAAAGTAGTATAATTATTGGACTCAAATTTATGATTTGGAAATAAACAAATTCAGTCCAGAATTATAGGTTCATATGTTTACTACTCATCTGCTTTGGATATAATGAGCAGGGATTGTTCATACCAAATACTTTCCTATTCACAAATATCTGTCCTTTGATTGGATCCAACAAAGCACTCATACTAACATTATTAGAATAAAGATAATAATGAACTGAAAAATTCACAAGTCTATATATGCCATCAGAATACTTAATTATCTTTGATAAGTCCTGTCTTATTACATTCCAAATTTCCTCTTATTTTGGAGTGTAAAAGAAAAGAAAAAAGTTAGCCACCTGACCTGTTCATCATCTCTGATATGATTGCCTGTTGGTACTGCATTCACTCCGACTGCATTTGCCATATTTTGTGCATGGAACTGTTCAAGATAAGTACAAACTGGAAAAAAGACAACATTTTGTCAGAATTTAAAAAGAAAGAAAAAGGTTCAAGTTTTTAGTTAGTAAACTAATATTTGATAAATGGATACAAAAGTTAAGATATACAGCTAAAAGAAACAAGTTGACATGCATATTTAGTATGTTTATCAGAAGTCAACTTGGAGCAATTGACACAAAGGAGAACTAGAATATCATGCAATAAAAATTGATAGAGTTAGACACCCATCATCAAGTCGCACAGCAGGCACAGATTTCCCTGATTCACTAATTGTCCCTAATTGTTTCTGACAGGTCTTTCAGACTACATCCAGTGTCTGCATAGAGCTGTTATAGGTATGTTGTTCTTGGCTGTCCAACACTGACATGTCCATGTGAAGGGGTCCATAGGAGAATGTCACAGATTATTTCCTTCTTGTTTCTCCAGCAGTGTCCCACATGCCTTGTTCATCTTATATAGTTTTAGAGATCAGAGGTAGGTGGCCGTACAAATATTTCGTGGGATGTTGCTTCCAGGATTTGTTCAATACAGCTCATAACATTCTTGCACAGCTTGTTTAGCTTTTTCTCTATACGCTTCATCAGTAACTATGAGGTGCATCCATACAGTAATTGACACAACCACTGCTTAGAAGAAATCTTATCAGATAAGTTAGACTTCTATAAGATTGACAATCTATCAATAGCAGTCCATGCCTTCATTAGGGGCATATTGATGTCACTTTCAATAGATGAGATGCAGCTACTGAGGTATGTGAATTTGTCCACTAATTTCAGAGAACTGCCATTTAGAGTGGATATGTCTCATTTTTGATTAAAATACATGTATTCTGTTTTGTCTGCATTTACGGTGGAGGCTAATGGCACCAGCTGCCTGCTCCAGACTATGTAGCAGGAATTCAGCTTGAGTAGGTGTATTTGCAAGAAGTGCTATGTCATCTGCATAGTCTATATCCGTATCGTCTGCTTCTTGCTTTTTTTTTTTTAAAAGCGTAAAGCCATTTTAATGTATCTCCTTACAAAACACCAGCAGCAATATAAAAGAAGCCTGTGTCTCCATCTATTGACTTTCGTGTTACTATAGAGCATCATTATGGCTGTGACAGTTTCTTTAAGGTGACCATACGTGAGAAGTATTTGTTCCATCTTCCCCCATGTATGGAATCAAATGCCTTGGAAAAATCTACAAACAAGTTTCACCTCAAGGATTTTTGCACAAAGTCATGACTTGATAGATCGTCAGAATCTGTGATGTTGTGGATTGATTTCTCTGAAAACCATTTTGATTCTTTCAAAGAATTTTCTCAATTGATATGACTGAGAAGCAGAGCATTATAAACCTTAGTCGCTATGGAAGTAAGGGTTATGCCTTGGTAGTTCTTGACGATTTTGAGGTCACCTTTCTTAGGGAAGGGGAGGATGCAACCTTTTGCCCATCTCTCTATTGTGTTCTGGTTATAACACATCACTCAATAAGCCCTGGGCCTAACTAATAAAATAACTTTTAGGCAAAATTCGATTTTATTCATTAACTATCTCCTAAGGTGATACACTAATTTCAACATTTCTCTAACAATTTTATGACTTTTTTGTAGAACGATTTGTCTTGGCCTCAGTTTCCTATATCACTTCTTCATTGGAGCGAAATCTCTTTCCCTGGAGCATTTTTTTGAGGTCTGCAAACAGCCAGTAGTCACTGGGGGTCATATCTGGAGAATAGGGTGTGTGTGGAAGCAATTCAAAGTGCAATTCATGTAGTTCTGCAATTGTGATTAACTTGTGACATGGTGCATTGTCTTGGTGAAAGAGCACTTTTTCCCTTCTTCATTTGTGGCAGTTTTTTGGTGATTTCTTCCTTCAAATGCACCAATAATGCTATATAATATTTGTTTATTGTTGGTTCTTCCTTTCTCAGAGTAATCAATGAACAAAATACTTTGCACATCCCAAAATATGGAGGCTTAAACCTTGTCTGCTGATGTTTGTGTCTTTGGATGGCTTTCATCTGTTGCTGTCCACTCAGCTGACTGCCAATTTGACTCCAAAGTTAAGTGGTGAATCTATGTTTCATCCATTGTCACATATTTACACAAAAACTCCTTTTTGTTGCATTGAAACAACGCTCTGAATTGTTGATACATTTTTTTTGAGCGACAGCAAATGCTGTACCTACTTAGAACACAGCTTTCTCATTGACAAATGTTCATGCAAAATGGTGAATACACTGCCTTCTGATATATTTAACTCCACTGCTATCTCACGCAACTTCAATTTACGATTGGCTAGCTTGTGGAGTTTTTTTTTTTTTGGTGTTTTCTGGGACAACTGCTGAATTTGGGCGACCTGAGCGTTCAGCATCATAACTGTTGTTTCTGATAGAGCTATTGCTTTGCTTGAACAGTAACTTTTCCCCCATCAGAAAGCAATGCTTTGTCAACACAGGAAATTCAGATTTTTCCATTGTTTTAAAAATTTGCAAAAGTAGCTTCACTTAACTGTAATTTGTAAAATAATCCGATTAGGCTCAAATTTTGACATGTGCCATTTGAAGGTAAGTAGTTTATAAAAATTATATGGATTTAAAAATTTTTTTTTTTTTTTAAAATTTTTATTAGTGGTGCCATCTATATGTCAGGCCCAAGACTTATTGAGTGATGTATTATATAGCATTGCAGCATCAAAGCAGTAAGTCATCAAATTTCCTTGTCTTCCATACTTCTGGGGGTATTTTGTTGAGACTGGCAGCGTTTCTGTTCATAATTTTCTTCTTGAGTAAACTGTCCTAGTTTGATGTAAAGTTTGTTAATTTTCATGATAGATTTATCTTTGACATTAGGGGAGTTTCCAAGCAGGTTCTTGAAATGTTTTTTCCACATCTGTATTCATTCTTCTTGGCTGGAAGCTTTTAATTTAGCTCTCTAGGTGTTTTTTTTTTGTTCACTCCATTTACAATCTGCTGTGCTATTCAAGATTGTCTATCTGCTACAAAGTTTCTATTGTTTTTGATCTGACCTTGAATGTATTCTATTTGTTCTTTTTGGTATGTGTTAATTAGTTCTCTTTTTGCCTTCTTTAGTTTCTGAGCATTGACATTAGTTGATTTCTTTTATATAGGAATGCCATTTTCATGTTATCTCATTTGTTCCTAACAGCTAGTGTCTCCCATGAAACTATACTTGGCTCCAAGTTTGGTTGGTATGCATTCTGTTACTGCTCCCATGTGGGCATGGATGAAGTTCTCATATTCGTCATTTGAAGCAAGTGTTTCAGATATCTCCTGAAGAGCATCAAATTTGTTTCTTAGTGTTATTATATATTTGTTGCTAATATCTCAATGGTTAAGTGAGGACCAGTCATAGTGTGTGTGGTTTTGGCTGTTTGTGTCGTATTCCTTTGTAGGCTCAGATGTATCTTTGCTGTGATAATTCTGTAATTGGAAGACATTTCTTCAAAAGAGGAATATGTGCCTCACAGTTCAGAGCATTATTAATCCATTTATTCAGGAGTATGTAATCTATCTGGGCTTTAGCATTATTTGTGTGGGTGAAGGTCTATAATTTTCTAATCCTTTTCTGGAATTTAGTATTAAGGCATGATGGTCCGTTTTTAAGTGAGAATTCTGCAGATGGTCCCCCATTTGTTAGACGAGTTGTGCAAACAATATTTATTGTTTTTGTCTTTATGTATTTAAATAGTCATGTCTCCATCTGATTAGATGGTTGTGTTTGGGTATGCTACGGATAAGGGAGGATAGTTTGTTGTAGAAGGTGAAGTTTGTTTCATCACTAGCATTGGTAGGAGGGTAGCAGATGGCAGTTATGTCGGGATTGCCACTAAATGTAGCTATCATCATTTTTGGTTGTATTTTCTTGATGCTTTTAAGAGATTATAGGGCACGAGGATAGAGAAAGATTCCTACTCCTATGATAGCACAGAGGTTTTCTAATCAGATGCTGAGATAAATGCCCATCCATTGGCAGAATCGTGGGACTTTATTTCTACTTCGCATGGTAGCATCTGTTTGTTTATGTACACTATGTCTATTATGCTCTGCAGCAGATGCTATCAGCACCAGTAGCTGACCTTTTCTATTTAAAGTCCTAACGCTCACTATATGCACTACGCTTTTGCATCCAGGAAAATTTTTTTTTTTTTAAACTTAGATTATTATATCATCATCAAGTCGTGTCGCCAGCACGGATATCCCTGACCCTCTCTCGCCACTTCTCCCTATCATTCATCGCTTTTGGCAGGTCTTCAGAGTTACATCCCGTATCCTCACATAGCTGCTGTATGTATGTCATTGACAACGACTCAACGATCAACCACTACAATGCTACAGCAGCAGCTACTACAACACTAATAGCAGTGACGCCACCGAGGACGCGAGGTGTGTTTCGGAAAAAACAGCAAGATTATTATATACAATACAAAATAAAGTTATTAACCTTCATTATCTTCCAATTTGCTTGGATCCCACAATAAACGATCTTCATTTTCATAGGCTGCAAAAATAAGATAAATAAAATAAAATAAATAAAAAGATAAATAAAAATAAAAAGTATGCTATAAAAAAAAAAAAAAAAAAAAAAAAAAAAAGATTTCAGAGAGACATTGAATTTTACAAGTTTATTTTTGTTTACTCAAAAATTTAGCAATGAATAAAAATGTTGAGAGATGAAGATGTCAATCTTGTTGGAAGGTTGAATTAAGTGACTTACCTGGTGCATCACCATATTTACTAAGGCCTTCAGGAACTTGTGCTTGATAGTCATGTCCTACCTGAATGACCTGAAGAGGAAAAACAAAACATTTCATCAGATTCTAGATATATGTATGTATGCATAGTCTTTATCTAAAAGTTAAAACAACAGGTTATTTTCTGTGTTTTGAAATTGGGTTTTTAATTAGTTTTACTAAAGGAAAGAACATTTTGCTATTTCTATCACAACATCCATTGATTACATCTTGGTTATTCATATTCACCAACCTCTCCGCTCGGGCAGGATATGACACAAGGTCAATTTTTAAGTGAAGTTTAACAGGTTTGAATTCAGAATTTTCCTTCTAGACTAGTTGCCTCAACAAGGCTGAAGAACCTAGTCTGTCCTACTATTTACCCATAGCTGGAGGGAGAATAATTGGATTCATACTTTTCCCTAGGTTATTAGTACTATGTGAAATGCAATTAGTCTCGGCCAGGATTTGAACTCGTGTCACCGGGTCCATTTCCTATGATGATAACCATTACACTGCAGGCACCTCCTTACATTTTTGGTCATTGCCACCAATTTGGTGACAAAGTTAGTTTGAAGAATTTTGAATGCAATCATTTTTTGTTCTTCTGTTTTCAGTTATAAAAAAAATAAAAGAGGATTTGTGAGGGTGATAAATAGATCTACCTTTTTCCAATCTTCTTCATTTTCTGGTTGATAATCATAGTCTTCTGGATCATCATCTTCACTTCCTGTCTGACTATTAGCTAAAACAAAATTTGGAAACAAATAGGTTTTTTTATAGAGAAAATCAAAGACAGTAAAATGTTCAACTATCAAGAGATACAAATACCAATATTACATAGGACAAATCTTTTTGACATTATTCATTTTGAGGGAAAAGGGGGATAATTTTAATTAGAAAAATGAATTGTTCACTTCATACATAATAGAAGGAAAAAAGACTGGGAATGGGGGATGTCTTGTGAAGTCAAAAAGCAATTTTAAATTGAGAGAGAGAGAGAGAGAGAGAGAGAGAGAGAATGAATGTAATATTTGAATGGGTGATCAAATAACAGTTCCACTGGTGCCATATCTATGAATGAGTGAAGTGTCTTTGAACATTCTAATGAGTTTGTTTGCTTTCAGGTTCTTACTTTTTAGAATTGAGATGTGCCAGATCTTGAAGTGTTTCATTAAGAAACTAGCTGATTTAAAATATTTCAAGTAAATCTTTCCTGTTGAAAGGCGATACTTAGCCTGTCTCTAGCTTCTTACAGAATCCATGTCTTGAGAATATATTGTTATAAATTCAGACCTCCAGCAATGCTGTTGACAATAGAGATATCTGGGTATTTGCTCAGCTTGTCGATCACCACCACAATATATTTTGTCAGGAAGGAGGCCTCAGAGATTAGTGTTCAAGTGTTACCATACTTTGAGGAGAGGTTCTGATGGCAACAGTGGATTTCTCTCTGGTGGGTTTCTACTGCTACTTGGCATGGATGGCCAGACATGAAAATTTTCAACTAACTTGTCCACATCAGGAAACCAGACCTTAGACTTTAGTAGCAGTGTGGTGAAGAAGACTTACCTAGATGGCCTTTGTGACTACTGTAGCTCTACAGTCTGGGATTCTCCTTCCCTGGTTGCAACTCCTCATTCAGCATGATTATTTTGTACTCTTTAAAATCAGGTCACAACTGATTGAGAGTGAGTGCCAAGCATTGCAGAATCTAATTTTGATTCTGGTACATACAGCAGTTTTTTTTGGGTTTTTTTATATATAGAACTTGTCATTCTCAGCTGCTCTGTGGATGCCTTTGTATAAAACAGCCTTGGTAAGTCCTAAATATTGATATAATGGATTCACATCTGATTACCATTGTTGAATCTTAATTTGCCCTGTTTAACTGTACATACATAGTTGATTAGGAAAGATATCAGATTCTATAGTTGCACAGTAGTTGAGTGCTTGGTAAGTATTTTGATGTGGATGCAAGGTTATGTAGAGCCTGTCTGTATTTAGCTATTCTAAAGCTTACCTTTTTGCTAGGTTTTTGTACTGAGGTAACACTTTATAGAAACATTTCTCAACTCAATGCTTGGGCTTAACTTTCCCATTCAACTGGTGAATATTCTTGATTGGTTGTTAGGACTATGCATAATCAATTAATAACCAGCTTCCATCTGGGTGGTTCTAGCTTGTATTCATCAACAATGAATGTTTATTGCAGATTCAGCTCATTTCATATCAATGATGTGGGCAGCAACAAAAATTTGAAGAATGATTAAAACTCTGCCTATGCTCCGAGAGGTTTGTGCTACCTGCAGCTACTTTTCCCCCATCCCATGTGTCAATGCCATAACTTTCAGAGTGGAATATATGATAGGTTTCTTATCAGTGTGTGTATAGATTTACTTTTATTAGGCTTTTACATACACCATGTGTCAATGTACTAAAATGTAGCTGACTGTATTATTTTCTTTTTTTTTACAGACACTTGGTCATGGGAACCTGTCACAGTCACGTTTTCAATCATTCTTTTATCTTCCCTGCAAGCTCAGGATTGACTTAAATGGTTGTTTCTTCCATAGGTACAACATTTTACCTTGTGCTGACATTGTTCAACTGGCTGTAGTTTTGGCATGGTCTTTTCTTAAAAGGTTGTTCTGGCTGGCAGCTATACTTTCACTGTTGAAGTTTCATCAATATGAGTGTCTAACATTGGACACAGTTCATTGTTGGTTTTTCTAGTTAAATTTATGATTTTAACAGGTGATTAATTGAGCCAGTGGATAGTTTGGATAGTGCATTTGGTTAGAGTGTCCACATGTCTTCAGTGAGGGCCTTCTCCCCTTTTCTGGTCTTACATTCTGTAGATAGTAGCATCTTTAACCGTCTTTTTTACCCCCCCCCACACAAATTGATGTGTCATTTTAATTCTAATAATGATAAAAGGGGTTATATAAAAAAAAAAAAAAAGAGAAAAGAAAAGAAAAACTTACATCGCAAAAGCCTAGCTGTCTGTGAAGATGTAACACTATCAATGAGATCATTCACATTTGTCTCTTTGTCATCTTCATCACTGTTAGAAAGGAGGTCACGTGCAATCTCATCTTTGTCAAGGGTTAGATCCTGGTTGCTGAGAATCTCTTCTTCACTACTTGACCGAGTGTCTTGCTGGAAACAGTTGGCTTCCATAACAGTTTGGGTAGTGTCATAACCATACATGGCCAACAAATCATCTAGAGGCATCTCCCCTTCCTAAAGAGTCAAAGAAAATGGAGAGAGAAAAAAAAAAGAAAAAAAAAAGAAAGAAAAAGAAAAAAAAAGGGGGAACCCAGTGATGAAAAGTGTAAGAATTAAGTGGTAACACAAATTAATTGAAATTAACAATTATTCTATTCATGAGAATATTGCTACTTAATGATTACAACCAGCCCTAAGAAAGAGGGATAAACACATGCATACAGAGCCAAGCATACTTGTCCACATTTGTAATAAAAACTTCAAGATCAGAAGTCGATGGGAGCAGAGAAATCTCATCATTTAATGTATCATGGCAGAATTGACAGAGGCAAATCAATTTTTATTCTCATCTGCTAATTATTCTGAAGCATAACCAAGCAGATTACCAAAGACAAATTTCAATCAATTATGCAAACAAATACTGAATGGGGGGAAAAAAAAAAAAAAAAAAAAAAAAAAAAAAAAAAAAAAAAAAAAAAAAAAAAAAAAAAAAAAATTCTAAAAGTATTTAGAACTAATTTGACACAATCCTGAATATGATAAAATATATATTTCAGACAATATCAGACTTAATTAGAGAATGGGAAGAGGTTAAACCAAAAGTAGATGTAATATTTGCTTTTGTAGTTTCATTTCCTGACAGCCAAACACAAAGATTACTTCTAAGAAATGGCTGTTGAAAATTAATGGTATTTTTTGTCCAATAGATCAATATAAAAAGATAATAGTCATTATTTTGTCACACAAATCATGGTTGATTTAATCTGGAGAAAAATCAAGTGTGTGTGTGCACAAAATAGGATTGTGTGATGGAATGTTGAATACATTTCTTTTTGAAGGTATCAGTTTAAACCTGATGCATGACATCTGAATTAAAAAAAAAAAAAAAAAAAAAAAAAGGTCAATTTCTATAGTCAATAAAAGCAATTAAATTCATCTAAGAAATATTGCCCTCTGAAAGAGGACTACAAAACCATTTTGTTAAAATAGCAAAATGAATAGAACTGCCATACATTCATTTAGCACATTAAAGTAATATTCATGTATGACATGATCAAAGTATTAACATTCCCTACACCGTTAAAAATAATTTTTTTTATAAGATAGCATAGACACAGACTGATGATCACATCAGCAAGAAAGTGAGAGTCATCAAGCACTGTTGACTGTCTATACTGTCCTAACTTAGATATATATATGCTATATCACTGCTATTGAGCACCCCTCCCACACATGTATCATTCAATAAATAAGGGGACTTTTTTCTTTTTTAAAATTTTTCAGAATTTTCACCCTATAAAACTTTCCATTATTTGGAATTGGTTTATAACAAAAATATTTGTTTTGAGGCTATCTAAAATGGTGGCAAATCAAACAGTACTCCAGGTTTGAATAGAGGTCTTTCAACAAATTTTTCGCAACTGAGAAGCGTAGACAATGTAAAATTTACAGAAGAATGCATGATTTGTATGGAAAAAGCATGTTTTAGTCATATTTTCATCTCACACACACAAAATATATAGCTAACTATAATATTTGTTATAGTTTATTAATAAATAAAGAAGTGCTTGATAAGTGATAGAGCATATATATATATGTTAGGATAGCATAGATAGTCATTGGTGCTTGGTGACTGTCAGTTTCTCACCAATGCGATAATCATATCAAGTCCAATGCATGTGTGCGTAAATATAATATAGTTTGTTATATTTATTAATAAAGAATGCTTGATAAGTGATAGAGTATATGTAAATCTAAGTTAGGCTAGTGTAGACATAGTCAATAGTGATTGGTGACTGTCTAGGCTATCCTAATTTTTTTTTTTTTTTTTTTTTTTTTTTTTTTTTTAATTTCATCTTATTTTTACATACACAATGAAAAGTGGAAATTTTACAATGAGCAGACCATCCAAGCATTCTTATTGGGTATTTTTGGCTCAATATTAGATTTCTCCAACAACCAAGCAAAAGCTTCCTAGTTTATAGTCTAAATAGAAAATTTACATTAGTTTTTTTCCTCTAGCAATAGAGTTCAAATATCCAGATAATATTATTAAATAAATAATCAGCCAGGAATAATATTTTAAAAAGAAAAGAAAAAAAAAGGTGCAATTTTATCAAAACTATTGCTAGCATCAATAAGCTTTCAGCAGACAAGACTAAAATCTACAAAGTAAATAAATGGAATGGAGATGGTTAACTTAATAGAGCAAGAGAGAGGGTAAGCAATCAGGTTTCCTATACATACAAGAGTAACTGATTTAGTTAAAAAAAAAAAAAAAAAAAAAAAAAAAAGAGCAGTAAGTAATGCAGATATAACAATATTTTGAAATCAATAAGCATTGAAAAGAAAAAGTTGGCAGCAGGAATGAAGAATGAAATTAAGTCTCCTTAAAACTAATGAATTACTGATAATTGCTACTTTCTCCTGGCAGCTACTTAAGTGTAGTAGCAAATAAACTTTTGAGTTAGTAAATTAAGACAGAGTTTCATGTATTTGTCCACTTTTCCCATGGTTAAGCTATGTATTAACCGGTTTGAGCATGTGGTTGTACAACAGTGCATTTGGCGTGTAATAAAAGAAAAAGAAAAAAAAAAAAAGAAAAAAAAAAAAAGAAAAAGTGAAAAACTAAAATAAAATTGACAAGTTATGTTCTTGAATCTTTAAAAGGTCTGGAACATTTTAAAAGGGAAAGTTTAACACATTGATAAAAGGAAGACTGCTATTTGAATTTGGTTAAGTTAGTGAGTAGGTAATGTTTATTAATTCACAAAGGAGAAAGATGACAGCTTAGGTAATACAGCTATACTTTATAAACTATTTACCATTAGGAACAGAAAAGACCTTTACTCCACCACCCCCTCCTGAATTTGAAATAATTTAGGTCAATTTTTATCTTCAATTATCTGTTAAAACAAAAAAAAAAAAAAAAAAAAAAAAAAAAAGGCCCTTAAGAGAGTGAAAGATGTTCATTATCTAATCAAGTAAAATAGAAATTTATACATGAAACCAAATAATTTGAATAACAATAAGTGCTTAGAAAATAAAAACTTTTACTGAACAACATAAAAATGTATAATTGATATTTGGAGGAGGAGAGAGAATTAAATAAATATATAAAAAGTAAA
The DNA here is from genome assembly GCA_963585895.1 of Sepioteuthis lessoniana. Classification (NCBI taxonomy): domain Eukaryota; kingdom Metazoa; phylum Mollusca; class Cephalopoda; order Myopsida; family Loliginidae; genus Sepioteuthis; species Sepioteuthis lessoniana. The sequence continues at coordinate 141,104,834 of OY757907.1, read as the reverse complement.
AACATCTAAATTTTTTATGTAAATATATTCATGAAGAAAAAAAAAAAAAAAACTGACTTTTTTTTTTTAAAAAAAAAACTGACTTTTTTTTTTTAAAAAAAAAAATTAGGAGAAATTCAGCCAGGTCCGCGATTCTTTATTACTTGAACCATCTCATAGATTACAGGATTAACCAACAATTTACAGAAAGAATGAATATTATTGAACAGGAGTCACCATAAAAATTTTTAAAAAATCCTAAAAGATTCAGTTTTTTTGAAAGGCAAAATTGAATTGTAAGCAAAGTTCAGTTATTCATTGAACTGTTGACCTAATAGAGTGTTTTAAAGCCTTGCCTGGTTAGGAAATTGCTGAGAGAGAGAGAGGATTTAAATTATACAGTTAATGCACACTATCAAAGATTATGTTAAGGGGAAGCTTAAGTATTCATTGCAACTTCACCCCCCCCATCTCCATAGCAAAATGTTAACTGTCCAATCCTTTTGAATAGCATGATATTCAAGAGAAGAAATGATTTAAATTTAACAAAGTCAAAACTAGTTCAAACAAAAAGAAACAAGTACATTCAGCAATCAAAATTACCTAAGTAGATATTTTAAGCTTTTTAATTACGGTTAAGCAATTAAATAGTTATGAAATATTTTTGCAATATTTTCATTCTTTATATACAGACGAATATATAAACAGATTAAAAAGTCAAAAATTTAAATAGGGTAAATAATGATAAAATTTGAACATATATCCAAATTAGAATCATCTATTCTGTTTGAACAGCATACTATTCCTAAAATGATCAATACATTCAAACACTAGATTGGTTTTGTTTAGATCAAATCAAAGACCATCAGTTATAATTAATCTTGTAAGCAAATAGGAAATTGCATTAGTGGATTGAAGTGAGTTTGGGCAAAGGGTTTAAATGTAAGGACCTATTCTCCATCCCCCCCATTCATTTATAGACCTATTCAATATCAGTCTGTATATTAAGAATGTTACTAAAAAATTGATTTCGAATAAGCATTAGGTTGTTTGGAAAATAATTGCCTATTCTATTACACATTTAAGTCTAAATTGGCCATTATTTTTTAAACAACTTAATACAAGGTCAATTAATAGTACCCACTTCCACCATCACCACCAGTGTTACAATTGCCTCAAAATAACAGTTTTTAAAGTAATAATGCACAGATGGTGTAAAAAGTAATTGTGATCATTTAGTGGACAACACTCATACATTCAGCAAACATCCACCAACCAACCAACCTATGTTATGTCATATGCTATGGTATGGGGGGAAACAAAAACAGTGAGACAAAACTATAGAACAAGAACACTCATACAAAGAGATGGACATTTCTATAGCACTTTCTTACAATCATTTTGTCTCACATGCAAACATTTCACTTTAATGATAATAGTAATAATTATAACAATGTAATAGTGTGCCTCACAAACTGTTGCATATGACATATCATAGGAGGATTTCTGAGCAACAGGCTGATACTAAGGTCGAAAAGAGACATCTCAATTTTTGTCAGATGAGAAATTGAGAGAGAAATTACCTTAAAAGCTGTATTTTGGCGGTCAATTTGTCCTTTCCCATGGCAATGGACAGGTGTCTGGTAATAAATTTGGTATAAATCTATTCGGTTTTCAACACTTTGAAACAAACTGCTTTAGACAACATTACAGTGACAACGAGTGGTTATGGATGAACAATGAGCAGAGGAAGAAGAAAATTGATGTCATGTATGTACATGGTTGTCATGCAGCACATTATGGCTACTCGTTTCAGTTAGTCAAAACTAACAGTACTCTGCATAAAAATGCGCAGTAAAACTAGACAAATTTTTGGTAGATATAAAAGAATTTCAGAAATGTTATTTCGACTAAATTTTTCTCAGCTTAAAACATTCAATACTTTTTGCTATTGAAAATAATGAAATGAAAATTTAATCAACTAGCCACTGGTGTAAAAAAAAAACAAAAAAAAAAAACAAAAAAAAAAACAACAAAAACACATCTTTAGATATTTGTTCAAATTAATGAAATGGAAATGAACTTTCCTGATTTGATGAGAAAAGTGGCTTTTGAGAAATATTAAGCAAAATTGCAACAAAAACATCAAAAAAAAAAAAAAAATCATTTTCTGATCAAGAAAAATTTGAAAAAAAAAAAAAAAAATCTTAATTCAAGGCTGATGCTTCAAGCAATAGAGGGGAGAGAGAGAGGTAAAAAAAAATAAAAATAAAACCACACACAAACAAAGAGACAGAGAGAAAAAGAAAAGAAAAAGTAAAACAACTTATAACTCAATGCAATATATATAGTCTAATAAAGATTAGAAAATACTTTCATCTCTTGCACTTTATTTTAAGGAATAAAAAAAAAAAAAAAAAAAAAAAAACTAATAAAAATAAATCCAGTAGAGTCACTTTAAGCTGCTTGAAATATCTCAACTTGAAATGCTATGATGACAAGCAATTCAACTTGTGATTTTATCTTTTCTCAAATCTGACTAAATAGATTTTCTCAATGAAAAATAAGTATTGACAGATGTGGAATTAATGGTAGAAGAGAATTCAGAGAACCTTTTACTTCAATATATTGGAAGGCACATATAGATACTTTTTACAAAGTATCATTTTGCTTTCTCAATTTAAGACTTAAAATTACCTGACTAAAATGTTGTGTAATTAAGGGAAAAAACAAAACAGCATCTAGATAAACCAGGACTTTCTTTTTAAAATTTAGAACCATTTGATACAAAAGCATTTCTATAAAAGAGCACCAACAGGAATATTTGAAGACAATGTTAGATGTGGCTGAATAAGGGATGCAATGGAACCCAGAACCTTTCAGATAGAGAGAGAAAAAATTTGAAATTAAATGTAAACCCCTCTGGAAGGACTAGGATTTTGTCACCAACAATAACAGCCACTTTCTAATTTTATTTTTCCTAAATTTCTCTTTATACAAGCAGAATGTAATACAAGGTCAATTTAAAAAAAAAAAAAAAAAGTTTTTCCTTATCCTAGACTGGTTGTTATACCATAGTTAAAAAGCCCAGTGTGTCCTGCCATAGCTGGAGTGAGAATAATTGATTCATACCTTTCGGTAAAGGTATTTGTGCTATGTGAAATACAAACTGCATTGTACAGGATTTGAATTCTGGGCACCGTGTTCATTTCTTAATTTTATAAGAATTAGCGACTTTAGTGGTTAATAATAGGCATTTTCATTAATACTACAACATTTGAAGTTTTAAATATTAATACCAAATTATTTGAACAAAGCAGCAATCAAAGAGGTGTTTCTTTTTTGTTTAAATTTTCAGTGGGGAAAATGCTACTAAAAATCAACCATAGTGAAGAAAAAGAAATCCCACCTCCATCACCAGGAGTATTATTCTAATTTAAAATTTATCAGTATATAAAGATCCACTTTGTATACAACATTGTATAAAAGTATTTGATAAATCCCAAACAAATTGTAATTAGAAGACCCCCCCCCCAAAAAAAAAAAAACAAAGAATTTTATTAAGTAACAAGTCCAAGATCATTTTTTTTCAGATTAAAAAATTTAATTGTTACGAAAAGATGATATTCCAAATAGAGAATTCCTTACAAAAAAATCTAAATTTACTTATAACTGAAATTGATGATCATATATATATATATATATATATATATATATATATATATATATATATATATATATATATGATCTAAGAAAGAAAAAAAAAAAGAAAAAAAAAAGAGGATCAAAAGATTCAGTTTATTGCAAAATTTATGCAAGAAGCAAAGTGTTTAATAATATAGGATACAGAGTGAGTAAAATGTGAAGAAATGTTATAAGTAGATGTGCTGTCTATTTAATTGATCTTGGTTATTGATTGGAGGACCTAAACACCTGTCAGCCATGTATTATTGTGCTGAATGCAGCCAGTGACAAGTGGTAGGCACTTACAGCAATAATAGATCAAGTAGTTCTTCCATTATTTTGAAACAATCACAGCCACAAGTTAGAGAAAAGAAATCAGAAACAATTTTTCAATCAAAACGTTATAGTAAAAAAAAAAAAAAAAAAATCAACAAAGCACATTAAAATCTGAAATACATGTAAATTACAAGAGGAATGCAATGTTGGTGGTGAAACAAGAGCGAGGAACCAATAACAGCATGCACCATTAGGCTAACAATTACAAAAAAAAAAAAAAAATTAAACATTGCTATACAAAAATTTAAATATAAATATTACCAAAAGGTGGGCCCTACTAGGTTTCAGCAACAGAATTAATGGTAAATTTTTACTATTACACCTGTCTCCCTTTAGGAGAGAAATTTGTGCATTTCCTATGGTTTTGATGCGTTTTGAACAAATCTGATCTTCATAACTGCTGAAAATTAGTTTTAGTTACCCCCTCCCTCCAGCCATTCGTATAAGAGGACCCTGTTGAAAAATGGGAGTTTTTGAGTGGGAATATCACAAAACAAATTTATGACTGAAATGCAACAATACAATATTGGAAAAATGCATATCTGACATGAAAGCATTGTGGTACTCAAGGAGTTATGTACCAGTCAGCAGTGCAGACACTTATACAGATTTCTAGTTGGAGGTGACAGCCGCAGGAAGAATTTGACTAGAAATTTGGAGGGATTAAAAAAAAAAAAACCCAGCCCATTTGAGATGATTGGTATATAGGAGAAAAAGAAAAGTCCTAGAGTATTGAGATCTATTTAAACAACATAAAATAGTCAGGGATGAAACAGGTGTAATAGCAAAATAAAACTGCTTCAACAAACTTGTTTAGACATACAAATATCAATTTATAATAGCAGCAGCAGCAATTAGAAAGATGCACAAGAGAGAAGAATTAAAAAGAAAGTAATATTTATACCCATGGAAAATGTTTTTCATTGAAAGTGAAATTCAGTAGATTACTTGAATAACCATCTATCTAGTAAAGATAATTTACTTTTATGAAAAAACAAAAAACAAAACAAACCCCAAAACAAAAGAGAAAACACACACACACACACACCCTAATATTGTTTATAAATCAAGAATATCTCCAAATGATATCAACATAGAAAGACATGAAGGCATTAAAATCAACCCTTAAGAAAAAACAAAAAAAAACCAAAACAAAACAAAACAAAACTGGACCATACGATATATTACAGCCAGATTATAAAGTTTAGAATAGTTTTAACAAAAAATTTGTACCAAAGAAAATGTTTTGTAATGGTTGACAGTAATAACAGATTTGTACAACTTCCATTCTTAATCAAATCAATTCTAAAACCTCTACAACCAGTTTAGACTCTACTAAAGCACATCTATAAGATATGTGTCGCACCAAAAACACTGAAAGCACAAACATCAGACTATCATCATCATAAAGGAAACTAATAAACAGTGAAGACTAAAACTGTTTTACAGAATAGACTTGCATCAAGTGTGCAACATAAGGTAAATGGTGTATAATTCTCCTCTTTAAAAATATTAATCTTATAGATTTACTTAAGGGAGAAAAAAAAAAAAAAAAAAAAAAAAAAAAAAGACTCAGAATATTAATAATTTGTCAATACTTATACAGCAGATTTTATTTTAAATAACCCGAAATTAGACAGGCAGCTAAAGTAAAAAGGAGATATGATTCACATCATGTAAGTTAAAAAAAAAAAATTAAAAAAAATGATACAATTCTACCCATGTCAAGAAGGAAGAATAAGATTCATACACACACGAAAGAAAAAAAAAAAAAAAATGTAGGGAATCCAAGATATAGGACCCACCTTAAATGATTGACAAATTTCAGAGGCTTAAATATTCTAATGAATACGTTGAATAAGAGGGCAACAGAAAATTGCAATCAAAAATGAAATCATGTGCATAACATGCTATCCACAGGTGATAGAGTATTGCTAACAAAGTGGCTTGCACAAATGACTGGCCTGTCTAACAGCAAATTTGCAAATCTAATGAACATCAAATTGAATTACAACCATGCTACTCCCCTGACCACAAGCAAATAAGACAAAAAAAAAAAAAAGCAGCTGCTTATTAGAAACAAAAATATTGTAAAATAGAGAAAAATTCATAAATTAGCAGAACTAGAAAAATGGAGAGGGATCAGGTGGTTTTGAAGACATCAACAAGCAAAGAAACAATGCCAAGACCCACCTTTTGGAGCTCATCTAGTTCGTTAGAACAACTTCCACCACTCATTGCTTCCTCCTCCTCCATTGTCCGTTCATCATCATAACCCTCATGTTTCATCAGGTCTGTATTAGGATCAAAGTCTTGGTCCCGATTGTCTGAAAGGAAAAGAAAGACATTTAAAAAATTAAAAAATAAAGAAATGAAATACATTTCAGAGAACTTCCATTTTTTTCTGTAAAAAGGGAAATACCATTTCTTTTGAAATCAAATTTCCTGCAAACCAAGGTTTCCATAAACAACCATCAGCATTGTTTTGTTCAACAATGTTAAATGAAACATTTTGCAGCACTCCTCAGTAGTCGGTTCTACTTAGCATATACTAAAAGAATAAAGAAAACAAAAAAGAAAAACAAACACACACACACACACACACACAAGGATCACTGAATTGAGCATAAAAGTTTCCTGTTATAACAGAAAGGAAATTCTCATCATTTGTCAAAGAAAAAAGTTAATTTCAATTTTGTAGCTTCATCAAATAGTATTGACCTTTAACTGCTAAGATCATTTCTTTGAGCAATTTCCTTAAGATATCAAAATCTACATTATTAGATTATATATTCATTTTGCAACTTTCCAACATTCCCTTAGGAACCATAGAAGCTCAATTTTTCTTAAATGCATGTATGAAACAGTAAAAGAGAATTTGTAAAAAATTAAATTAATGTTTCTTCAGATGCCTAGAATCCTCAAAAAGCAAATGATTTTATTCCCCAAATAAAACCAAATTTCAGCCAATTACACCCCCCCCCCAGTTTACATCTTAATATTCCAAATTCTATTAGCTTTAATTTAGTGAGGAATGGGGATATATTGTAATAATCCAAGCATGTTTTTTTTTCTGCCCTAAGAAAAAAAAAGAAAAAAAAAAAAAAAAAAAAAAAAAGTTAAGGTCTCATATATTTCAGAAAGGTTTGCCAATATACTAGAAGTGTTTACAAACTATTCAGTAAATTCATGCTTCAAATGCAATATTAAATGTCTTATATTGAATAAATTTGATTGTTTTGGAGACAATTGTTATATTGAGATTAATTAAATTTCTTTTAAATCAGTACATATGTTAACAAATAAGTTGAATTCTTATGAATTAAATTAAATTTTTTTTTTGGTTCTTTCTATCTTAATATAGTAAATAAAATAATTAGCACAATAAAGGACTTTAAAGATATTTTCAAGGTCATTTTCTATTAGTATGTTTGACTGGCAAATTCTAAGGGCTTTCAGATTTAAAAAAAAAAAACAAAAAAAAAAAAGCCTATATTTCAGCAGTAAAGATCCATAACATCATTTTATAAGTTGGTCTTCAGAAGACTTAGTTTTAAATTATAATTCTGAAAAACAAAAAAAAAAAAAACTAACTGGTTATCTGTTTCTTCTTCATAAGTAAATTCAGTCTAATTTGAACACAAATATATTAGTAGAGCATCATCTATAGATGAAAAGTACTTAGGGTTTTGGGGTATGATGAGATTTATGAAAATGAAGCAATGAGTTGGGCAAGATGTTTTTAGTTGCACTCACACTTTAAAAGTGGTAGAACATCATTGATATATGATCAGACATCAAACTCAATGAGCACTAACCCCCTCAAAAATCAGTGTCAAACTTCTTCCTTTCCCTCCAAATATAAATCAAGTTTTTAATAAAAATATGCTTAAGAGAATGACAGTCGCCTCTATATGTGGGTATAAAAGAGGGGTAGACAAATTTGTGGTGAATTTAACTCCTCCAAACTGGAGAAAGCTCTTGTAGGAATCCTGATGTCGAAATTCAAAGAGGTGAAAGAGACGGTGCATAGAAATAAAAGCTGCAGTTTGCATAATCACCAGTTATCTTGCTATGCTTATCTCTGGGCTGTAGTTATATTGACACGGAGAGTAGCAAAAGTATCGTACAAGCGCAGGTCACAATAATCCAATGACATACCTTATCTAATGCATCTTATATATGTTGAATTAGTTATTAATCTGCATGTTTGAGTCGTAATTTTGATGGTAAAGATGGCCATCATCTGTCAAGGTGTGATAGTCTCTGAGCAAGACTATCACACACACTAATAAATATCTAGTTGGTAAGGCCAGTTTTGTGGAACTTGGTCCATTTTAAATTTATCCCTTTCTTCAGACAAGATGGAATTTAATTGGTTATAGCTGAATGTAGTAATCTCACATTATTTTCAAGTCACTGAGATATCCCTGTAAATGTGTGACGGATGCAAACTTTATTTTCTGCCTTAAAAAAAAAAAAAAAACAAAAAAACAACAACAACAAACAAAAACAAACAACCACCTAATTCACATACATAATTTTTTAAAAGCTCTTGTTCTACAATTTTAGCTAGAATAAAAAGTAACAAAGTCCACGCTACAAGATTATGTTACACCGAAAGTCGTCAACCCGCAACAAATACATGCATTGTTAAATAAAAAAACTATACTTCCTATTAAAAAAAAATAAAAAAATCGAAGAGCAAAATAGATTTCCTTTAATAAATCATATAGAAAACTGCTAGATTCTAGGGACAGGCACCATTTTAAAAAAAAGGCTTATTTTAGTAAACCCAATAACAAAAACTTTACACGCACCCATACACAGGTTTAAAGACATTAATGGAGAATTGAATATAAACATTTGCATTAGAGAGAGGGAGAAACAAAACAAAACTTAAAGTGTACTTCTGGGATAAGAAAACAAAATAGTAAATTTTGGATGGAAATGTGTTTAAGGAAAATAATACGGAGAGAGGGAGGCTATTTTGAATGGAAAGAGAAGTCGACAAACAGACAGACACGTGTGTAAGGTTCTATCAACATCATGCTGAGTCACTGCCCATCGACAACTTTGCCGCATTTAGAAAATTTATATATATATATATATATATATATATATATAAAAATCGCGAATCTGGATTATAAATATTTTAGAAACAAATATATGTATTCAGACAAATGAGAAAATGTTCTTTTCTAAATGTAAATGATGATAGAAAAAAAGTCAACTCAACTGAAAATGCTTCCGGTAAAAGAAAACCTGCACAACTATTCTGCTAAATATAAGAAAAAAAAAATCAGTTTTTAGATTAATAAATCTGAACAAGATTGACATTTTTTGGGGTTAATTTTTAATATTAAAAGCGATAAAATAAATAAAATTACGCACACACAAGTTTCGTATCAAATGAAAACAATGCGTTAGAAAAAAATGTTTGTCGTCGTTGTTTGTTTACTTATTTGTAAAGCAAACAAAACATCGGCTAGTTTTTTTTACCTTAAAAAAAAAAAAAAAAATCAAATCTCACAAAACATTGAAAAAATAGAGTAAGAAAATGAATACATTTTCAAGATAAACAAAATCCAGTTGAATAAAACAAAATAAATGAGATGTTTTTAAACCAAGAAATTACTTAGGACGTCAAAACGTAGTGGTCGGCGGGAGGCACAAATATCTTTGTTGACGGGGGCAAAGTTGCGGAGATCGATTGGATATTACTGTAATATTTATTTATATTAATATCAAAATGGTTTTTCAAATTGGAAGACAGTTTTTTGTTTTTTTAGGAGAAAAAAAATTTACAAAAGTAAAAATTCTTAAGAGCGAGACTAAAACCATTCAACAATGACGAAAAAAAAAACAAAAACAAAAAAAAACAGTAAAATTTAGAAAATATTTTGACTAACAAAAGATGCAAGTCACACAACATTCTGAGATAAGCAAGTCAAAAGATTATTAAACACTAAATAAAAGATTAAGTATTTAAAAAAAAAAAAGAAAAAAAAAGATCTACAAACTCATCAATACAAAAATAAATAAAACAAAACGGAAACAAAAACCGAAAAAAAAAGTTGAAAATGTTTGAAATCTAGATCGTGCGGATAAAAAAAAAAGCTTTAAAAGTGCGAATACAGGAAGGCGGGAGACAAACATTGTAAATAATTTCAGAGTAAAGTGTAGAGATCTGATCTTAATGGTAATATTGTATGAGAATCTTTGGAGATAAACTTTGGGAAAGTTAAGTAGAAGCGTGTACAATTTATTTTTCTTAAAATAGAAATAAATAAAAGAAAAAAAAAAAAAAGAAAAGAAGTTTGGAAAATAATAATGCTTCGGTCAAGTTCTGATTCGAGTCGCGAAAAAAGTATAAGTGAAAATTCAAAACAATCACAAGAAAACACAAGACCTTGTAAAAAAGTTGAGTGAAAAATAAACACACTATAAGAAAAGGGTAAATTCTTTGAGAGATCAACTTAAGAAAAAGTCATTTTCAAGTTTTAAATAATAAAAATAAAAGGCGCCAGGATTTCTTTTGGGGGGGGGATAACAAAATTGACAAGTGCGCCTTCAATTTAAGCATGCTTTTTTTCCTTAAGGCTTTTAAAGCGAAAAATTATGAAAAATATTTGTAGGGCTCGACTGCCAAGTCGAACAAGATTAATCGTAATTGAAACATTTTTTAAACTATTAAGAGGAGAATGTAAGGCTTAAGAATGAAGGAGGGAGCACATATCCCACATCCATGGATATGATTTATTGAGAAACAACAATCCATTGATCCTAGCTTTGGCTGTTTTAAACTGGGTGGGGAAATGTGACAGGAATGAAGCCAAAGATGAGGATTTTTTTCTTCTCTAGAGTTAAGGCCAGTTAAAGGGTATTTATGGTCAGTGAGAAAACAAGAGGCCCCAAATGTCCAGAGAGTCAATAATGTGACGGCTATCCCGGGCGAAGGCCAAAAAAAGTAAAAATATCTGATCTTACTCAGGTTCGCTTTTGGCTGAGAGAGAGAAAGAGGGGGGACAGGCGGAGGATGACCTAATTTGCATAAGCTTTTCAGCAAACTTCACTTCGACTAAGAAACAAATTACAACTCACCTGGGCTGCTTGAGTCGCTGCCACCGAGCTGAAACGAGAGAAACGATAATTAGATGAAGAAAAACTAGAGTTATTTCATGTGTCAAAGCAAAACATGACCACAAGCGACAACAAAACTTAAAAGTGGACGGTTCACAAGCAATGTCAAAAAAGCGGCGGACAGGGCCCGGAATCCAGCTCTTAATTAAGTCATTTGTCTGCCTTTTGACGGCCTTTCCGCCACATTGAATAAAAATAAGGGTATAATGAATAGATGAAGGGAGACCAAAGTTGTGAAGAATGAGTTTTAACGTTAAAGTAATAAAAATTCCACCAAACACCACCAAATACTAACGTTGCCTTCCGCCATTTTCATTATAAATTATGGGCTAGGTAAACTACAGTCGAAAACGAGGCTTACAAAATGGAGGGAGTTTCCGAAGTCTGACATAACAAGCGTTTTTATTGGTCTCTTCTTTAGCCCCGTTGGATAACTGATTTTATTTTTTCAACCATAACCATCCCGAAAAACTATAATTTTTTTCCATAATTTAATCATAGCAAAAAATTATTTGTTGGCAGAATCCCGACTTACACCTTTGTCGAAATGTTTTTATTTAAAGGTGTTAAAAATGTGAGACATACGTGAAAGGGAAATTGACAAATGAGAGTGGTCGTTTTATGATGCCTCACGTTTCTCATGGCAACTCTTATTCACAAATAAAATGCAAGCAAAAAGCAAAGCTTTAGTCTCCAAAGATTAATTGTCAGGTCTAAAAGAAAAATAGATATTTTTAAAATTTAATTTTCCATTAAGATGGAAACTGCCTCAAAAACAACAAGATCACAGTTTGGAGGGTAAGTTAACCATACCAACAAATTAAAAAAAAGTTCTCCATAAATGGTTTTCTCAGAAATTGATTTAGAATTTGAATTTAATTATTACCTATTTATATTAATCAATTGTATTCTAGATAAATATCTAGGAATATTGAATAATCATAAAAAGAATAATTGTAAAATATTCTTGAAAAATTCTTATTCTTAACTTATACAACAATTCTATTGAATAAAATGCCATATTTTGTTTTTGCTCTGCAAATTTTTGAAGAATTGTTAATAAAGGTAAATAGTTTATTTTGTGCCATGTTGTAAATAATAATTTTTGAAATTTGGTGTTATCTAAGTGTTGTATCTTAGAATTTATCGAATTTATAAACAAAACATGATTTATTTCTACTGATATTGAAGCAGTTATTTGTTAGTCATTACAAAATAAATGTTTATTTTTATTTACATAATTATGATTATAAATGAATATAAACTGATTAAAATATAATATATTAATACTCAGTGAGTATCATGAATTTTACACACACTGGATAGAGTATTAGAAAGACACTGTGTTATGGTTTAATTTCAGAAAATGCAATTCTTTGGCAAATATATACCTATAGTTTAGCAAAAGTGAAATATATATTTATATTGAAATATAATAAATGTGTAAACATAGTTTCTTCATTTTCTATGCAAGCTATTTTCTTCAATACACCAGGAATTCATATGCAACTATGATTTTTTTCTTCAATCATTTTAACTGCATGTCAACCCATCTACAGTTATTTTATCCCCAGAGATTAAGGAATTGTTTTCATTGTATGTTTATATTTACATTTTTATGGAGTTGCATAAAGTATTCATGTCTAGTGCTAATAATTTGCGCACAGTTGTATAATTTCAAGTATTCCAATCTAACACTAATAATTATGTAATTTCAAGTAATTGTTTCTATCTAATAATGGTAATTTGTTTTTACCGTGTTATATGGTTTCAAATAATTAATAATAATCTTTAGTAAGCAGTTATAGCTTCAAATAACTATTCTTGATACAAATAATTTACTGTTATATTGCATTCCTGTCAAATACGGATAATTTTTAAACAGATCTATTTGACTCATCGATAGGATCCTAATTGATATTACCACTCCAGGTCAAAGTGGGCCTGGGAGTAATAGCAATGAAAGGATACTCCACAGAACTGGGGCTTCACCATCAGATAAAACATTAATGATATACAATGTTTTGTTAATTCATGTATAGTTGTATGAGTTTGTGAAATCATGTTTATAGATGAATTGGTTTCAAAAAGGTTAAAGTTTTCATAATTAACATTTGAATGTACTTAGATATTGAATGTTTATGTGTGCTTGGTGAGTAAGAATTGTGCCTAAATCTTTTGAAAAGAATGATGAAAATATTAGTTTGATAATGTTGCAGTAGAAATGTAACATTTTAATATTATTGTACATGGAATCTGGTGGAAAGCAATATGTAAATGATTTTGCATTCAGACATTTTATTTTTTCTAAAAAGAAAAAGTATGTGTTTTTTTGATATCAAACAATGAGAGATTTAATGATAGACAACTGATTTATTCTATTTTTAGAATTTCTTTAGTACCTAAGATTTGAGTAATATAACTTTAGTTCACATGATTGAGTTATCTACCTTGGACCTTTCTTCAAGCTTATATTTGATTGTACAAAATGTTCTGATTCTCATTGTCTTTAAGGCGATTTTTTTTCTCTTTTTTTTTTTACATTATAAAGTTTGTGTAGAAATGTTCATATAAAGTTTGGAATTTTAGTTATTGCATGTCTTTAGACTGTTATACCTGCAAGAACAGTTATAAAGTGAAAGATGGCATAATAGTTACCAACATAAATGAAATCTGAACCAATTTCAAATTCAGTCTGAGTATGTGTATTGATGTTCACATCAAACTCATAGCCTTAAGAAAAACAATAGAATTTTAGTGCAAATTTTGGGAAATAACTATCGACTCGACTAGAAGTTTGAAACAACATGATGTTTGTGCAAATATAAAAAGTCTTTGGAGATAATCAGTATCTGAAAAACAACTTTTTTCTAGTTACTTACAAAGCTGAAAGAAATCCATAAGGAGGGCAAGTCAGGTATGACATATTCACATGAAACTGGAAAATATTGCAGAAATGGTTGAAAAGAATTTCTTAAAAATTGCAGTTATTGCAAATTTTAAGTGATCAAAACAAAAATACATCATCATTTTTCCATGAAATGTTGGAGAGGCATTGTTAAGATGAAGATGAGTTTATAGAATATCTAATTTTTAATAATGAATCAGCAATACATTGCAGTAATAAACTCAAGTGTTTCTCTATAAAACTATAGAGGAAGTCCCCATAGCATAGTGACGAATGAGCTGGACTATGACATCATAGATAGCAAGTTCAAAGTTCAGTCATGTTATTATGTTCACTTTCAAACTAATATCCTTGGGAAAAGTACTTACCGCAGAGTCCAAAGCAAACATGAACATGTGTCTCACGTGCAAAGTACTGTTAGGAAAGAAACAAGGCTAGTCATGGAAGCGTGATTTGTTGGACACCTGTTTCGTCTCCACCGAGACAAGAGTTACGCTTATGCAAATTTTGGCCAGCCTGGACTAACATAAAAGCAGAAACATCAGCAGTAGCTGGGACTTTGTGGTCACCTGACTTTGTGATCACTTTTTGATTCCTACCAGGCGCTGGCTTGACCAACATTTTTCTTTTTTTTTTTCCACAAATTATTCTCAAAGTTTTCTTTTTTTTTCCATATTCTTTTTTTCACATTCTCAAACCTTTTTCACAGTCACCACCAGCAATAACAGTAACAACAGCTATATTCCCCATTCTACTGACATCTCTTCTCCTGGTTGCCTCAAGCAACTATGGAGGAAAATAAAATCTCCATCAATTCACCTACTGACCTAAAAAAATCCTCAAAAGCTCCCTCAAAAAAGCCAGAAGAACAGGTAGCAGGTAGATCAACATCGTCAGAATAGCCCTCGCTACCGGTCACTCAAGTCAACACAGAAACCTTGCTCCCAGCCAGCTCCATTCTGCCGGGTTAAAGAACGCCAGCTAGCCCAGCAACACCAGTTTCCTGGGCAATTAAGAAAAAAATCACCGGAAGAACACGAGAAGGACAGGGTGGGCAAATATGCCCTCTACTTCAAAGTACTATTCTGCCAATACCAGAGTTAGTGGCAGAAGTAGAACCCAAAACCCTGTCCTTCATAGTGACAGATTTGAGAGCACAGAGACTGGCAGGACTTAAAAAAGAAACATTTGGAGAGCTCCTCAGGACAATGGGGATCCCATGCCAGTATTACAGTTGGAGAAGTTTTGCCATATAGGAGGTCCTGTTGCCCTTGGCGGAGCTGGTGGTGAAGTTCGCTGGGAGTAATGTCTCAAACAAGTACTTCCAGCTTCAACCATAATACAGAGAGCAAAGGTGAATACAAGTCACTGTGTGCAATGTCCCAGTTTAACTGAATGGGGATGTCCTTGCTGCCTACCTTAGTGCATATGGCAGTGTGGAAGAAGTAATGCCTGTGAGAGTGGTGGATGGCACACAGGG
The DNA here is from genome assembly GCA_963585895.1 of Sepioteuthis lessoniana. Taxonomy (NCBI): domain Eukaryota; kingdom Metazoa; phylum Mollusca; class Cephalopoda; order Myopsida; family Loliginidae; genus Sepioteuthis; species Sepioteuthis lessoniana. The sequence goes on along the minus strand of OY757907.1, from coordinate 141,089,304 downwards.
ACTATATCCTCAGTGTATGCCTGAACAGAAAGTGCTTTCAGGCCATCATGCATATCATCAGCTACAAAGATCAACAAATGATTGTAGTTGTTGAGAGTAGGAGGCTATTTTGCTGGTTCTAACAGAAGCAGCAGAAAAAGCAACAACAACAGAAAAGCTACAGCGGAAAAAACAACAGTTGAACCATCAATACAACCTTCATCACTTGGAAAAAAATCAAAAAGATAAAAGGAAAAAAGAAAATCATAGAGGGAGAATAGCCTGAGGAGATGGAAATGACAGTTAACCTAAAAAGAAGGAAAGATAGCGGAGGAAACAAGACAAAAAAGCTCTGTACTCAACCCAATCCCCCTACTGAAAAAGAACCACAAGAATCCTCATCAAAATCTCCCTTTTCACCACAGCAAGTAACTTCCCAATGCCCTCATCTAAAGCAAACCCCTCAAAAGAAACCTTTCCAAATCTCCCCTCACCAAAACAATCTCTATCCAAATAGCCTTCATGCCAACATAACTTAAATGTGATTCCCTTCTCTCCAAGTCTCTCATCTCTCAGGCTGTTCTCCCAATTATGTTCCTTAAACAGACTATCCTCAGACCACACCCAAAACCCTAAAGTCCATCACAGAGCCAAATCTGCCTCAACCAGCGAAGAACCCCCCCCAAAAAAAACTAATTGGCATAACTTTATGCTCTTTAGAGGCCGAAGACATCTCAACTAACTTTCAGCTATGCAAGACTCTAAAACACCTTCTGGCCTTCCAGAAGATCCAAAATCAAAATGTTTCAAACCCATATTTGTTCAGGGGTGGTGCACCCATGGTAACCACCTTTGTTTGGTTGGCTGGGAGCTGCATGAAGGGTGTGTGGCAACTCCTGGATAAGGCCAGTTGGTTGGTGGAGTTGGAGCACCCCTCCTTTAAGAAAATCATGTCGTTTTGTGCGGGGTAGGTTCCTGTTTGTGTTCAGCCCTCTTTTTACAGGGCTTTAAAACTGAAGTATCCTTTAGATGTCGGCGGAGTGTCCAGAGATGGCTGAGTGACTACTGAGCTTGGCACCGGCTCCCTGAGACAGGCCATTGGCATTCTCACCCCCAAAGATTTCCGAGCCATAGTCAACGGTGAGTAAGGTAAGTGGGTTAGATGACTCTAAACCTTACCACCTCGAACGCGAGGGGACGGAGAGATCAAGTAAGTGTGCACATCTGCTTGGTGATCTCTCAAACGTCAATGTGAATGTTGCTGCAGTGCAAGAGACTCACTTCATTTGTGCTGCAGACTGTCAGGTGCTGGAGTATGACCATGTCGTCTCTTCAGCATTCAGCAGCCGTAGCAGCATTGCTAATTGGACACCGCCTTAAGGCTGATGTAAATCTTGTTCTTATAGATGAAGGGGGCCAGCTGGTTATGGCTGATGTTACCATTAAGTTTCGAGTCCTGGGTGGTCACGGTTTATACGCCCAATATCGCTGTAGAGAGGGTTTCCTTTTATTAGCAGTTGGCGCCATTCCTCAATGATCTGAAGGGGTTAGTTTTAATGGGTGATTGGATTGCGATCCTTTATCCTAAGATAGACAGGGTTGGAAAGGGAGCTAGAGGGTTGGGAAGGTGTGAAAGCAGCTTGATTGATTTTATAGCTTGCCATGACTTGGTTGACAGGTTTCGTCTGGATCACCCAGGAAGGGAGATGTGGATGTGGCTAGATAGGATCTGGCACAAAGAGGGCAAACTATTTGGACAGAGTGTTAGAAGAGCTGACACTGATTTTGTTATGTGTCCCATGTTCCGCTATGTAGCGTGTACTGACCATAGGTTTGTTAGGGTCCGTCTGTGGTTAGATAATAGGCCGAGTCTAACTGGCTACTGGAAGTTCAATACCCTCCTTACTGGAGATGTGGGACTTCTGGGACCAGCTGGAATCCTTAGTTCAGTGGGCATTAGTGGAGGGGGGGGTACCTGGAATAAGTGGTGGGGATTTCTTTAATATAGGATTAGAGATTTCGCCATCAAATGCAGTTGCCAGTTCAACTTAGATAGGACCAAGGTGGCAAAATCTTTTAGAAGATAAGCTTTCCCGGGCAGTGGAAGGGGGGAATTTCCCTTGCCATTGATGTAGCTAGATGGGACCTTGAGCATGAGGCTAGCGAGTGCTACAAGGGATACATAGATTTAGGTTAAAAAGAGTTTCCAACGAAGTTGTGAAATGCAATGTGCTCGTGCGTGAGGAAGAAGTACGAAGGTTCCCTTTTTGGCATATTGAATTGGTCAAGTTCCGGGAGGCTTACTGCGAGGATGGGGTTACTGAATGCAAAGTCTGTTATGCATTGAAGCAGGTTGGCCTCAACAAATTGCCAGGACTAGGTGGTTTACCCTATGAAGTCTACTTTAGGCTGCTGCAAATGTTTGTGCCTATTCTGATGGATATGTTCAACCACTGGTTCGCCCCAGGAGCCATCTCTGGTAGCGTTACAAAAGGCATGATCACATTGCTGAAGAAATATGGCAGGCATGTTTGGGAGGACTTAAACGACTATAGGCCCATAAATCTGCTTAACACAGAGTTAAAGATTTAGGCTCAGGTCTTAGTGAACCGTTTGCAGCTTGTCATTAGCAATCTGATCGAACCTGAGCAGAACTACGCTGTCAAGGGAAGATCAATCCAAGACAACCTGCACTTGGTGCATGAAGTCCTAGAGGGGTTAAAAGATGGCACTGAAGCTGTGCTGATCAATCTGGATCAGTCTAAGGTCTTTGATAAGGTTGACCATTGGTTGTTGGCAACTGTTTTTGAAATTGGCAGATTCAAACTGGAGTTCCACAAATGGATTAGCATGATGTATCACAACCCACAGGCAGTGGTGCTGGTGAACGGGATGCGCTCAGAGGCTTTTGCAATTGAGTGTTGCCTCCTATCTCCTCTTCTCTATGTCCTCGCTTTGGAGCCTCTGCTCTGTAGACTTAGGGATGAGAAGGCAAGTCTGGTCCTGCTCGGCATTCTTTTTGCTGGCTCTCTTTCGGCAAAGGTATCTACATATGCTGATGATATCACTGTCTTTGTGTCCTGCTGTTTGGATATAAAGGCTGTGAAGAAGGTGGTTGCAAGGTACGAGCAGATAGCAAGGGCCAACATCCACTCTGATAAGAGCGAAGGTTTGCAGCTAGGTGCCAGGAGAGGTGGCATTCCCCTGCTAGGGTCTTTCCACTGGTGTGATGGAGCTGTCTGCATCCTTGGAGGGTGGTTTGGGCCTGGCCTCCAACTGGAGCAAAATTGATCGGAAGTACAGGCCAAGGTAGATGCCCCAGTGGGTACTTGGCTTCAAAGGCAGTTGTCCTCTAAGGGCAGGGCAGAGGTGTGCACCGCATCTTCCCCTTGATACTTTACCATTTGTCTGTACTTCCTCTGCCTAAGAATCATCGACTGGTGCTTCAACGATTCCTCTCCAAATTATTTTGGGGAGGCCAAAGGCTGATGGTCCGTTGACAGGTCTGTTGTCAACATCTACGCAATGGGGGTCTAGGTATGCCTGATTAAGAAAACCACTGGTTCTCTGAAAGACTGGCTTACTTGGGCTGATCCTTGTCAAAAAATATGGCGTGGAGGAAAAAGGCAAGTGATATCTTTCCTCGCCTTAAGTCGAACCCTATAGCTGAAGGTCAACGTAAGCTGGGGGACAAAGCACTGTTTGTCCACGAATGCTGGTCGATGGAGGAGGTTTGCTCGCATTGGAATTGGGCACCAGGTTCGGGTGTCTTGAAAAACTCTGAGTTCTCACTCATCCAGCAGCTTGCACGGAACACGTTGCTCCTTTTCGGCTTGAATTACAAAGTGGGCCTGGCAGGCATGACCGATTATCCTCGCTGCAACAGTAGCTTAGAAGAAATAGCTGAGCATGTCTTCTACTACTGCGAGTGAGTTCGCTCATTTTGGAATCTTGTCGGAGAGTGGATGACCTGCATTGAACCCAAGCAGCTCATTCTGCTTGACGTTGGTTGCCTTGTAGACAACGTTTTGCTTCAGTTTCAAGGTGAGAAGCGTGTGGTGTTTCTTGCCATCCTAGCTGTAGCTAGAATGTTAATTTGGACAACACAAAAGAAGGGATTGTATGACAGTGCAAACTTTTCTCATCGTGATCTAATTTGGTTTTTTAGGCATCAACTTAGAGTCAAAATTAGATGTGATAGAAAACACTTGAACTGCATAACTTTCAAAAGAAGGTGGGTGTATGCAGCAAGCCTGGTCGTATGAAAGGGGGCAATGCTGGAGTCATCTTTCTCTCCTCTTCCTGTGCATGGCACTATGGATAGGGTCCTTCGGGTCCTCCACCCCCGGTAAGTAGGATTTGCTTGTCTCCTTTTCCCTAGTTAGCAGTATGTTGTGAGCCATTGTCCCCATCATCTAGTTGTTAGCCTCCTAGATCTTCCCCTCGGAAACTGGAAAACAGTTGGCATCCATGTTATAGACAGGGAGATGGTAAGGTAACCAAACAGGTGTTTCTTTTGTTCTATTTTATTTTTTCTTTTGGGGTTTTTCTCCCATTCCCATCATATCCATCAATTGTTTATAGATCATTTTTTGTAAATAAAATTCATGCATCTTTTTCATCCAGGTTTTTTTAAGTAGGGCTTTTCTCATAGAGAAAATGTGGTATTTTGGTGGCCTAGGCATGTCTGGTGAAGGATGACTGCCCTATTGTATGAATGGGTAGGCAAATGTGGCTAGCTAGGAACTCTTTAATTTCATTGTTAAGACTGCTTCCAACCCCCGTCCCCACAAAAAAACTTGGGCCTTCACGCTCCCTTTTGTAATTAAATTTCAATTATAAGGAAATAATTTGTGGTCACTTACTGATGGTTGGACAGGTGTGGTGACATGGCGAGCAAGAAAAGAAAGTGAGAGAGACATGACTTGTGTGTCTGTGATTGCTCATTGTGATAGTCTTGATAGGGAGTCCCAAAATCCATTTCCTACTGCAACCTTGAAACAATGTATAAGATAGAAGGAACTGTCAGCAAGCATCAGACTTTTATTTCTACAAGCTTTTTTGGTGATTATGGCAAAGGTTTGTATAAACAACAACATCCTAAAGCCATTTTTTAGTGAGGGTGATGTAGTGGCATGACTAAAAAAGGTAAGGTTGGTGGTGAGACTACAGAAATTGGATGATGGGGCTAGCTTGCTACCATTTATACCTGGAGATGGAGGAGACTAGTGCGAGAGATTCAGAGCATATCAAAGCCAGGCTGAAAGAGGCCTTCATTGATGACGCGTTCACAGCATACAGAAAACTGACCCTGGTCATGTGGGCCAGCGAATGCATAGATGTCTTCACAAATAAGATCAGGCAGTTGATTGGATTAGCCGGATTTGAGGGAGCCGAGATGGAAAGACTCACCAAACTAGCTTTTGTCACGGGGTTCCTGATACGATCTCCATTGAACTCCGACAGGCACTGAATATTGAAGCTCTGACCATGGGGGATCTATTAGCAAGAATGAAAGTGCTGACGACGACCAGAGACCAAAGCCAGGATGTGGTCGCAGCTGTACGCTTACCCTATAGTGGCACCACACCTCCTGCCAAAAGTGACCCTATCTCCAGTATAACATGTTAGAGGTGCAGTGGCAAAGGCCACATAGCAAAGGACTGCCGGAAGCACAGAACGCACCCAGTACCGATATGGGGAGGTTGGATACTGGGTTTGAGACTGTTCGGGAAACGAGACAGGGGACAAGGCATCAGCGCCAGCCTTCTCCCTAACCAAGATGTGAATACAGCGCTCCCGGTGGCAAATATTTATGTTGACAGGACACAGTGTTCAGCATTAATTGATACCAGCTGTTCATAAATGATCGTGGACACAGATCAGTGCCGGTCTTGGAAGAGAGCAACAGTGGATGTCATGACGATTTGTGGCACTTCCCATCCGTGTTGTGGCATTGCAATTATCTCTGTATCCATGGAGGAAGGTGGCTCAGCCAAGATCAGTGTGTTGATAGTGCATGGCAGACTGCTGGGATTTGACCTACTGTTGGGGATTGATGCCATAAAAGCTTTGGGTGCCAATGCTGTTGGGCCGTTTGGACAAATTCAGATTGGTGACTGGCAAGTAGCTAAATGTGTAGCCATTACTATTAATGAATCTTCCCTACTAACTTTGACCATCAGAGCCGAGCCTGGACTGCAGCATGGAAATGGTCAGAGGACTGTGCGCCTGAAGGACTGCACAATGAGGTGTCAGAGTATCTGGTAGCTGTGGAGTATGAGCAGGAGCTCCGCACATGGATGAGTAATGGTTGGCTCATGCTGTATCCAGAAGAAAAACTGGGGCCTCCCAAAGGGCTAATTGCCTTGATGGCCATAATACAGCAAAATGTGATGGACTTCTGAGAGCTTTACCATCATGTCTACACATTTATGGCCAATGCAGATGTTTGTGCGGCTAAACTGCGCGAATGGTGGCAAAAGAGTTCCAATGGGTCTTTGCTAGATCTCAGGAGAGCATATCTCCAGGTATGTGTCCACGAGTCACTGTGGCCATTCCAGATTGTGAAAGATACTACGTGATACATTTGGGATTCTGTCTGAATGTGGCTCCTCTCATCATGAAGGTTATTATCAGCCTGGTGCTGGCTCAGGAAGAAACCGTGAGCCACGCTGCATCCATGTACATAGACGACCTGTATATCAATGAGGATGTTGTGCCCGCAACCCGCATCAGAGAACATCTGGGTCAGTTTGGGCTGGAATGCAAAGACCTGAAACGGTTGAAGGACAGTGCACGAGTGCTGGGACTGGTGGTCGCAATAGAACAAGGTGAATGGCAATGGAGGCCAGGAAGTGAGGTTCCTGACACCCCCGGTGTCATCACACAATGGACAGTATTCTCTTTGTGTGGGAGGCTTGTTGGGCACCTTCCGGTGTGTGGTTGGCTCCTTGTGGCTTGTGTAGAACTCAAGAAGTGAGCAAGTTTGATCACGAAGGGCTGGGACAACAAAACAAAAGACGCCTTCCTCCAGTACATGGTGTCTGAGACCGTGGGCTCTGTACAACAGGGAGATCTGGCCTGTGGGGATTTATGTGTTGACGGTCAGGAGCTGAATGTGTGGGTCTATATCAGTTCTCTGGTGCTCAGAGTGACTCTGGAGAGACACTAAACAGTGCTGGAGAATACTTGCTGGCTGCGACCAGAGAACAACACCCAACATATCAACCTCGTCGAGCTGGATGCCATATTGAAAGGCATCAATTTAGCTCTCCAGTGACAGAGCAAGGTGCTACATGTGAAGACAGATTCTGTGTGCATCTACTACTGGGTATACGACACTCTGACTTGAAGAGCATGAGTGCATAGCAAGGCAGTAAGTGAAATGCTTATCAGGAGGTGGTGGCTGAACACTCTCAAGGATCTTGTGGAGGAATATCAGCTGACCATGATACCATTGACTCTGAATATTGCCAATCGACTAATAAGAGTGCTGCAGCGATGGTTTAATGTGATGAAGGAGGGGCAACGGACCTGTGTTATTGATTGGTACCATATGTTTGGATGAGCTGGATGCAGACCAAATCATGTCCATCCACATAAACAGTGGTCACCCAGGAGTGCAGTGCACTACTTATTTCGTCAGGAGAGTCTGCCCATCTATAATAAAGGCAGCCATTAGGTCAGCCATACGGGTGTGTGAGGAATGCCAGTCAATAGACCCAGTGCCAATTCACTGGGAGAAAGGAAGGCTGGAGGTAAATGGGAACTGGCAGACACTAGGGATGGATATCATGTACTATGGTGTCCATCATTTTTTGACGCTAACTGGCCCATCATGCATCTCAGTTTGGAAGCAGTTGGCAAGACAGGACTCAGCGAATGTGATTCGCCAGCTGGAGGCCATGTTCTTTGAGTGGGGCCTACCCCAAGAGCTCCTCACGGACAACGACCCAACTTTCTGCAGCAGAGAATTCAGAGCTTTTGCACATGAGTGGAGTATTAACTTGTGATTTTGTTGCATGTATGCTCTAACCGAGAATGGCATAGCAGAGCATTGTCACTGCACCCACTAACAGGATCCACAGATACGAATTAAGGGTAAAAGGGGTTGACGCCTCCAACGATATCTCCAGATCCTGAGTATGGCTTTTACCAAATCGGAGAATTGGTGTACCATGAAGTTTGACCGGGGTTGGGTGACAAAAATAATCAGCTCGCAGTTATTCCTGATGGACGGAATATCCCATCATGTGAAAGATATGCATCCGTACCTCAGTCTCAAAGTGTCTGAGAAAGACTCCAATGATACATCTGAGAGCAGAATAGAGTCTGTTGCTTGATGAGGAAAGTGCAAAGTCTGATGATCCACCTGTAGAGGGGGTCGAAGAGGAGCCCCTCTCCCTGTCTTTGCAAAGAAGCACTCATCAAAAATGACCACTGCCAGGCTGCCATCTTTGTGATCATGAGATTGGGCGGGGGGATAATGAGAGGAATGACTCACTGCGGAGTCCAAAGCGAACATGAACATGTCTTGCAAGCAAAGTACTGTTAGGAAAGAAACATGACTGTTCTTGGAATCACGATTTGTAGGACACCAGTTTCATCTCCAACGAGACAAGAGTTGCACTTATGCAAATTTTGGCCAGCCTGAACTAGCATAAAAGCAGAAATGTTAGCAGTAGCTGGGACTTTGTAGTTACTGTTCTTGTTGACGGTTGGAGGAATGTTGTGACGCAGTGAGCGAGGAAAGAAAGTGAGAGAGACGTGACTTGTGTGTCTGTGATTGCCCTCTGTGATAGCCATGATAGGGAGTCCCAAAGTCCATTTCCTACTGCTACCTTGAAGCTATGTATGAGATAGAAGGAACTGCTGGCAAGCATCAGACTTTTATTTCTACAAGTAGTATCACTGCTGTCCTTCTAAATGGATGACTTTGGTATTAAATAATGCAAAGAGGTTGATATACCATTAAACAAAGAAACCAAACAATAGAATTGTTTATTATAAGCATCAATATCTAAAAAATTTTTGGAATCAATTTTTATAGGCCTGTGTAAACTGGCCCAATTGATTCATCTTTTGTTCTGACCTATGATCTTGTGCTAAACTGGCCTAATTGATTCATCTGTTCTGGCTTATGATCTTGTGCTAAACTGGCCTAATTGATTCATCTGTTCTGGCCTATGATCTTGTGCTAAACTGGCCTAATTGATTCATCTGTTCTGGCCTATGATCTTGTGCTAAACTGGCCCAATTGATTCATCTTCTGTTCTGGCCTATGATCTTGTGCTAAACTGGCCCAATTGATTCATCTTCTGTTCTGACCTATGATCTTGTGCTAAACTGGCCCAGTTGATTCATCTTCTGTTCTGACCTATGATCTTGTGCTAAACTAAACTATGTTTAGCACATATAAGAGTATACATACACTCTTCATGAAAGATAAAGTTATATACTCCTGTGTCTCCTAATTTGAGTAAATCAATAAATTTTAATATTTTGATTTTAATAGTGGATAGGCAAACTTGGTTGAAAATATTGTTGGTTCAGTGTCAAGTATTGTGTTCACAGACTTATTAATACAAAGTCATGTAGAATTTCTCATCTAAGAATGATCTCACTTATCTACTGCTTGTTTTTTTTTTCTAACTTGATGTTTTAAAAGATTCAAGGAAAATTTATTTGTTGATTTTTTTTTATTGATACTATATAAACATTATTTCAATGAACAAATGTAAAATTGTGCACATGATAAATAAAATTTATGTAAACAATGGCATCTTTTGTTTAGTTTTTAATTTAAAAAACAAATTTAATCATCCTGAAGTTATGTTTTCTTGTAGATCCAGATTCAATGTGCGTCCAGCCAGTAGTAAATTTGCAAGCACATGTGGTCGACGCCAAGTACCCAGTGGAATGGCTAAAAGTGACAAATCTGCTGCTTCAGTAAAACAGTATCAGGTCAGTTACCATCCATCAATTTAAATTAATTTCAACCTTGTTAGATGTTTCAATTACACTTCATTCCTCTTTTTCATCTGTTCACATCTGCTTATTTCATATATCAAGCATTGTTTATTTTAATTATACAAATGTTACAGCTATCTCTTGATATGTTTAAAAAAAGTTTTTTGTCCCTACATTAATTCTTCCTTATCTCAATAGATGTAACAGTCTTGCTGAGATGGATTTTGGAAGTATACAAACATAGTTTTTATTTTATTAATTAACATTTTATTGTTTGAACCAAGTCAGAGTGCATGTTTGTTAAGTGAGTTCAGTTTTGATCTGAGAATTAAAAATTAAAAAAGAATTTTGTGTGAGTGCCTTGAGTTTTATGAAATCTGTGATTGATTGGTTGAACTATTAAAATCCACATTCCTAATAGAATGAGAAACTGATTGGCTGCAGGCAATATAAGGAAATTTAGATTGCCTGAAATGTGAAGAAATCAGCCATTGAAATTAAGTGGTAGTAAGAGATGGTGGATGGAGTTTATGACACTACTTCTTTGTTTGGGCCTGAGGTTGTTTGATTTAGTCTTTCAGTGGCTAGGGATGATGCTGTTAAGTTAAGAGTTGGCTTGTGGGTGCTGCAAAGAAGCAATTGGCTAAAAGCCGAGTTACTGCGAGAGAGAGAGCATAGTTTATTGCAGACATCTAAGGCCAACAACTCTGCTGATTATTCTGTCACTTTGTAATGTGCGTTGAGTCACCTTTATCTGCTTGTATTTAAGGGTAGAATATCAAGCTAGTTTCACAAACTCAATTCTCCATGGATGCTCCACTATTGTGACCTGGTGACTTGGTTGAGATTATTAAATATAAAGTTAAGAAGCTAATTTCACAAGCTATTGCTTGTGAGTTTGAACTTTACTGGATGCTTTTCAATTGGAGCTAAACTTAATCTCTTCAACTATGTGGAAGTTTGTGTATGTGTGTGGGAAGGGATGGACAAGGCCAGATCCAAACTTTGTGATCAATGAGGTTCTTGGAGATCATTAAATGTTAGAATATATTATTTTCAGTAAATTGTAGATGTTGACATTGTTTTGAAGTACAAAAACTTAGAAATGGTAGGTACAAGTCTATGACTATTGTAAATAACATTGCATGCTGATAACATCTGTTGGTTAAATAAAAATTAATATGCAGAAAAAGGTATTTTACCTCTTTCAATTCCATTCTGGACTATTCTAAAAGTAGCATTTAAAAAGGTATTTCATTTCCTTATTGGTATGCTGACAATATTTTGTCATATTTCACTTTTCCAGAGCATTATAGAAAATTCCATTTACAGAGGTATAAAACTGGCAGATCAAGATGAAATTATAAGTTTCAAATGGATGACTAGTGTTTAAAAATCCAAATGATATCCATAATTCAGAATAACAGGAAAGGAAAAAACCCATTTCTTTCTGATCTATTAAAAGAAGTTAGAAGGAAGTCAAGAGAAATAAAGAGGCAAAGAAATAATGTCAGGTAAGGCTAAAAGGTCATTTGTGTGTAAAATGTGTGTTATTACTAAACAAACAGAGATAAAAGAGCAATGTCAGACAAGTCAAAAAGCATGTGAAAGTAAAAGATGAGATTGAAACTAAAGAGCAGCAATATACAAAGAAAACAAACAAATCTAGCCAAAATAGGTGTGACACAACAGGTTGGAACCCTCAAGGAATAGCAGACTTGGTAACCATCAAATCAGGTACACATATCCTGAAATTGACTGGAAGACAGGATTATCATACTTGTATCTATCTTTTGATAGATTGGAAGCAGGCAAGAGGATAAAGAGCGTGTGTTTTAAAAGTGGCACCTAACATCTCCATTATGTCAAGTATGGTTCCATAATCTAAAGATTTTATTGCCAATATAAGAAGTTGCAAGTCTGTTTTTGAAATGGTTTCTCTTCAAAATTCAGGGCCAAGTTTATTACCTCATTGAACACAGTTTCAAGAAGACCCAAAATAGAAATTTTTTTTTCATAGAAAATTCTCAACCAATGTTTGCATTTTTGGAGAAAAATTACGAATGATGAAATCAAGTACTTTCAGTTAGCACATGAGAAGGATTCATGAAATGTGACACATAAAACCTACAAATTTGATGGCCTTTCTTCAGCTTTGACCAAAGAATCTTTTTTACAGTTACCCTGTTATACTATAAAGTTTCTCAATTGTACACCAAAATAGCCACAAGGGAAAGCAATGTAAGGAGGAAAAATACTCAATAATCCTGATATTTGGAAATCTGATGCCCTCAGCAATAATTTTTTTTTTTTTTTTTTTTGTGGGGGAGGGTAATGGTATATCAACCCTTGATTGTCATTTAATGCCAAATCCTATTTATATGTATGATTTTTGAGTAAATAGTTTATTTTTGAAATGAGCCAAATAGTTGATTGGTTGGTTGGTTGTGTTTTATGGTGTATCAACTCTTGATATTTATTTCATGCTAAATCCTGTTTTTATATATATATATATATATATATATATATATGATTTGTAAACAAATACTTTATTGGTAATATAATTGTTAAACAACCCAGAGCTTATTTGTTTGCACACAGTTAAATGGGTTCAAGTATTGCTATTTAACAGTAATAGTTTTATTTGCATACAGTTAAATGGTTTCAAGTATTGTGAACACTAGTAATTGTATTGAACATTATTCGTTTGCACACAGTTAAATGGTTTCAAGTAGAAAATGATTAAATATTTCTATTTGATCCAGAGATGGGACCCTATTGGCTGCTACCACTCTGGGTCAAAGTGAACCTGATAGCAATGCCAATGAAGGGGTATTCCACACTTCACAAAGCTCCAGGACTGGAGCCTCAATATTGTGTTGAAATGTGTCACAAAACAAAAAAAAAATCCTGTCTCTCTCCTACTGCAATAGTGATGCGCACAGTCTACACTTCTTGGAATGTCTGTCTCCTTCTCTCATTCCTGCTCTTTACATCGAGCTTGGTAACTTGCCTATGCAAAACACTACGCATTTGCATAGACAAGCCAGCTACCAATCACAATTTCCACACCTACCCACCTCCATTCGCTTTGGGGGTGTTAAGTTGACCGACTGACTCATTACACGTCCCTCCGATCTTAAGATCACAAAGCTCCTCAGCTCGAGAGAAGGTTGCGTCTGCCTGGTGACTGCATCCACATATACACAACTTCCACACTTGACATATTGGGATGACCACACAGGTGCAAACTCGCTTTCTCCAAGGTGGCAGGTTTCCAAATTCATCTCATGTCCCCCTGTTGTGATCACACACCCCATGCAACTCGGAGCAGGCCTGATTAAGTGGGATGATGGGCTTCATCCTTAGATGAAAACTCTCGTCCATTGAGTTGCAATCTGCATTTAAACAGCTGGCCACAATGGCATCTGCAAGTAGAGTGCTGATGTCTGAGGCAATGCTCAGCGAATCCGACTTTAGATACACCAATCATGCACTATCATTGTCTGATGACAGTTTTGACTCTACAACTGGCCACAGGTCTTTAACATGGTGAGGCATGCCATCGACTCGCACTGACTGCGGGCTGATAATCTCGGTAACATGCCCTCTTCTAAGCTTGCTATGCGGGGTCTTAACCCATACTATGTCACCAATTCTGCATTTTCCTTGTGCATTGCAAGGAGCCATTGATATTTGTGCCTCGCAGCCATTAGTGATAGGTGGGCACCATGTTAGCCGGTGCTGTTGTAGGTGAAACACCATCCTTCGGTGTTGCATTATACCAGTAGACCATTTCTGGGATCGAACATCGTTTCCTGGCTGCAATCACTTTTATAGACCGGTGGCTTCTCTCTACTGTGCCATTTCCCGTTTGCATGTTGGTGTACCAGAACCAAAGCCGTACACCCCACTTTCTCAGGAACTGTGAGAACTGCTATGTGTGACAATATTGGTCTGTGGTGTTGGTACATGAAGGGTTAAATTGAGCGGCCAGATATAATTGCCAAGAAGTGTAAAATTGAAATTCTGGGAAAAGAACTTTTGACAATAGCCAGAAATGAGAATTGAAAAGATGTTGACAGGTAGTGAAGATTAAGTTGTTTATAAGCATAGATGGAGGTTGGGAGGAAAGATATTATTTGAGTAATATTAAAATGATTCCCAGGCCTGAAAAATGTTAAAATTAAGAACTTAACAGTAAAAAGATTTGGATACGATGTCACGTAGACAGCTGCAGTTGGTGACAGCAGACGGAGCAGTTGGCGACAGCAGACGGAGCAGTTGGCAACGGAGCAGAGTTGCAGTTGGTGAGAGTCGAGCATATTTGGGCATAAGGGGAGGAATCTCCAGCTTGATGTCATAAGCAGTAAAATGAGAGAAACTGTGCTGGTAGGAGGAAAGCTATCCTCCTGTATTCCTCATCACGAAGGTAGTGAGAGGAACGACTTAGTGGAAGAAGTGGAAAAAGGGTTGGACCCTTTTTGATGACGAAAATTGAAACAAAGACGTAATGTATGTCTGATGAGTTGAAAATGACATTATGGAGATCACCCCTGCCTCAGTCAGAACCTACCCCAGAATATTGGCAATTATTATATAAGCAGGCTAATTTTTGAGCTCACCAGTTGGTGACAGCAGACGGAGCAGTTGGTTGCAGCAGTTAGAGGTGAGCAGATTGGGATTGTGCTTTGTGTTGCCCACTCATATCACCAGTCCAGGACGAATTGTTGCTAAGAAGACTTAACCCTCACCAGGCCGACGCCTTAGACCATTCTAAGTCACACCCACAGAATTTGTTATCATCTGTAAACTTGAAGATTTATAAAACCTTTTTATTATCAACTACTGTAAGAATTTCTTTTTATTTTCTACGATATATACCCTTCGGTTTTCAGTCATCGGCTGCCAGCAACCCCACTTCTTTTCAGACGTGAAACGTCGCTGCCTTTCTACTTGAAGAATCACAGTGTGGGGCAAGGTAGTGTATGATCACTTTTCTGGAAGGAACTTTCAATCTGTTTTTCCACGTTGTAGCAGAGGGATTGGAGGGAGGTGGATGAGACTGGGGCATCAGAGGTATTATATCTGAAGAAAACGTTGCACCATTGTCTGTTAATATTTTGGTAGGTGGGCTCCAATTGATGTATTATGCTGGCAGTGTCCTGTCAAGGTAGCAGTCACCAAATGGCGAAGCAGGAGGGACCACAGTCAATAATAGTCAAATTGAGCTAGCTGCCAACATGCATAATGTCTATCCCCAGCCTGTTCCAAACATGGGTAGCGCTCAAGTTTCCTTTTAACCATTGCACTGTTGCTGGATTGATTGACTGGCACACCTCATACCTTTGCACTACCATCCTGATGTCCGCCTTTTTAACTGTTGGGTCAACCATTTTTGAGAAATAGAGCATCCATTTAATTCCGGGATGCTCACATTGTTTATTTATGCTCATAATATGTTCCAGGTCTACATTGAGTGTGAAAGCAGTACACGGTAGCTGCAGAGGTTGGGACTCTTTCTGAGCAGCAGTCAACCAAAGCCGTGGAATGTGAGTCAATGCATTTGCTCAGTTGACTGCCGATTTAACCAATGCTACATTCACAAACAAGTTGTACTCTTTGATAGTTTCAGTTAGTGTGACGAGCTGCCTTTGTATCAACATCTCAGAAGATGGCTTGGTGGTCAGTTGCACTCTTCCAGTCAGTGCATCTGATATCCAATGCTGAGTGCATGCCGAGTCTGTGACAATGTGTAGCATTGTTGCTTGCCATTGAAGCACCAGGTTAATCCCCTTCAGAGTAGCGTCTAGTTCGGTCAGGTTTATATGCCGCGTGTCATTTTCTGGTCTTTGCCAGCAGATGTCTTCTATAATGGATCTGTTATCTTCAAGGTAATGTTGTGCACCTCATTGTCCTATCCTGACATAACAGAAGTCACACTATGCTTTACAGCTGCTGCTGTCACTCTGAATCAGCCACATATGCGAAAATGGCCTAGCAGTTTCCCACACATGGAGAAGGTGCTCCGACAAGTGATCACTGATGGGACTTCCGTGACATCACTGCCTTGTCTCCGGTGAAGTTTTTCTCCATCACCACTGACATGTAGTCCAAGTACATTCGCCCCATTCTTGAACGGGTTCTGGGGCCTTGCACACCAAGCCAAAGCATTCTAAATGTTCCTTAACTCTCCTTGAAGAGGCCACATGGTCATTGACATAGACATTGTCAATATAGGATGACGTTGCCCTTTGAATTTCCTCATCTTGTGACATGACCACATTCATAATCACTGACATGATCTTTGGGGCCACATTAAGACCAAATCCCAGTTGAGTGAGACAATATCTCCGCTCTTTTATCTGAAAGGGCCAGAGTGATTGGGGGACTCGGACTTGGAGGTAAGCCCTTCTTAAATCAAGAGTAGCAACATTGCTCCCTTGCTGTCACCATTCCCACAATTTTAGGGCACAAACATCCACATTGGCCATGTATGCGTCTACAAAGTTATTCAGCTCTCTGTAATCCATGACCAGTCTCACTTTCCCCTTATTATCTTGCACTATTACCATCAAAGGAATCAGTACTTGAGGTGGCCCCAGCTCCTCCTCAGGGTATGGTACAAGCCAGCTGTTCATTATCCAGAGCTGCAATTCATTTTCGTATCCGCTCCTGATATGCTCTTGAACCAGGTACTCTGCTATTTTATTTTCCAGTGGTGCGGGCATTCGACCACCTGTCCACTTCCACGTTGTGGTCCATATGACCTTGTGTTGGTCGAAAGTTGTGCTGAAGTCAGGTTTGTTTATTGCAATAGAGGCTCTATGGAGTACATTCTCAGCTGCAAAGCTCACCTCACCTCACTCCTCCCAGCTTCGCAATCACATTGACTCCTAGCAGGATGTTGAGCTCTAACAAGGTTTGGTGTACAATTAATACCTCCATGGTTACTGGGCATATGTTGTCAATTTTCAGCTCCACTGTGTTGACACCCCGCCTGGTAAGGGTTTTCCGTTGGCAGTTACAACATTTGCCTCTCTAGGCCTCCACGAATAACATGCCAACTTGCATATTAACGTCTTTGAACACCTGGAGTCTACTAGGGCCATGTATCTCTGTTCATCAACAAGCAGTTTAATCATGGGTAGTGCCTCAATGTTTACTTGCCTGGGGAGGAGACCAGCACTGGCATCTTTTCCCGTAACCTTTAGCGCGATTGTTGTACCTGGTTGTCCATCCTCATTGCTTGTCCCTGGGTGCAGTCATTATCCAGGTAGTTGGGTTTGGCGCATGGACAGCATACTGAGTTTCTCCCATTATGCTCAGCAATCACCTCCATGGCATCTGCACGAGGCAGCTGGGCCACTGTGACAATTTGGTTTACAGATCTATGGTCCTCAACCAGGATGGCTTGAGCTCTCGCACAGAGTTGATCTAATGTTAAAGTGTGCATTTGTGCCGATGCCTGAAGCTGCTGCCTGACATACTGTGGTAACCCAGCAACAAACGTGCAAGCTATCGATTTTTCACATGGTCTTTCTCCAACCTGGCGAGCCAGTCTTTCAAGTGCTGCCAGGAATTCATGTCTCTATTGCAAAGTTGCCACGTTGCAAACTGTTCAAATGCCACGAACGTATCTATGGCGAACGCAATGGTGATGGCATGCTTGATTTCCTTGATATTAGTTCTCTGCTCTTTGCTGAGTTGCCAATACACAACGAGAGCCCCACTCATCAACCTCAAGGTGAGAATGCGCTTGACTCTTTCTTCATCTGCTAGCTTCCAGATCATCTCTACTCGCTCAAGCCATTCTATAATTGGTTCATCTAATGCGGCCCCTCCAATCAACTGCAGGTAGAAAGGCCTCCTTGTCATTGCTGTTGGATTCAGAAAAAGCTTAAGTCAATGTCTGAGGTTTTCTGAAATGGCTTGTTGAAATGTGTCATGAAACAAAAAAAATATCCCATCTCTCTTTCTCTCTCCTATTGCTGTAGCAATGTGCACAGTCTACACCTCTCGGAATGTCTCCTTCTTTCATTCTAGCTCTTTACATTGAGCTTGGTAACTTGCCTATACAAAACACCACGCATTTGCATAGACTAGCCAGCTACAAATCACAGTTTCCATGCCTTCCCACCTCCACTTGCTTTGGGGGTGTCAAATCGACTAACATACTCATTACAAACATCAAATGGTTTAGTGTCTTATCCAGGACAATCACTTGGGAGGGTTTTACATCTCTGTAGAGATGCAACCAGCATATTCTACAGCTCCAGTTGACTGGGCTGGAAACAAGCCAGAGTTCATTTATCTGCACACAGTTTTGGTTGTTTGGGCTGCATTCCTGCATAGGCTCAGTCATATCTTTGCCATGACAATTCAGTGAGGACACACTGTCAAAAGAGAAATATGCCTCACAATTCAATGTGCTATTATTCTATTTCTTATAAATGAGGATGTAATCTATCTATGTTTTAGTGTTATCTGCATAAGTGTAGGTCCATAACTTTCCCTTTCTTTTCTGAAATTTTGTAATTAAGGCAAATTAATCTATTTTCTAATGTGAAATCCGTTGGATGTTCTCCATTTCTGTTTGACAAGTTGTATAAGCTGAATTTGTTGTTTACATTTTTGCCTATTTGGGCATTCATGTCTCCACCGATGATTAGAATGCAATGAACTAGGGAGGATAGCTTGTTATAGAAGACAACAAGGTTCATTTCTTCATTAACATTGGTAGGGCTGTAGCCGGAGATGATTGTTGTGCTAGGGTTGTCATTAAGCATGGCTACCATCATTCTCAGTTGTATTTTCTCATTGCTATTGTGTGATTTTAGAGCTTGTGGACCAATAAACATACCTTCACCTCCTATCATGGTGTTAGCTGAGTTTTTCCTCTCAGATGCCAAGACAAACTTCCATCCATTATCGGTATCGTGGTATTTTATATCTTCGTTATGAACATATCTGTGTTCTTGTACACATTCTATGTCTGTGTTATGATCTATCACAGATGCTTTTAGCTCCGGTAGATGGCCAGTTCTATTTAAAGTTCTAACGTTGAATGTCGCTATTTGTATTGTGCTTTTACATTTAAGTAATTTTTGTTTTTGTTTGAGTTCTGTAGCTGATTTTTCGAATACTGGGGTCAGAGCTCCAACCTCAGTAGAATGCACTCTCTTTTTACCTACGCAAAAGGTGATGTAGTTTGAGTATGAGTCATGGTAATCTTTCATTGGCTGTGTTTTAATCTCATCAATAGATACCACCCTAAAAGATGAGTAGCAATAGTTCCCTGACTGAACTATTTGATCCTGGTTGTTGACTTGACACAGACATTTCAATCACAAACATTCATGATACCATACAACAAGCTTTCCTCCCTGGCTACTAAAGCAAGCTGTGGTTATCCTTGATTTAAACAAGCTCTCTAAAAATAAAACTCATCCCTTAACCTACCAAGAGAAACTAAACAACATTCAGGAAAGATATCCCAATCACACATTTTCATAGATGGCTCCAAAAGCAACTATGGAACCAAATGTGGAGCAGTTCTCCACATGAAAACCTTGAAAAAATGCCTCCCAAAAGAGGCCTCCATATTTTCTACTGAAATCTGTGTAATAAATTTGTCACTTTAACTAGTTTCAACAAGCAACAAGGAAAAGTTCATCATTCCTTCAGACTCCATCTCGGCTCTACAATCTCTTAAAAACACAAAAGTTGATAATCCCTTCATTGTCAAGCTTCTAAACAAACTCAATTCCATGAACCATAGCGTAAAGGTGATATTCTGCTGGATCCCAAGCCATATAGGAATCCAGGGAAACAATAAAGTGGATTCATTAGCTAAAGCTGCTCTCAATATGGTGCCTATAAAAAATATTAAAAGTACCTTATACTGATCTCAAATCGAAAATCAGACAAATAATTACAAAGAAATGGCAACAATTATGAGAGAAAAATCCCCACAACAAGCTCTTCCAAGTAAAGCTCATTTTAAAAGAAAGGAAGCTGGATCCTAATAATACCAGAAGAGAAAAAAACCCACTCTTGCCAGACTACGTATTGGATATACTAAATTAACTCACTCCTTCATTCTAAAAGATTAGCCCCCCCCAATGTCCATGTGGAAACCAGTACACTATAAAACACATCTTGATTGAATGCACAAAACTAACCAATATTTGATGAAGGTTTTATAATGTTGACAATATGAACAAATTATTTAGAATTATCGACCTGAAGCAGATATTGAACTTTCTGAAAAGAACCGGCCTCTTATCAAAAATGTTGACTGATGTATTTTCTATACTTGCAATCACTTAACTGTGTGGAAAAAAAATTACTAACATTAGATAGAAGTACTGGTGTTAGCTAAAATAGCTCCAAGTATTTCTGTGTGCAAACAAGTGAGCTCTGGTTTGTCTAAAAATGTTAAACTACAAAATATGCACTTACATTTCATATATATTTGATTATACATAAACAGGATTTGGCATGAAATAACCCATAAGAGGTTGATATGCCATAAAACTCAACAAACCTAACCATTTTATCATTACACATTCGTAATGTATTTCTTTATTCTTCTAAAATCTGCATCGGTTTCTTTTTTCTCTGGTTTATAAAATTTCTCTGGCCAGCCTCTGACCATTATAGAGTTACATTACTCCCTTTTTTTTCTGGTCATTTAATGATAAATGACATGCCTAAAAACCCACTATTTTTACTTTTCCTTTTTTTTTAAAGAAAGTCTATCCAAACAAAAAAATATGACTCCACTAAACATGCAATAGAATCTACATTCCTGTTGAACAAAAATTTTTTCTCATTTTGCTGTGTGGTTTGATATATTTGACTACCTGGGGGTTTTAATGCCCCTTACTGTTATATCATATCATGCAAAAAGAAGGAAATAAAATTTTTTTCAAACACTCCTTACTTATAAGTGATATCAAGTGTAAAGTCTGTTCTTTCTTTTTATTGTTTCCTTGGGAAGCTTCAATTGAGGAAGAAGCTTCTTCTTTTGTAGATAAGGTCAGCTGTTTTAAATGTAATTCTGCTCAACATTTTCTATGTGACTGTACTGGTTCGAGAAACAATATCAAAACTGTCATCGACTCAAACCAGGTAAATTTTTCCTTGTTTAATGAGGATACACATTATCAAAATGTTATAAATGACTCAAATATAAAAATGCCTAAGCTTGTGAGAGACACACTTGGTATGGCTGTGTTGGATTCAGGCTGTTCTTGGGCAGTTGCCACAAAACTGTGATTTGATATTTTCTTTGTCATGTTAAATGACCAAGATAAATGTTTAGTAAAAATTGCTAAGTCTCACTGGACATTTTGTTTTGGTGAGGTTATGGAAGTAAAGGCCATTAATTCAGTTAAATTTCCAGTAACTATCTGAGGTGTAAAAGCTGTTAAAGCATATATTGAGGCTAACATAGAAAAAAAAAGGATTGAACTTTATTATTAAGCCATAAATGTATGAAAACTGCTGGAATGCTATTAGATTTCAAAAGTGCTAGCTGTCAAATATTTTGCAGATATATAAAGTTACAATGTCTGGACATTATAGTCTTCCATTGACTAAAATACTTTTGAAGGTTGAAAGACCAGCGAAGAATGTTGTGCTACACTGCAAGGCCTTAAAAGATGTTTGAGAGTAGAGAAAAGAAAGGAAAGCTGAGAAATTACATAGGCAATTTGCTCATGCATCAAAAGAAAAATTGATATCCTTGGTTAGAGGCAATAAGGCCTTTAATGATAAGGAGCTCCTGGATCTGATCCAGAATGTTTGTGATTCTTGTTCTGTTTACCTGAGGTTTAGAAAACCTCTTCAACTAGTAGTTGGATTGATTTTGGGACCAGGTTTAATGACACTGAATGCCTGGATTTAAAGGAGCATAGACACAACCCATACTGGATTCTACACGTAATTGACACATCCACTAGGTACTCTGCTACCAGGCTGCTTAAGACTAAAAGAAATCATCTGCAATATATTTTTAATGTGGATATCATATTTTGGACCTCCTAAATGTTTACTGAATGACAATAGGGGAGAATATAACAATGAATGATACCAACAGATGAATGAAAAACTGAATATTGAAACATGCTCTATAGCTGTGGAAAGACCATTCAACAATGGTACTGTGGAACACCGCAATCTGATAGTAGCTGAAGCAATTGAAAAGATGTTAGAGGATGAGAAATGTAAGCTAGAAATAACACTGGTTTATGTTGTTAGTGTAAAAAATCCTCTTCAAAATCTTTTGGGGCATAGTTCGATTGAGCTTGTGCTTGACTTGACTATAAACACATCTTATAATGTTGTTTCCTATATAAAGAGTTTACCCAGTTGGCTGGGGCTGTAGAACACACAGATTGCTTTTCTGCAGTGGGGTAAGACCCCACCCCAAACGAGTGTCCTGGATATGACACTAAACCATCTGATGGTGAGGTTCTAGTAATGCTGGAGCTTTGGTGAATGCAGAGCTCCCATTCATTGCTCTAGCTCCCAGGTCCACTCTGGCTCGGAGTGGTAGCACATGATAAGGTTTTATCTACGGGTTAAATAGAACTAAACTGCTCACTTACGCTCAACTGGATTGTTTGAAAGAGAACTGTTTTTGACATTAAAACTGTACTTATGCTAAACTGAATTGTTTGAAATAGAACTGTTTTGGCATTTAACTGTGTGTAAACAAAAACTATACTTATATTGAACTGAATTATTTTAATTAGAACTGTTTGACTAAACTGAATAGCTTGAAATAGAAATGTTTTTCACAATTAAACTGTGTACTTATCATCATCATGTCACGCTATCAGCATGGATATTCCTGACTCTCTCTCGCCACCCCTCCCTATCGTCCATTGCTTTTGGCAGGTCTTCCGGGCTACATCCCATATTGGCACAGAGCTGCTGTATGTTCGAGCTGGCTTTGCTCGTCCTTGCAAAGGTGTCTGCAGGAGTACATCACTTACAAGCTTGTCCCTACTTCTCCAGCAGTGTCCCGCATGTCTGGTTTGTCTAACTTTGATAGTTTTCGTGACGAGTGGTAGGTGGCCGTACAGTTGCTGTTTTGTGGGGTGCTTCTCCAGGACTTGTTCAATATTGCTCACAGCATTCTCGTGTAGTTGCTGTCAAGCTTCTTCTCTATATGTTTTGTTAGTGTCCACATGGTGCATCCATATAGCAGTATTGATGCTACAGCTGCTTAGGAGAAACTGTGCTTCTTTTTATCAGTCAGGTCTAACTTCCATACGACCGATTGCCTATCGATAGCTGTCCATGCCTTTGCTAGTCGTATGTCA
Source organism: Sepioteuthis lessoniana (assembly GCA_963585895.1). Lineage (NCBI taxonomy): Eukaryota > Metazoa > Mollusca > Cephalopoda > Myopsida > Loliginidae > Sepioteuthis > Sepioteuthis lessoniana. The sequence goes on along the minus strand of OY757907.1, from coordinate 141,066,016 downwards.
ATGTCTGTCTCGGTTGATGAGACACTGCTCTCTAGGTAGGTGAACTTGTCAACCAATTTCAGTGCACTACCCTTCAGTGTGGAGATGCTGCCTGTTTGATTGAGGCACATATATTCCGTCTTGTATGTATTGACATGGAGGCCGATGCCTACAAAGGCTCATTCCAGACTATGTAGCAGGGTTTCGGCTTGTGCGGGTACATTTGTCAGAAGTGCTATATCATCAGTGTAGTCAGCATCGGTAATTGTTTTAGTGGGGTACCTTCTGCTTCTTTCTTTTGTTAGCTTGAAACCATTTTCTTTGATTTTATCAATAGATGTTCTCAGCACGTAGTCTAGACATATGATAAAGAGGTATGGGGCTAATGTGACTCCTTGCAGTACATCTGCTACAATATCGAAGTAGTCTGTGTCTCCATCCAGAGAACGGACTTTTACCTTAGCGTTTCTATAGAGCATCATATTGTATATCTTGGCCGCTATGGATGTAAGAGTTATACCTCGGTAGTTCTTGGCTAATCCAAGGTTGCCCTTTTTAGGGAAGGGGAGGATACATCCCTTCATCCATCTGTCTATAGGATTTTGATTACATACAGCATTACAGTGTCTGAGCAGTATGTCATCGAATTTCCTGGTCTTCCACACTTCTGGGGGTATTTCATCAAGCCCTGCTGCCTTTCTATTTTTAATTTTTTTCACTACTGAGTCTAGTTCTTCTTGAGTAAACGGTCCTAGTTTGATCTTGTTGACTGGTAGCTTTCAGTTTAACTTTGGCAGTTCTCATCCTTCTGCTCACTTCGTTTATTGTTTGTCATGCTATCCTAGATTGTCTATCTTCTACCGAGTCTCTAATCTTATTGATCTAATTTTGTATGTATTCTGTCTGTTCTTTTAGGTATATGTTAGCTAATTCATTTTGTGCCTTTTTAAGTTTCAGGACATTGGTATTGGTTGGGTTCTTCCTGTTGCATTTGGAGGCAGCTTTCACATCTGCACGCTTTTTTCTAACCGCTAATGTCTCCCATGGGACTCTATATTTTCTTTTTTGTTTAGTTAGAATAAATTCTGCTGCCGCTTCTAAGTGGGCGTTGACGAAAAAACTGTTTATGTGTATAAAAATGGATCAGATACCTGCATTGAAAGCTGCAACCTCCAGTGAGATGGTAAGAATTAATTCAAATGCCTTACATGCACCAAGGAAAAGCTTCATAGAAGCTGAATCAAAGGAAAAAATTCAGAGAGCACTAATGTAAGGACCTAGGTGGATGAAGGATTTGTGACAGGTGATTGTTGGTTGGTTTTATAGCATATCAACCATTGTAGGTTATTTAATGCCAAATCCATTTTTATATACAGAAACAGTTCTATTTCAAACAGTTCAGTTTACTATAAGTACTTAGTTTAAATATCAAAATCATTCTATTTTAAACAATTTAGTTTAGCATAAGCACACAGTTTAGCTCTATTTGGCCCATAGATTGGACCCTATCAGGTGCTACCACTCCAGGCCAGAGTGGAGCTGGAAGTGATGGCAATAAAGGAGTACTTCACATTTCCTAAAGCTCCAGCATTACTGGAACCTCACCATCGGATTATTTTTTGTGTCATATCCAGGACACTCGTTGGAGTCTTACCCTTCTGCAGAGATGCAGTCAGTGTATTCTACAGCCCCAGCCAACTGGGCCATTGTGACAGGTGACACTATTATAGAAGACAAAACTGCAAGAGATGATGTGGCTCTACTAAAGTATTGAGTAAGGAAGGTCAGTGTGTACTGATCAGACATGGTGGAGCATTATACAGGAGGCATCCATGTCACTTAATGAAGGCAAACAAAGAATTTGGAAATCCAAGGTATGATGGAAACAAAGGATTGGGAAGTCCAAGATATGATGGAAATAAAACCGCCAAAATCTTGAGGGAAGAAGATGAAGGAGATCATAATAAAAGTCTTCATATCAACATGGGTGAATTGAAAGACAACAGTAAAGAACTAAGTAAAGGCAAAGTTGTAGAATATAGAATGAAGTGATGAGTGGAAAACAGGAAAGATTATGAGTGCACCACCTAAATCAACTGGAAAATAGAGTCATTGGCTGAATATAGAACCAGAAGCGGAAAATGAAAATCCAGTCTGTATCAATTGAGATTATGTTGGTCAATGGAAAGAACTACCTCAAGAGATAGAGGAAGTGAGTGATCAAGAATATGTAGTTTTGCTCATATCTGAACAAGAACAAGCCAAAGAGGTGATTGATGTAAAGAAAAGGGAAATAGGAAATATGGAAATTCATGGAGAATATGAATGTGTGCACCTGTGACATTGGTAAGAAATGCATATCAGCAAAATGAGTTATAAGGGAGAAATTCCAAGATAAAAAAAATATAATGAAGGCTTTCATTGTTCCATGTGGTTTTGAAGAGGATTCACATAACCTGAAAACTGATTTTCCAACATGCAATCATGAAGATCTGCATATTTTCATATTAACAGCTTTGGTTATGAAGTGGCAGGTAGAGAGTCTGGATTTCACCTCAGCATTTCTGCTGAGTGATAAGCTGGAGAGAGAGAGAGAGAGAGAGAGAGAGAGAGAGAGAGAGAGAGAGAGAGAGAGAGAGAGAGAGAGATTTTCTTCTGGTGTCTTGGAAAATACCAGAATATTATCTAGGTATGCCATAGCAAACCCCTTGATTCCACTCAATATGAAAGACATCAACTGAGTGAAAACGCCTGGCACATTTGTCAACCCAAAAGGCATCACATAGAAATTAAAACAGATCCATGTGGTAGGCAAAGGCTGTCTTCTCTTGGTCTGCTTCATCCAGGGCCACCTGCCACTATCTTGACTGCAGATAAAGAGTTGAAAAGCAAGTGGCCTTTTCCAACAGCACCAATATATCATCAATGAGAGGTAGGGTCATTGCCTTTAACTGTCAAAAGTCAACTCAAAATCTGTGGCCACCATCTTTTTCTCCACTATTACTATTGGGAAGTTCCAGGGGGATCTAGATTGTTCAATCACCCCCACCTCCAACATATCTTTCTCAGCTTCTTCCATTATTACTCTCTTGTGAATTGGGGTTTGATAGGGTCTTAATTTGATCAGTTGATGATCACCCATATCGATCTTCATCCTTAGAGTCTGTGTCTGTCCTAACTCCTTGTTGGAATTTGCTAATATGTCTTGGTTGGCCCTCAATAACCAAGTCATTCTTTTTTTATATACATCTGGGGCTACTATGTTGTCTTCCTTTACTTCTGTACCCCTATAATTGCTAATTATTCCCTGTGGCAATTCCACTTGACTAATATTCCTTAGTGGCAGGGTGTGCCCTAACTCTTCACCCCTTAGGACCTTTATCGTCTTATTCCCTATATTAGCTATCAATGTAGGAAGAATTCTGGTACCCTTCACCACAGCCACACAAAGTTCATCTATTCCTCCTATCACTAAACTTTTTCACTGGGGTCACCTGATATGGTCCTTTTTTCGACACATTTCTCTGTAACTATTACTCCTTTGCAGGTTAGAGCTATTCAAGGAGGCAATGTGATATCTCTCTTAGCCACTACTGTCAATGCCTGATCTCCATATTCCCCTATAGAATCTCCAATCCCTCTGTCAGTGCTGGGGAGTCAGATTTTAGCTGGACATCATGTCCTCTCAGCCAATCCTCCCCCAGTATTAGTTCATTACATAAGTCAGGCACAACATACAATTTGTGTCTACGCTTGACCTCTCCGACCTCTAACTGTAAGCATATCATTCCCACTATCCTTAGTCTTCTATCTGCATAATCTAGCACTAAATTAGGCCTCATCATCCAGTCTCCTATCCTCAACTTATCACAAGCATCAGTCCTGATAAGAGATACACCTACTCCTTGTTGAAAATTGTAAATTCGGCAGTTAATGTCTGCTTGAATCTGATTGGCTGTTTTGAAGTTGTGCTGTTAGCCCGTGCCCCTTCTGTTATTTAAGTGAGACCTGCAAGAGTCTTCTCACTTCTTTTGTTTTTTTTAGTCTGAGCTGAGGGCCTCGCGTGACTTTCTCCTTTTGCGTTGCAAGCTCCTGTTTATTTGCCTTCGACTTTTGGCAGTTTTTTCTTAAGCAAGGTAGCTTGAACAAATAGGCCTATTTAGTTGCTATAGGCTAAGTCTCTTTTCCTTACAGGGTTTTTATGGTTACTTGTTGAAACAATTAGCCTACAACACGCTATTTGTGGTTTTAGTATGCTGTCCCCTTCAAGAGAAAGTTGAGTCTAAGGTCTGGAGGTGGTATTATTGGACTTTTGCCAACAAAGGAAGTTGATGGCTGGGTCAGAAAGTGTGGTAAATGCCTCCATAGGCTCAACAGAAGAAAATTCAAGTTGAAACAGAAAGTTATTCATCTCAGAGGAGGAAGCGGTAGTCTACTCAAAGTTCACTTAAAAAAATAGTAAACTTTGTTTTCAACAAGTCTACACAGGAAACTACAAGAACAGGCTTGTCCAGGTTGATTCCACACAAGAAGGAGACACCAAGAAGAATAAACCCTAAAAAATTGGCTTCTAAATGAACTTTGACATAAAATACCAAAGAAAAGTATTTTATCATTAACAAAAGTTAAACTGACTGTAGGTGGTTAATGGCATGGCTTTGAGCAGGTAAGTCAGTTGTCATATTTCTTTATATCACCCTTTTTTTTTTGGTTATTATATTATAATTACTTAAATGTATGTTATTTTTGTTACCTTATTCAATGTTTTCGACAAGCATAGGGGAAAATATGCAAAGCCGGATTTTGTAAAGTTTATTTCTCTTTAAATAAATTACTTTGTGGGAACTAGTTGGTTTTGTTTAAAGAAATATAGACATGCTTCTCTTTCAGATAACAAAAGTTAGCTTTCCTACCCCCCTTTTTTATTATCTCCTTTATTTTTTATTTATTTCTCCATCCCTTTGCTTAACCAGACAGTTACTGCTAGATTTCTAGGGCTAGACAGAGATAAAACTTAACATATTCATTGAACTGAACACAATTTCCCATATCTTGTATATTTTATTTCCCTTGTTATGGGGGCTCTAAGGTTTATGGGAATATAAGTTTGGAATTTTCTCATTTAAATTTAAAATTAATAGTTTAAGTCTATATTTTGAACTGTTCCCATTTTGTGTTATACCACTTTGCATTTTTTTCCAGGTTTTTTTGGTGTGAACATTTGGTTTTGGTGTGAACATTTGCATAGCCATTTTTTGTAATTGTCCTCCTTGTGGTACAAGAGTGGACAGTCCCTTTTGAATTTAACTTGGTTAAAACAAAGTTCTTTGGAAATTTATCCAATATGTCTGTATCTCTAGTAGTGGATACCCTTATCAAAAGGAGAGATATTTATAAGAGGAAGATAACTTCTGCTTTAAATAGTATCAATGCCAGTGAAAATTTGATTAAAAATTCTTTCCTGGCACAAAAGAAATTAGTAATGAACTGGCTTTTGTCTGTGTCTCATATGAATGAAGATATTTTGAATGCATTTATTGAGAATGAAATGGACGCTGAAATTATTGACAAAGATAATGAACAAAAAGTTTCATTCAATCTTTCCATTTAAAACAAACTCGCAGTTTGCAAGAAGTTTATAAATGATGATGGTGGTGGTGTAGAACTACCTGGTAAAGTTAAGCAGGCATATATCCAGTATGAAATGGTTTGTAAATTAAAGTGTCCTGTTTTTGATCCTAGTAGTCTGACTAGTGATAGGTTAGCTTATAAGAATTTTTTAATGCAATTTGAAAATTGGGGGTTAGGTATACATGATAAGGCACTTAAGTTGCTGATTTTAAAAAACCATCACTGGGGTCATTTCAGTGGAAAGTTTTGATACACCCTTGGAGATCCTCAGTAATGAATATTTAGATGAAAGATACTTAATTGAACCGAGCACAATTTCTCATATCCTGTCTCTATTAGCACCCTTGCTGACTTTACTTTACAGGTGAGTTCTCTCTCCTCCATGAGTATCGAAGATACCCATGGCCCTCTTTTTTCCCAATTCTGTGCCATCCTAGCCATTGGGGCCAGCAACAGAAACCTATCACCCAGGTCCTCAACTCCGACAAGACAATGCCTTTTCTCATGTCCTGGCTCTTCACTGCACCAACATTTTTGCAGTTCACAGCCAGCAGAGAGATGACCAAACCGGCTGCAAATCCAATGTTAGTTTTGCCTGGAAAAGTATTTGGATTTTTCTTTCCTTGCTGGGACAATGCTTTTTATCATGACCAAGCTTCCCACTATGCCAAAATCTTCTCCAGGTGCAGTTAGAAGAAAAATGACCAACTTACCAACATGTCCAACAGGCTCTATTCATCTGTCTTACTGGGACCACCCTGCTTTTTACTCTTTCTGGATAGCCCATCTGGCATTTTCCTGGTTCTTGGAGTTTGGTAATGGTCCCTATCTGGAAGTCTCCTTATGTCCCCTAGGCTCTCCTTTTGAATACCTACACCATTTAGTCTCATACCCCTTCAGTTATGGTGATACCCCACACAGCCAGGTGGTCCAAATGCCCTTAGGAAATGATCATCGAGTGAGGATCCTTGCTGCAAAATCAGTACCAGTTAGGGACCTTCCTAGTTGGCTGAGTGAGGTACTCTCAAGTCAAACAAAAAAGAACAACAAAAGACAAATAGAAGAAGGAAGAAAAGAAAAGACAAAAACAATGGACTTGAGACAGCAAAACCATAAGAAAGAGAAGTCTGTGGCATTTTGGTACTTTATATGGTTTGTGTGTATGTGGCTTTCACAAGTGCCTTATAAAAATCCCTTCAGCTACGAAAAATGCTGACTCATCACTGGTTATCGTCTTCATTGCTCTTGTGTTGACTTCTGACTGACATCTTGACTCTTGCTGACTAACCATTGTCCTCACTGCTCCTGTCTCTGGCTTTTTCCAGGTTCCTCTTAACCTTACTGGGTTTACTCTACCCTGCAAGTCCCCTGTTGCTTCAGTCTCCTTATTAGGAATTTAAATTCACTTGTGACGAACCCTCCCTGCCACTTCTGTCTTTACCTTATTATCAGCTTCAAGCCCAATGTCACTCATTTTTACAACCTCGGTTATATTGAATCAATTTCACTTAAGCCTATCACTAGCTAGTTGTCATTACTAGTAGAGAGAAATGAAAACAAAAAAATCCTTTATCTGCTCTCTCTCTCTCTCTCTCTCTGCCTTTGCTGTTCATCAGTCTGAGGTTGCTGGGTCTCTTTTGGTCTCTATGTGGACACTTTACCACTTTCTGCTCTTCCAGGGCCGATCTTTGGTCACCAATTGATATGTCTCCCATTTTTCTGGGGTTGTATTCTGGTCTAAACAGCACCATTTAATGTGATAGTTCAGCTGTCCTCATCAAACATGGGATGATTCCACTTCCAATCTGCTAATTGTTCTGTTGGTCAGATATATCAATTTGTTATCTGTCCACATTGTGCTTTTTTTAGATCCAGTCAAGAGATCAGTTGCTAGTCAGAGTTGCCGGTCAGTGAGTAAATGAATGAGGTACCATTAATAAAGTTAAAAATATAAAAGTGAAGAAACAGATTAAAAAACATGGCTTGCAAAAATAACAATATTTAATATATAAAAAAATGTCCTTCAAAAATTAAATATCTATTCATCCATCCTGGAGGTGGCAAGTTTTAGTCAGAGACCAGTTAACAAATTAACAGTTTGTTAATCCCTTGTATAAGTTTTAGGCTGTCTATAGTTTAGCACAAGGCAATCTTAAATGGCAGTTATGTTTGCTTTCCACAATTGTTTGTATTACTTTGTAAGTGTTTATTACATTAAGTTTCTTTGCTTTTTTTGTATTATGGTCACTTTTCTTCACTTTCTATACTTAGCGCAGTCTGGTATATAGCCAGAGATTCAGAGCATTGGGGAAACTGCTCACCAACTCACATGCTGTCCTTGCTCTGTTTCTTGTGGCCTATATCTGCATAGGACCAACCTTGTCATTTTATGTATATTTTCAACTGAGGGTAGGGACAGAGTAGAACCAAAAAATATCAATTTTCTCCTAAATTGGGATTGTTTAAAGAATATAAATTCCATATTCAAAGCTTTATTCTAATTTTTAAAAAAAGTCACTTTGGATATTGACAGGTAACCTTGATCTGTCAAAACAACCCAGCCATCTTCTGGTTGCTTTTAGGTTAAACAATAACAATACATTTGCTTTTCTTTCTTTTCCAATAACTATTCACTATTGTCAAATTCCTTTCTCATCAAATTAACATAATTTTTATCTACAATCCATTTCAAAAACCCATTATGTCATTACACATTTGTAATGTATTTCTCTATTCTTCTAAAATCCAAATTGGTTTCTTTTTCCTTTGGTTTATAAAATTTCTCTGATCAGCCTCTGACTCTTATAGGGTTACACATAGACCTGGCACCAGTGAATTGGAAAACTGAATGGTTGGATGTGCATGAGAATTGGAGCAGGGTGGCGATAGACATAACACATTATGTAGGCTGGCATTACATGACTCTGATAGACTGTGGCCCTAGTCAGTTTTACATTTGGTGACTCTTACCCCATCAAGATACTGCCAGCATCATCTGACAGCTGGAGTCACCATTCTGTAAGAGAGAACCACCTGCCGAGCTGCTCATCAACAATGGAGCAGCATTCTGTGGAGAGACATTCACAATGTTTGCAGAGAGCTGGAGCATCTGACTTAGATTCCGGTGCACCTACCAACCATCAGGGAATGGCATCATGAAGAAATGCCATCGCACCATCAAGCGTATCACTGTTTGATCAGATTCCATTATGGAAGCATTATATTGGTATATAATGTAATGTGAAAAGATGATGCAATAGCTTTGTCAGCATCAGCTAACTCCATATATAACTACCAAGCCTGTATAAAGAGCATTGATATTGCACCACCACTTGAACACTCAGATCCTGGAATCTATAGATTAGAAGATGTGGTATGGGTAAAGACCCCACATGGTTGATGTTCAACGTAATTTGAAAAAGGATCTGGACAGGTCTATCACCCACATTCATTTCTCATTAATGGAACACTATGCTATATCAGATAACTGTACCCGCATCAGATATCTGCTTTGTTAGAAGATAACAGCACTGATAAGTATCTGAGAGCGACTCAAATACAGCAGTGAAGGGCTAGATGATTCATCTGCAAAACCAGAGGAAACAGATTTTGAAGATGACAATGATGATGCCAAGTATAAGAGAGATCAAACAGGCACAACTGGAGAAAAGATGGGCAGATCCCATCCACCTTTACATAGAATCACTCGACAAAGGCAAACACCTCTCTGTATCATTGATATGATCAGAAGATCAGGGAGGAGTGTAGAAGAGAAGATGATTTACCCCATGTGGCCAAGTGAGCATGTATTTGTCTTGCAGGCAAAATGAGTGGAGGACTTGAAAGGAAAAAGAAATATAGTCACTCCAACATTGATTTAAGAAAAAACACAGTCTTGGAGCCAAGAACATTTTTGAGAGTGGTTGGAAGTACACAAACTTTTCTCAAGATCAGCTAAGCATAAAACACTATGTGTGTGAGAAAAACAATGAGGCACTTGTGAACATGGTACTATGTATATGGAGAGACTTTGTCATTAGGAAAGCAATTACTTGGGTCAGTTTCACACAGCTAAAGTAAGTCAATGTCGCATCTCTAGTGAAATCACTCCAAAATTCCCTTTCTGTGCATTGAGGTTTAATATTTAAAAATTTCAAGATGGATGTTAGAGTATCCCAATTGAGCATACCTACTCCAGGACTTATTCCAGAAGTTACTCTAGTTTTGATTTGAATTAGAAAACTGAATTTCATTTATAGAGCCCTCAGACAATCCCCCCTCACTTGTGGCACGTATGGCTGAGATATGACCAGCTATTGTAATCATCAAGATGAAAGAAATGATGGAGCTTTGGATAATTTCAGCTCCTGTGGCTGTCCCTTTTCTCAATTACTTGATAATTACTTTTGTCCTGTGTGTGGGTGTTATCAAATCATAACATGTTTCTTGCAGGTGGCACCAAAATATCCATGTTCACGAGTTGGCCTAGTTGGCTGAGGCCATAGAATACTCCGACTGCATCACTGCAGAGGAGTAAGACTCCCCCAGCAAGTGTCCTGGATATGACACTAAACAAACTAATGGTCAGGCTCCAGTAATGCTGGAACTTTGGAGAATGGGGAGTACCTCTTCATTGCTATCGCTCCCTGGTCCACTCTAGCCTGATAGGGTCCTATCTTTGGGTCAAATAGAACTGTTTCAAATCAGATATTTAATATAAATGTATAAACTGGATTGGGATTAAATAACCAACAATGGTTGATATGCCATAAAACCAAACCAAACCAGCTGTATTTTCAACAAATTCTCATCTTACTCCCATTTGTTCCTTCTTATTAAGTTAAACTTAGGTTAATTTATTTCCCAACCACAGTTTAGCATTGAGAAAATACAACCTAGAATGATGGCAGCTACTTTTAACGGCAACCCCAGAGCAACAATCATCTCCTGCTACAGCCCTACCAATGTTAGTGAAGAAACTGAACTAGTCACCTTCTACAATAAGTTATCCTCATTAGTGTGTAGCATCCCGAAACACAACGTGCTCGTCATTGGCGGAGATATGAATGCCCAAATTGGGAAGAACGGAAACAACAAATACAGCCAACACAACACGTCAAATAGGAATGGACAACATCTAACAGATTTCATGATAGAAAATAGATCAGCATGCCTCAATACAAACTACCAAAAAAGTGAGAGCAAACTATAGACATACATGTACGCGAACACAGATAGACTACGTCCTTATAAACAAGAAATGGAAAAATAGTACAATGAATTGCGAGGCATACTCCTCTTTCAAGGGTGTGTCCACCGATCACCGAATAGTCACGGCGAAAATACGACTAAGCCTGCGAAAAAACGCCAAACGAACAGCGACCACCAAACACTATGACTGGGCCCTTTTGAACAACAGAGATATAAGAGATAAATACGTATTAGAATTAAGAAACAGATTCAAAACACTACAAGAAAAGACGGAAAAAAGTACACCAAACGACGAATATGAAAATTTCGTCAATGCGCACCTTGAGGCAGCAGCAAAATGCATTCCAACAAAACTCAAAACTAAATATAGAGTCCCATGGGAAACTTTAGCGGTGAGAGAAAAACGTGCACTAGTGAAAACAGCCTCCAAAAACTATTGAAATAACCCAACAAACACAAATGCCTTAAAACTAAAAACGGCACAATATCAATTAGCAGGCATATATATAAAGGAACAGACAGAATACATTCAAAATCAGATAGATAAGATTAGAGACTCGGTGGAAGATAGACAATCTAGGATAGCCTGGCAAACAATAAATGAAGTGAGTAGAAGAAAGAACACAGCCAAAGCAAAACTGAAAGCAGCAAACCAACAAGAAAGAATAAAACTCTGGAAACAGCACTTCGAAAACCTATTAGGAAACCCACTGAAAATAACACATGCACCAATCACCAGAATAATTAGTAAACAATTAGACATTAAACTAGGACCGTTCACACAAGAAGAACTCGACTCGGTTCTCAGAAAAATTAAAAATAGGAAAGCTGCAGGGCTAGACGAGATTCCCCCAGAAGTATGGAAGACCAGACAATTCGACGACATGCTGCTCCGACATGCTGCTCCGACACTGCAATGCAGTATACAATCGAAATCCGATAGATAGATGGATGAAGGGATGCATACTCCCCTTCCCTAAAAAGGGGGACCTCGGATTAGCCAAAAACTACCGAGACATAACACTACATCCATAGCAGCAAAAATCTACAATGCCCTACTACGAAACCGCATAGAACCCAAAATCGACAACATACTTAGGAAAAACCAAAATGGCTTCCGAAGAAATAGATCCACGACCTCACAAATATTAACCATCCGTAGAATCCTTGAAGGTGTACGGGCAAAAAACCTACACGCGACATTAATATTTGTCGACTTTACCAAGGCCTTCGATTCCATTCACAGAGGAAAGATGGAACAAATCCTACTAGCGTATGGCATACCTAAAGAAACCGTAGCAGCAATAACGATTCTCTATAGAAACACCAAAGTAAAAGTACGATCACCAGATGGAGACACAGAATACTTCAACATTGTAGCAGGAGTACTACAAGGGGACACGCTGGCTCTGTACCTCTTTATCATTTGTCTAGACTACGTACTTAGAACATCGATTGACAAAATCAGAGAGAATAGCTTCAAGCTGATGAAAAAAAGAAGCAGAAGGTACCCTGCAAAAACAATTACCGACGCCGACTACACCGATGACATAGCGATACTGGCAAATACACCCGACCAAGCCGAAACACTACTGCATAGTTTGGAATGAGCAGCTGCAGGCATAGACCTCTATGTTAATGCACACAAAACGGAATATATGTGCTATAATCAAACGGGGGACATCTCCACTCTAGAAGGAGCCCCTCTTAAACTAGTAGACAAATTCACTTACCTAGGAGGCAGCGTCGAATCAACCGAAAAGGACATCAAAACGAGGTTAACGAAAGCATGGACAGCTATCAATAGGCTATCGATTATATGGAAATCAGACCTAACCAATAAAATGAAACGCAGTTTCTTCCAGGCAGCGGTCACATCAATACTGCTATATGGGTGCACTACATGGACGCTAACAAAACAGCTGGAGAAGAAGCTAGACGGCAATTACACAAGAATGCTGCGTGCAATCTTGAATAAGTCCTGGCAGCAACACCCCACAAGACACCAACTGTATGGCCACTTGCCCCCTATCACGAAAACTATTCAAGTTAGACGAACTAGACATGCAGGACACTGCTGGAGAAGCAGGGACGAACTCATAAGAGATGTACTCTTATGGACCCCCACACATAGCCATGCAAAAGCAGGACGACCAGCACGAACATACATTCAGCAGCTATGTGAGGATACGGGATGTTGTCCTGAAGACCTACCTAGGGCGATGAACGATAGGGATGAGTGGCGAGAGAGGGTCAGGGAGATCCGTGCTACCAGCGCGACATGATGATGATTTCCCAACCAATCTTCCTTACTAACTTTTCTTTGTCAATCTCTTTTCTTGTTCAAGACTCCATTTTATTATCTCTAGTGACACAATACAAAGAATTATTTACAGGAATCAGCATTAAAAATATTTTCTCTGAAACACCATTTCTGCCTCACTGAATACTTTTCAGGTAAGGAGTCTTAAAACAAGCTGTAAGTTACTTTATTTGTTTTATTAGATAGAATTTATCTGCCGAGAAGAAAAAATTATTTTGTCTATTTTATCTTGGTTTAGATTGGATGAAGATGAAAAGAAAAGGTTTCCTGATTTTGTTGCCTTTTTGTTAATTTTCATAGATTTTGAATGAGCAGAATGTGGACGTGACACCTCTTCCTTTGTTGGACAGTGTCCATGCAAAACGAATGGCTGCACCCAGTGTAGAAGGAACAGTAAGTAAATGCTTTGATTTTTTTTGCAATTTGCCTTTCACATACACCAATTAATAAAACATAAACTAATACAAACAATGCACTCATCTATTGGATCCCCTCACACACACACACACACACAATACGTACATATATATATATATATATATATATATATATATATATATATATATATATAAGCATGTTAATAATAAAAATATCACTCATACATATATTAGACATGAAAAAAGTAAAGTAAAATTGGCAACCGTAGTCAAGGGCGACCCAAAGGCTCCCCTTTTAATAGTTACTACACCGAGGTGTAGGAGAAGGCGCCACTCCTCAAAACAGCTAAAATTAATTCCACTAAGACAGCCACGGACATTAAACTTGGAGTCAACTAGAATCAACCAAAGCAATATATGAACCTACCTCTCTTATAAAGATATTCTATACACAACCAATAATTCAGTTGTCTGAAGAGGAACGAAATATCTAAAACATGTTGCACAAATATATTCATATATGGAATAATAATAATGAAAAAAAACTAAATACAAAGTTTGAAATCATTAAAATCATTTGTGGACCTTTTCAGTTTAAAATATTTACTTTTTTTTGCATTGGATCCCCCACAATCTCTATATATATGCACTCGGTAAATTGCTTTGATGTATGTATTTAATTATTCATGCATTTCAAGTGGATTTGATTATGTTTATTAATATGTGTGAAATGTTTCTCGTATTGTCAAGGTCAATTCCTTATTGTAGGTGATGCTTTTGAAAAAAAACTTTTTATATATATTTTGTATTGATATATGTATGTGTATCTGTGTACATATGTATATATAAATGTATATTGCTTATTTATTTTCACTTCATGTACATGGCTTATTTTTTAGTTTATTTTCATATTATCTTTGGTATTGTTTATTATGGTTTTATCTCGGTTTTTGCTGGACACATGGCACAAATGATATAAGCATTTGATTGAAAAGTGCTTCTAAGTGAAATTATCTGGAGGTTGCAGCTTCAATCCTGACGATAGCAGCTCCTTGATGCTTTTTTCTTGTTGAAATATTAAAACATAAGTTTCGACTAATGTTTGACTGAACACTAGTTTTATTCTGTTTTAAATCAAGACACTGTGAGATACTGAAATAAAAAGGGTTTAAACAACAATTAATAGTTAATATTCTTACAATAAAGGGTCTTATAAAATACAGAAATTTCACAGGAAGATTGGGAAAATAAATTTACCTGTACACAGTAACCAGTATCAAAGAACTATTAAGGTCCAATTCTTAACAAACAAAATTCCTTCCAAATCTTACAACTGCTCCTAGCCTGGGTGGAAGTCACTTTGCATTCTAGGATTTCTAACAGATATGGGTCCTTATATATTTGTTTCCCTTAAGCTTATTCACATTAATCTACCAGGAACGAGGAAAGGATACATGTCTAACTCTGGTGCACTTAAGGCAACAGCTACACCGACTACAGGAATACAAGGAATACTTACTATAGCTTAACACTTGTATCCAGTTATGGTCAACAGGATTAGAACATTTTAGCCCCACTGGATTAACATGAGTTTGGCATGAAACATCTGAAGTATGTCGAAGGATGCATTGGACAATATGTGAATATAACAATGAGGATGAAGTAAAAAGGTAAAGTTGGTGACAATAGTCGAGGGTGACCTGAAGGCTCCCTTTTCAATAGCAACTACACCAAGGTATAGGGGAGGGCGCCATTCCATTCCCTGGATTGCTCCACTTTACCCTTAATCTGTACCTTATAATGCTGAGTGTTAAGCAAGGCTCAACCTGGGATTGAACCTCGGTCTCCTGGACCATTGGCAAACACTCTACTGATTTAGGTAATGTCCAAATACTCTTAATTATAAAAATTATCAAGCTTTATCTCAGAGATTTTGGCAAATAAAGTGTATAGGATAGACATTTCTTAAGTTTTAGATAAATCAACTCAGAGCACGTAGATAGGAATATTCCAGAAAAAAAGGATCAAAATCTCACTTACATAGAATTTATAAACCAGTCAGCGAAGGAGACATAGAACAGAATATTCTAAAAAAAAGCGGATCAAAAACTTGTAGAAAAATTTGTCACAGAAACAAAAATAGTTAGGTTCCAAAATAAATAAGTAATTTCTGTGAATCTGATAGGTTAAGACAGGTTACGGATTGCATTCTAGCTGACGTCCACACTTTTGAATTTTATTTGACCTGCAATAAACTTAAAATATTTTACTTGGATCCACTTATTTTACCCAAAAGTATAAATAGCAAAGTTTTTTAGTTCAAAGGAGGGTGACCGACAGGTCCACAGCCATGATTGATTGATACCAGATGACCCGCTAATATACACTATGGTTAGGAGAGTTGGGCCGAAAGCTCATACATACCTGGACATACGCTTATACATACACATAGGCTTGTACTTACATACAAGTGTATCTTCTCTTTTTAATTCAGACATACTCACACATATACACACATTCAATTTGACTGAGAACATTCGTGTTTTACACACACACACACACACACACACATATATGAACACCTTTTTTATAATTATTGCCATTGTCGAGTTGATGAAATATAAAGTTGTTTTTTATTAAGGTTCTTGTTTTTTGTCAAATTTCTCGTGTCTACATTGCTTGTACAATTTGTGTTAGGCTATTGTGGAACTAACACCCAAAGTTTTGCTGTATGTAGAACATTGGGATATGCTATTCCTCAACAAGTGTTTTATATTTTGTATATTGAAATTAAATATTGAATAAAGACATATTATTATTATTATTATTCTCTTACTCTTTGTGAGATTTTCACACCAGCATGTGTTGATGGTCTTTCACTGGAGTCTGAATGACAGCAAATCTCCTCAGGTTTTCATTACTCTTCTCGGTATTCTGGCTAATCTGAGTAATGCTGCAGCTTGATGGTCTCAATTCATCATCTGATTTCCAACTCTTTCAGTCCCCTTACCAAGCCTTCAGGGACAGTTCTGAGTGCATGAATTACAATTGGTATCATTATCACTTTTATAGTTCTCTGGCAAGGTCTAAGTACTTGTCTCTCTTTTCGTTTTCTTTGTGTTTTCACTCTGAGCTCTACTAGGATGGCAAAATCCACTATTTGGCAGGTTCTCTTTTTTTTGTTTATAATCACGAGGTCTGGTTTTCTGGTAATGATTAGGTGATCTGCTTGTATCTTAAAATCCCAGAGAACTTTGCATGTATCATTCTTTAGGACAGATTCTGGATTGTGCATATGCTGTATACATGAGAGAACAAGTGACAACAACACTTATTTATAGAAATATAAACTCTTCTTTATTACATCAAAAGTCAAAATTTTTGCTAGAGAGAGAAAGAGAGATATGCTATGATTGATACCATGCTGCAAACAGAGATAGATATATTCAGAGCCTTGTTTCTTTGTGCTTCTTTCATGAGAAGCTGATACAGGGCCTGTTTCTCAATCTGTTTCTTAGTGCCCAAAATGGTGTGATATGTCTATTCTATTGACTGCTGACTCTGACTGACCCCTGGGATTGAAAACTTCTGTCATTATATATTTTTTGACACCAACACATTTTATCTTCTGGCACAATTCACATTGCATTTCCGTCGTCCCTTGTTTACCTTAAGACACAGGTGCACATCCTGTTTATGAAATCCGCACTAACTCGGTGTCAAAGGTCAATATGAAACACAAATACCATTTGGTAGTATGGTCAAATTTAACTTTCCTGCTCAATTTTCAGTGGATCACCTTCCCCACCCAATCATCTCTAGTCTCATACTGTTTTTTTTTTAATTTGCTGCATTTGCTTATTATGAAATTAATTGTTTTGTGTTTTTCACCACATAACCTACACTTTCTATTCCATTGTGTCTTATCTTTTTTTGATTTAACATTGTTGATCCTTGTGGTGTTGTTTTGTATTACTATTTGAAGAGATTCAGTTTCTCTCATAAAATTTCACTTTTTTAGCCGTGTCCTTGTTTTGTGTGAGATTTCATCAGTTTGTAGCTTGAAATATCCATGTAGTTGTTTTTCTTGCCATTTCTATTTCCTAGTTATTTTTGTTATTTTGATCATTATATTATCTGTACTATTTCTGCTTCCTGTAACTAGTCTTTCTTTGCTCTTTTTTTATGTAGTCTCCTAGTTAGCATCAATAGATCAATATGATATCTTCAATGCTGGTAAGTGCTCTTCCTCCTTCTTTTCTTAACATATATAGTGTGTCTATGTCAGCTCTCAGATGTAAGGCCTTATACATCATTATTAGCTTTCTTGTCCTCTGGCCCATTTGTTGAAGTTCTTCTCTTGTCCATTTCAAGAATGGTCCTGAGTATCTTACAATGGGGACTTCCCAGCTGTTTATCCTTTTGATGAGATTCCTGCTGCAGAGTTTGGTTTTGAGATGTTTTCTCATTTGACTGAGATAATCTTTTTTTGTTTTTCCTTTCATTTCTACTTGTTTGATAGTGTCCGCTTCCAATATTTCCAAGTACATGTAGGTTTCCTTTTCTTTGAGCATTCTGATTCTTTCCTGATTTGGCCTGGTGTTTTCAATTTGGTATTTTTTTATTATTGCTCTGAGCAATTCCAGATGTATTATTTCCTGAGGGCCTTCTTCAAAGCCTTGTGACCTTTTTTTCCATGTTATTTATCCATTTAGCCATTCTGTTATGTTCTTTCCATTCCCATATTTTACTCCAAAATTGTTTTGCTTCCTTTACATCTGGTTGTTTGTATATTCTCTTGCATTCTCCTCCTATTTTTTGATAGAATTTTCTTTCATTATTTTGGAATGTCCTGTTTTGATTGTATTGCTTGATCCTGTCTTGGTATTTTTTAAGTCTCCCTCTTTCCACCAATTTCTTTTTATTTATTTCTTCAAGTTGCACTGTAAGATTTGTTTGCTGTTTTGTTTTGGTCTTTTCCTCCCAACATATCCCCCTTGTGTGTTTTTTCCCTTTCTTAAAATGTTTACTTGTTGTAATTTCTTTATCTGTCCTTCTAGTCTAGTCTAATTTCCCACCCAAGTTTTGTATTTCTGTTAGGGTTCTTTATTACAGACTAGTTTCACTCTTGCAGAGATCAGCTCATTTAATTCAGTGATGTTGTCTGTTGGGATATTTGGTAATGATTTATTTTTTCAGTTTCACCCTTGACTTTTTTCCAGTCTTGGTTCCTGAGAAATGATAATGTAGTCTTCTTTTCAATCATGATTTTCTTTTTTAAGTCTACATTTATTTTGTTATCGTGTGCTAACGTTTGTTCTGTGGTATTGGAGAGTATAGTGTTTTGGCTTTCGTTAATGTGTTTCAGTTTGGTTGGGGAGGGGTTCTTGCTTTTCAATGTTTAGTGTTTCTGTTCAGGTAGTGGGATCTTGTTGATATTCTTATCTACTTGTTATATTTCTAGTATCTCAAGGTCAGAAAACTAATCTTTCTTTAATCTGGCCAAATTTCTATCATTCTCTAAACCCTCTTTGTGTAGGTTAGCACTTAAGACTATAGTGAAATAAATTTCTGTTGTCTTCTTTAGTCCATTTTTTTCTGCTGGTGTCTCTGAGTTGAGTGGTTGTTTAGGTCTTTGTGCACCTGAAATTAGAACAGCCAACACTCACAGGATGCCAATTAGATCCCCCATGTTGGCTATCAAGAGAGCACCTGCCAATCTTGTTTGCATTCCTTCTATTATTATAAATATATATATGCACACACACAGATGTGATAGAAGTAGATAGATACCCATATAAATTTAGATGTTTATTTAGAATATTAATTATTTAATGAAAGTATTATAATAAAGTGTTAATACTTATTTACTAATACTTAGTTGACATCCGTTTTGCCTTTTTCAATGCAAGGATCCTTTTAGGCTGGTGATCAGTTCACAAACATTATCTTGAGGGATTTTTTTGCCATGTTTCACATTGTAATTGTAAAAGTTGTACTCTTAAAGATGTTTTCTGATTCTTTATTGAAGTTTTTTGTCTATTATGGCCCAGAGGTGTTCAATAGGATTCATATCTGGTGATTGACTTGGCCACATAAGATTTTTAATCCCATTTTGATGCAGCCAATCTTTATTGAAGTTTTCTGTCTATTATGGCCCAGAGGTGTTCAATAGGATTCATATCTGGTGATTGACTTGGCCACATAAGGTTTTAATCCCATTTTGATGCAGCCAACCTTGTGCAATTTTAGAAGTGTCACTTGGAGCCCCATCTTCCATAAATAAAGACTCATGTTTTATCATTCTACCTCTTGAGAATATTGGACGCTGCCCTTCCTGCAATATGGAAAAATATTTAACAGAAGTAATGTTACTCTGGCATTCCACTAGCTCTGAATGACCATCACTCCAAATAGCACCCCATATCACAACAGAATAACCACCATGTTTCACTGCTGGCTGTAATCTTTTAATGTCAAACTCTTGATTACAGAGTCTCCAGACCCACACTCTACCACTATGTGAAAATAAAACAAATCGTGACTCATCAGAGAAAATTGCAGTATTTCAAAATGCCATAGGTCTCTTAACCATGAGTACAATCTTTCCTCTGCTTGATATTGTTTGTATAAAGAAGTGGTTTCTTCCTTGCAGCTCTGCCATATCAGTAGCCTAGTTTGTGAAGATACCCTGACAGTTATTCTAGGACTGACATCAACATTTTTTGTTATATCAGACGCCTTGCAACAAGGATCATTCTCAACATTTCTCTTTGTTACATATTGACCTTTGAGAGCTGGTTATTTAGGATTTCATAAATAGGATACTGCTGTGTCTTAAGGTAAGCAAGGGACAGTGGAAAAGAATCACATGAACTGAGCGAGAAGGAAAAATGTGTGGGCATCCAGAAAATATACAATACAGAAGTATTTTTAACCCTAGTCAGAGTCAAGGCGGTCAGTCTTTCGAAGAGCAGTGAGTAAATAGACACATCGGCCGGAGGTGGTCCAGGGAGCCACTGGGCTGACAACCAGTTGTATATTAAACCACCCATGAAAGAAGCAAGGCTCTGAATTTGTTGGTCTCAATATGGTGTCAACCATAGCAGTCCTCTGTCTCTCTCTCTCTCTCCCATACACACAACCATCACATTTCGAATAAAGGAATTTATATTTTTATAAAAATTTTGTTGTCACTTGCTCCCCCTGGCTATACAACATTAATTGATTTGGTGCTAAAGACCAGTTCATGTCAACATGGCATAATTTCAAACTGAGTTATGGTTGAAATTCTACTGGGTGATTGAAGGAAAAGCAGCCGATGAACGAAAAGAAAGAAAAAAAAGGAGAGACAGAGAAAGAAAGAACAAGATATGAAAAGAACAAACAAAACACAAAAAACAGACTCACACTGCAGAAAAGAAAAAAAAACTGAAGAAAACACCAAAAGATGAAGTATATAGTTCGACACAAGGCTCTAAATGAAAAAGAAAAAAGAATTGAAAAAAGAAAAGCTGTAAAAAGTCAAAAAGGGTAACTGAAAAAAAAAAGGAATGGAAAGGTGAAGAGAAAAAATTAACAGTATGAGAAGAAAATGAAAGAAAAAATTAGCAAAAAAGGAAAAAGAGGGCAAGACAACATTCAAAAGCAGGTATATTGCTCATTTTAAAAAGATCTTGTATTTTTTCCTTCTGTGTCTCTTTTGATTTTTGCAGGTTCATGCCTGATAGAGTTTAACTAATCACGAAAAAATTGGAAATCTGTTATAAGGCCTGTATGTTGACATGCAAATGGATAGATACTGAAAACTGCTAGATTTTAGTTAACAGTATATTGGAAGGGGAAAGAAAAAAAAAAAGAGGGGACAGACAAACAGGTTGTCAAATAGAACAGTAGGAAAAAGTTGCTGATACGTTAAAAATATGACAACTTCATCATAAACAAACTTCAAGTGAATGGAGATTGGAATTTTAGCGTAAATTGAGATTTTTATGAATGAAATTTTAGCGTGAATTATAAATGCATGTTGTAATTTAGTAATTTGATATTGTGAGAGTTTTTTTTGTATTCTATTCGATTCTGGAATCCAAGAATCTTTGTGCAAGCTCTTGTATGAGTTGTCGGGAAGTTTGTTTAGTTTTGGCACATAGAATTGGTGTGTGGTATGGGATGTTTTTCCAGAGTTGTCTCTGTGAATTGTACTGGAAAGAGTATGGTATTTTCTCTGAGTAAGACGACGATTGTGTTGGAAAAATTGTGGATTTTTCTCTGGATAATGGAACAGTTGTGTTGATGTTGATACCTATTAACTGCTTTCCACTGGTCCTGTCACTCTCTTTCTTTCTCTCTTACTTGCTGCATCAATACACTGGTTCGCACAATCCTACTGTCAAGCCATAAATGCCGCAACAACAATGCTGAGATTACTTCTTTTATACCAGTTCTGGCTGACCAAAATTTGCATATGTCGTAAACCCCGTCCCACCAGAGATGAGATGCATGACCTACAAATTGCACTCCCAATGAGGCTCATGCTTCCGTTTTTCTATACTTCCAGTACTCCACATGCAAGACACATATGCAACAGATGATACTTCTGCAGACGAGTCATCCGAAGTGGAAGCGCCATTACTCTGAAGGAGCGCTAGGGGATCACCGCGTACTTCATTGATGGTGATAATCCTTGCACTTTGGGTTGAGAGTTTGCTGTCACTCCTACTCTCTGAGGTATCCAAGCCTATCACGGGGCACAGGTCTCTTACATGATGGGGCATCCCATCAACAAGGACATTCTGTGGGCTGATTACACCTGAAACATGTCCATGTGTATAAGGGGGACATACGTCTGTTTAGGGTCTTCATCCAGACATGATCGCCTACATCGTATCTTATCTGCTGCTGTTTGGGCTTATCTGGAGGAGGTGCATTGATACCCTTCAGTCAGACATCGTAGCGATGAATCAGGTTGGCGGGAGCAGTCAGCAGTGATACATTATCCTTAGGGGTGACATTGTACCAATAGACTGCTTCTATTATAGGGCATTGGCCAAGGGGTTAGAGTGTTCGCCAATCGCCCGGGAGACCTGGGTTCAATCCCAGGTCGAGTCATACCAAAGACTCAAAAAATGGTACTTGATGCCTCCTTGCTTAACACTCAGCATTATAAGGTACGGATCAAGGGTAAAGTAGAGCAATCCAGGGAAGGAGTAGCGCCCTCCCCTACACCTTGGTGTAGTAGCTATCAAAAAGGGAGCCTTCGGGTTACCCTCGACTATGGTCGCCAACTTTACTTACTTTTATTATAGGGCACTGTTTGCTTGCTGCGATCTGTTTCATGCTCTGATGACATCGTTCCACAACGCCATTACCGGAGGGGGGGGCGTACACACAACAGAAATGCAATCGAACTCCTCATCTGCTAAGGAACAGAATCTCCAGGTGGCTGACAAAGCTCGCTGCATCTTGTCATCTCAGATGACGCCAAATTGAAAAACGTGTGGGCCCGCAGTCTATGAGCGACAGATAATGTCTGCCTTGGTAGTGGGTTACATCCATTCCCACTCCAGACCAAGTGTCGCTAATGTCCAGCTTCCCCCTCAGCCAACATGTGGGTGGTTGGTCAATCGACTGGCACTTCTCACAATTTCTTACCATAGTCCTCACCTACACTTTAGAGACCGTGGGATCAACCTGCCTGATGAAGTACAATGTTCGCCTTACTCCAGGGTGGCCACTTCAGTGATGGATGGACCTTATCTAGTCGAAGTCGTGCTTGCTTGGCGACACAGGACTTGCATAGTATGGAAGCTCAACTGCCTTCTTGAAGAGATCAAACCATCGCTGTAGTACTCTCGTCAGACTATCTGCTCGGTTATGTTCTGACCTCACCAGGACTGCAACAAGAAAGTCCATACTCCTTGACTTGCCTTGCGAGTGCATCAAGCTGCTGCTTGATTAGCATCTTACTTACTGCTCTGGTGCGCACTCTCTCCTTTCCTGTGAGGGTGTCTATTATCCATTTGTGCACACACGCAGAGTCAGTCAGAAGATGCAATATAGTCGCTTCCCACATCAGTGCCATGTTTACACCTTTTAGCTCAGCATCAAGCTCCGCCAAATTTATATGCTGCGTTTCCCTCTCCTTTCGTAACTAGCTTGCATCCTTAACGGCAGCTCTATCATGCTCCAGTGATACTCCAGTGGCTAGGGAACTTGCATCAACCCAAACATTGAGCTCAGGGCTATCAACACACCACTTTCCTCGCATGGGGTCTTCTTGGCGCACTCTTGTGACGACTTTGTCACTTTGTCATTCCAATTCTTTGTCATCTCTGTCGCTCTCCTCCTAATGAATGCTGCAGCCACCCTGTGCCATTCACACTGGGAAGTGCCTGACTAGCTTTCCACAAAATGAGAACATGCCACGTTGAGTAAGGACCTGTGGCATGCTTGGGACCTCATTCCCATATTAATATTTTGCCCTCTTCCTGGACTGTTAAGCCAAACACTTGTGCACCATTCTGCTGCTGCTCTGGTTCCTTGCTTGCCAGTCCAAAGTTAACCAAATGTTGCCTCATCATGGTTGCGGAAGCTATATCTTCGTTGATAAAGACATCGTTGATGTATGCCGAAGTTGCCTGCCAGACTGTATCATCTTTCAAGAGTGTCTCATTGGGTGCCCCTTTCATATGGCCCTGTGCCACATCTAAGCAAAAAGCTTAGTAAATTTCCATCTTTCAAGAGTGTAGCCTTAACAATACCCGCAAGATAGATGGTGCTACATTGAGTCCAAAACCCATGCACAATAGGCAGTACCTCTTTCCTTCAAGGTTAACTGTCTGGTACAACCACAAGGATTTGTGCACACACACTTGCAAATACACCCTTCAGAGATTGAGCACTGACACGTTGGAGCCTTTCTTTCTCCACTCTTTTAACTTTTGTGCACAGACGTCAGCATGCACTGTGTAGGCATTGATGTATTCATGCAATTCATGAAAGTCTAACACTGGGCACACTTTTGACTTATTCTGTTGAAAGACAGCCATTAATGGAATCAGGCCCTTTGGGGGACCGAGTTCCTCCTTAGGATAGGGAAGCAGCCATCCATTGTTCAGCCATGTTTCCAGCTCATGATGGTACTCTTGTTGAACTTGAGTGAACATAGGATACTCAGGCGCCTTGTACATAAGTCCATCGGGTGGCTGATTACCTACCGTCTCCATGATGCTGTCCAAGCCCTGGTCTGCTCATTGAACTTGGTGCTGAAGTCCGGTTCCTCTACTCTGATCGTAGCACAAGCACACGGCTCTATCCTCAAGAAGATAGCATCACCAGACTGGTCTATGTGGACTCCACTCAACATCTTAATAATATCCATGCCGATTAGTATGTTGAAGCCCAACAATGAACTGTTCTCGGCCAGTACATCAGCTTTCACAGGGCTATGTTATCTAGTGCCAGCGTGATAGTCCTGATGCCGTTACCGCAAAGAGTCTTACCGTCGACTGTCAGAATGTCTGATGCCTGCTGACTCCAGGGGTTGCACACCAATCTAGTCATGAGGAACTGAGAACATCCAGAATCCACTAGTGCCATGTGCTTCTTGCCATTAACCACAGCTTCAATCACAAGGAGCACCTCTTTTAATTTGAATGCAGAGAGAGTAGCGCTAACATCTCACCCCTGGTTCCAATTCCTGGAAAGTTTTTCATGAGGTGCCCAGTTTTGTTGCAGAGATAACAGCACATGGCTGATCTCTCTCTCTCTCCGATTTCTAACACTGCTGTGCTGCATACAATCTCTAGCCAGATGATTCTGGCCCCTGTATCTGAAACAGGTGACATCACTCTGACCAGTTTTGTGAAGGTTTGGTGTGTGCAAAGCCTGCTCAGGTGGGACTGCAATGCTCGTCCCTGGTGTCCACTAATACACCGTGAGCCCTTTCCAGTACCTCTCTTAAAGTTAGAGTTTCTAGCTTGGTTGACGATCAGAGGAGTCCTCTGACATTACTCAGTAGCCCATTGACGAAGGGGCTCTTTATCCTATATTCTGGCGGCATTTCCCCTACTAGTTGTGCCAATTGTTGCAAATCTGTTAGGAACTCATCTGCAGTCTCTTCTGGACAGAGGCAGCACATGTTTGAAAGCCACGAATGAATCCATTCTGTAGGCTTTTATGAGAGCATGCTTGATCTCCTCGATGTCATCTCATTGCTCTTTAGATATCTGCCAATATGTTTCTCGAGCCACATCTTTTAATCATAGTGGCAGAACTCACTCTACTGTGGTTATCTTACAAAGCTCGCAAGTCAGTTCTTGGTCTTCCAACCATTCCATTATTGGCGTATCTGATGCTGTGCCACTGAACTCAGGGATAAGCCGAATGTTGAATTACCTGGATGCCATGGTTAATAAAAGCTGAAATAGCTTGAAACCTTTTAACTGCTCGCCACCCCGGTCCTGTGTCTCTCTGTTTCTTTTTCTCACTCTTACTCTCACTTGCAGCGTCAATACACTGGTTTGCACAATTCTGCTGTGAAGCAACAAAATGCCCCTCCCTACAATGCTTCTTTTATACCGGTTCTGGCTGACTGAAATTTGCATATGTTGCAAACCCCATCCCACCAGAGACGAGATGAGACGTGTGACCTACAAATTGCACTCCCAACAACGCTCACACTTCTGTTTTTCTATATTTCTGGTACTCATTCCCACTAAGTTCGAACTTTGAGATTGGCCATTTTGCTAGTCATTTCTTGTTTCTTTCTTTCGGTGTTGCTTTTAAAGGAATTCAATTCACACAGCTTCGTTATCACATTTCATTTCTCTCATTCGTTTGGCTCACCACCTGTTTTTTATCCAGCCGTGGATGTAAATGTTGGCTGTTCTTCGTACATATACAGCACGCCACTCGTCTCTTTGAACGATGAACCCTGGTTGGCTCATCAGAGACAGCAGTCTGCAGATTCTACCTTTCAATTTCACTACAGTTCTGTCAGATAGACCTGGAGGGCCTAATCAAGATGCTGTGCACTTCTTACCCTCTCTATTAAATTTTACAATTACTCTATTAACAGTAGAAAGTGAAATTGAAAGGTTTTCTGATATTTTGCATTGACTAAGTTCATCTTGATACTGACCCACAATATGACTTTGCTGAAATTTGAAAACTTCTAATGCTCTTTTTGTCCATGGCATGATGCAGTAATTATATATGGAACCTGAAATAGATAAACTAGATATAAACAATATATCTCATTTCACCGTTTTAGTTTATATGATGGAGTATCAAATTAATTTTCAAAAGAAACTTTAAGAAGCTTGATTCAGAGATATCATAGATGATCTGTTGTAGATTTAGATACTTGTTCATTTATATAAACATCTATTCAAGTTTTATCCTTGTTTTTGTTTGTTCATAAACTGATGTAAGATATTGACATTTTACAATCAAATACAGCTTTCCATTATTCTTTATTTGTCTAATGAATTCTCTACCAATCATTGTTCAAAATATCTGGAAACAATTGAAAAATTTAGCAATGAAATATCTTTATGCATCACATGGAAACTGACCAAATAATTTTTCTTATCTCTTGAATCATTTCAATTATTTTCAATGCTTTGAAGAATTCATCATTATTTGTTCAAAATATTTTCTCATTGATATTTTATTGATTTCAGTTGATGGTGGGTAATACTAAATGTTCCAATATCAGGGATGGTGGGTCTGAATGTAAAGATGATTTTATTAATTTCCAACTCTGGCATAAATGGTGTATGCAGCAGAGAAAAGAGACTTTGAGATATGTGACTTAAGAGTTTCTTCTCTTTGTGAAAGCTATCAAATATTTGCACCAACACTGAGAAATTAGTTACTGCAATTAAGTTTTTACTATAACATTTCAAAGTTACAAGCACAGGATTTCGATACTCAGTACTATAATTATTAGGCTGTAGCATTTTGACTTTAAAAACAAAATAAAATTCATATCTAATGATTCAGTTGTGAGAAAGGCTTTAAGTGATACTGTAAATGTTTGTTATTATTTTAGCGATAAGATATGTTGTTATTACTTTTGGTGAAGAAATGTGTTCTTGCGTGTGTGTGTGTGTGTTATTCTCTCGCTAAGTGTTGTTGTAAAATAAAGGAGAATGAAGAAGACGAAGATGCTGTTAGCTTTTATATGAAGGTTTTTAATGGCAGCATGGAATAAAGAGTTTACGTTTATGCTGCAAGTCTCGTAGTAAGGAAAGAAGTAAGGAAATGAAATGAAGTTATGAGAGAGTGGAGAAAGCAGCGTGTGTCGTTGGACGTGCGAGGGAGACATATTCGCCATAGTGTAGCAAAAGTCATGTTTGCTGTTTGAGAAGAGAAACATTGAAGTCACCGTGAGTTTGTGGTTCTGGTTGTTTCGAGGAACAGCTTGAATGTCTCCAGAAAATGTTGCCCAGAGGTGAAGCAGCTAGGTGTCAGAGCGGAATTCTGCATCGCAGTCGACATAGCCAATTTTGGGGGTGACATAAAGTTGTTCCTGTGTGTGGGGTATTGAATTCATCTAATTCATATTGAACTGGGAACTCTTGGTCTAAGAGAAATAGACACAAGGGGTCCATAAATTAGACTGCTTCCCTCATTGTGCCGATGCTGCTGCTGCTATTGAAGAGCAGACAGTAAGACGTCTGCACTGAATGAAGTTGTTCAGTGAAAGAGAGTGTTTGACGGTTTCCCCAATTTGTGCTGCCCAGAAAGGTGGTTTGGGGTGGATAGGGTAAGTCATCCTGATTGGGTGAAATTATGCATCGACCCTAACGGTCGAATTAAATTACGCGCCAAACAAAAATGCTAAATTCTTTCTGCTACAGGCTAAAGAGTTTATCAGTTATAAACTAAAATAAAGTCATTTGTTGAAATCATATGTAGAGTAATAGATATTTCTGCAGGAAACAATTCTGAAGATAAAAATTTTGAAAATATATAGAATATGAAAAGTTTTCATCTGTGAATTACTAAGAAAAGATTTGCTTTACAATGTGAAGCAGAACAAATTTAGCAACAAAATCTATACATTGTTCCATTTTTGCTCTTCAAACATTTCATGAAATAACAAATTCATTCTATTGAAAATTGCAGGTAACAGATTTTCCCAGCATAATTGGTATGACAATCACATCATCATTTACAGGTGGACCATTTACCAGGTAAGCAATTTTGTAGAGATAAACAATTTGCTAGGTAAGTGAAGATATTCCTGTAAATAGACCACTGCTGAAATTATTAATAAATTTTGCAGATATTTTCAAGACTTTTGGCATGGTTACCATTTATTGGTAATGTTTTGGTGCTAGAAAAGATATTTAGTTACATCACCACTCACCAAGGTCCAGTATTAGCATTATTATATACATTGATATACAAACACTGAATAAACTGAAGGAAAGGCATAAATAGTTCATATAAGCATAAAAGATATTTAATACATACATATAAAAACTTATAATGAGTATTACAACAATACATACAACTAAACAGTTGAAATATTCCATGTAAAGCAGTGCATAAAAAGGGTTGCAAAAATGTTGAAAAGTTTTACTTTACTCTGTAGTTTTTATTTCATTGGTGAGGGAAATAAAGTACCTCACTGGAGTTGAAGACAAAGTCTCTCTTCTGTTCAAAGAACAGAGGAGAAAAGTATGTTGACTTTGCTCATATGAGAGGTGACCAAAAGAGGAAGAGAAAGAGCTTCATCTCTTACATGATCAATATCTAAAGACCCGCTCACAAATCCAAAGGAAGATAACTATTGCCTCCCTACAACTGCTTGTAACATTTATTGAAATAATGGAATCAGCAATAATAAATTGTTTTATATAAAACCAGAAAAACCACAACAAATTGAAATGGACAATCTTGGTTTTAAATAAGCTTATTTAAATCTCAGAGAACGTCATATTTTAATATAAATTGAAATAAATGATCCTAAGATATGGTGAACGATATTTCAATTCTTTTTATATTCTTAAATAATTTAGTAATTCTAAATTTTGATTCATTTTTGGATGATACATTTAAAAATAAATTTTTGATATCTATAAAATTCACTCTGTGAAAAAGAAAAAATATATTAATATATTTTAATGTAAAAAAGCAATAAATGGTTATTTTCTTTTGCAGTTGATATTATAGATCTTAATATAGTAGACGTATAATCTCTGACCATCTTATTACTTCACTTCTATAACATAACAGAAACAGTGGGAAAAAAGGAAGGAATACATTTTTTAAGACTGCATTGAAAAATTGATTTATCTAGTTCAGTAGATCAAAGGGTAATGTCAAGAAAGAAAAAAGCTTCAGAAACTTTTTAGCTGCAATTTAAAAACTTAAAACAAAAATATGATAAAGAATCATTTAGCTTAAGATGAAAAATAAATTAAAAAAAGAAGAAAATCAATTGTAAAGTTTTCAGTATTACAAATGTCTACACAAATGAAAATAAATAAATCTAAGTTTCTGCATGAAATAAAAATAAATTTGTAA
The DNA here is from genome assembly GCA_963585895.1 of Sepioteuthis lessoniana. Taxonomy (NCBI): domain Eukaryota; kingdom Metazoa; phylum Mollusca; class Cephalopoda; order Myopsida; family Loliginidae; genus Sepioteuthis; species Sepioteuthis lessoniana. Next base: position 141,035,953 of record OY757907.1, on the reverse strand, counting down.
AGTGTATCATTTGTATTTCAGGTCAGTGTTCAATACAACAGTGAATTATGAAGTTTCTGATGAGTTCTCTGATCAGGATATGTCATCATCTTGGAGAAGTGAGTCAGTTGATTATAAACTTGATTGTCTTTTATTGAGATGTTCGTATGTGGAAGTTATGATGAAGAAAATAATCGTGAAGAATTGATTTGCATTTTTCAAAAATTAGGCTGAATTTTGTTTACACTGACTTGAATAAGAGAAATGATATTTTGTTCTTTTATTATTTTCAGTTGTAAAGTTGGAATGCTCATTTCACCCTCTATATTGTTTTTTTACTTTGTTTTTAAAGTATTCATTAGTATTTTCCCCTTTCATTGTAAAAAACATGAAAGTGTTTAAATTATATAAAATAAGTCAATCTTTCACAAAAGAAAAACAATACAAATAAAAGTAAATTTCATGAAAGGCATGAACCATACATTCTGAGCTCTAAGATAAAGGCATCTTCTTTTTTTTTAAATACCATCTTTGACTTTGGAAGAAAAACTGATGAATACATTTCATCATGCATTTACTGTGTTTGAGTCAAGGTAATAAATATCAAGCAAATTTTGAAAGCTAATTTTCAAGGCAGACAGGCTCTTCTTATTTGAAGGTTAGGGTAATACAATCTTCCTAGATTATATTTGGCTTTACACTAGACTAAGTTATAGACTAGTAAATATATATAGTGAGTTTTTAATGTTTGGTCTTCAAGCCATATTACTTGCATATTAGGTGTTTTGTAATATTTCAAGACATTTGTGAAGAGAAACAAAAAAGATACGAGCTGGCAAATGTATCTGTAGTAGTGTGGCTGGCAACAAAGTCCTTGTCAGATGACCACTCTAAAATCTGGCATGTTTTCACAGCTGGAATATCATTAACATAAAACCTAGGGTACCCCAACAGTATCCTGACAATATCACTATTTTTTTTCTACTACACTCGACTGGATACAAATTTTGCCATGTTCTGTAATATTTCCTTCTATCTGAGTTATTAATTCATAGAAACATATTTTGAGGTTAAAATAATTGCAAAATCCTTATACATGATCTTGATGAGAAACATATTTCTTCTCTTACTCACATTTCAGGACTTCTTATTTACTTATACAGAGAGAGAGAGAGAGAGAGAGAGAGAGAGAGAGAGAGAGAGAGAGAGAGAGAGTTATAAACAAATAGTTACTATGAGTAGAAAAACTTGGGATTAAAAAAATATCTTAATCTTCATTTTGTTAAACAAATATTTATCCAACATGAGCTTTAGGAGAATTTCTTTCAAACCAAATGACATATTTTAGTTGGCATACTGAAGTATCTTTGAAATTACACTTTTAAAAGAAAGTTAACTGAAATTATTTCAAATAGAATTCAACCATATAAATTTAAATGTCTAACTTAAGTATTGTGTGTTTAGGCAATAGCCTTTCATTAATACAAGTTTTAGTAAAGATGATAAATTTTAAAAAGTATTCTTTTATTTATGTTATTCATATCTTTAAGACTATTGACATCATTTTCTAAATGTTTTAGAGAAAATGAGTACAATCGTCTGAAATATGTAAATAGCATAAATAGTAACAACTTACTTTGGATATTCCTCATAGATAGATATTTTGCCTTTTATCTTATAAGTGAGACATTTTATCTCTTTAAAAACCCATTAAAAATTGTGTGTGTTTGTACTGCTCTTGATATTTAAAAATTTATTTCCTAGTTGAATGAGATATTTTAAATTTGTTTCCTGGGATACCTACATTATTTGCTTTCTGTACCAATGAGATCTTTCTAATCAATTTTATTCAATAAAGTTCAAGTACATCCTATATGGAGGAAAAAAACATTCAGATACCAATTATATGTACTCTCTGAATGAATTAGACCTTCCTGATCAATTTTAAATATGTTCTTGGGGGAATGCCTGCCTTTATGTCCACTCAAATACCTTTAACAAGATTGGCCCATTTGCCTAGGAATCCAAAGTAATAAGTGAGCAAGTGAACAAAGAGAATCATATATTAGATTAGTTTATTCTGATTTAGCATTTGATGAAGATGCTCTCATTGACACCTATTCAGTTTATTATCAAAATGCAAAAGAAATAATTCACAATGCCTCATATTCCAAAAGGAAATGTGTGTTTTCAAAATAGAAAGCATGGTCATAAAAGTTGAATGACCAAACAACATTGGAATTGGGAATTCTGTAAACTATGTTGTGTATATATCATTTTTGAAAGAAAGAAAACCATTGTGTTTCACTTAGGTTGACCTGGCCATTAGAAATTTGAATTCTTGTAATTAAGTAAGAAATTCAGAAATTCCCATTTCAAGATGGCAGTGTGTTAAATTGGTCACACAATAGCAAAGTCTGGTATCTTTTTCCTTTTGAATTATTATGATAGGACAACCTGAAGAAATCCATTTCTCAAAATATTTAATAATCAGCTGAAAAAAGTAGCAGACAATTGAGATGATGGACAAAGCCTTCAAGCTTCAATGGCATCTTTTTGGATGAGTTTTCATTTGCTTACTTTTAAACAACAGCTGCAAATATATCTGGAGATTTGCTTATTAAAGAATTTTGTTGGAATCAAATAAAGACTTTTGATTCTGGTGCAAAAAGCCATTTAAAATCAAATACTAATAATTTTTAATCCATTCTATTTGACTCATCGATGAGATACTAACAGATACTTCCACTATGGGTCAGAGTGAGCCTGGGAGTCATGACAACAAAGGCGTCCAGTTGTAGTTGAACTGACTGTCTGTGAACTTAGTATATATCATTTTAGTTTTAGCTTTCTCTTATTCTCATCCACGGATTCCATAAATCCTCTACTTGATTGTGAATTGAAAACTAGTTAAAAAAGAATTAATTAAGCAAATTTTTCTGAATGTTTTATCTCATTAGAATTTTTCATTATTTCAGTTGGTGAATCTCTGGTTGAGATGGAAGAGGTTATAAATGAAAAAGATTTGGAGACACCTGTAACCATTCTTTTGGAAGAGTCTGATACAGATATGGTGTTTGAGTTGTTCAGTACATGCGTGTTGGCTGGCACTGAAGAAGAGGAGGTAGTTCGTAAACGAAATCAGCAATACAAAATTGTAAGGAGGAATTTGACTATATGGGAACTAAGTCTTAACTCTGCAGAAAAAGTTTTTTTGCTTCTTAGATTAAGGTTCTGAGGCTGTCTATGTAGCTGTAAAAAAAAAAAAAAAATGTTTTCGCAAAAATTGATCTTGAGGATTTTTTTTTTGTTCTTCAAGACATGGTATTGCTCTGCTTGGCTTACTTGTTTAATTTATAGAGAAGCAAATGTTTCCTTTTTACAACTGGTAAGATATTTAAAACTTGGCTGACTTGTTTTACCAAGTTGAAAGTAAAAAGGCTTTTAGAAATTTTAATTTTTTTTTGGTCTCAATACCTTTTACATTTTGGGTTGACAACTATTAAATCAGTTGCTTTCCTTTTTCTCTTAGAATAGCACATTTCAGGAGCTGCTAGAGGGGTCGGAATATCGAAAGTGTCTTATATGACATCCATAACTGTTTCCTCAGGAGGCTCGCTATTAGCCTCAGCTGTTAGGTGTTTTCTAAGTTGGTTGAGGTGTCTTTTATGAGTAAATTCTGGACCCTTTATAATATATATCATGTTCCCAACTCTTTTTTTGATCGTTCCCATCTCCCCCCAATTTTTTTTTGCTTTTAAGATTCTGAAAAAGACTTTGAATTATATCATTTTGGGGGTACAATGCATGTTCTTCCAGGCTTTGTCTATTTCAGGTTTAGTTTGTCGTAAATGGACCATATCTGACGTGCAAACATCACCTCAGCTGGAGATTGTGAGGCTGGTGTTTTGTTATTAGGTATAATTCTGTATACTTGAAGAAATTGTTGCAAGGGGTTTTCAGTTGGTGTAGCCCTAGCTTTTTACAAAGCTCTCTTCAAAGTATCTTCAAATCTTTCAGCCTGTCCGTTAGACCTTGGATGGTACAGAGTGATCGTGATGTGTTTGATCTGTTATATTTTACAGAAGTCTCTAAATTCTCCAGACGTAAACTGACTTCCATTATTTGACACTAAGGTGACCACTACTCTGAATCTGGCAAACAGTTCATGTAGAAATTTTATAGTAATTTCTGTAGTTGGGTTTTTGCATCTGTGAACTTTGGGTCACTTAGAGAAACTGTTGACTACAATGAAGTAATAATATCCTTCAAGAGGGCCGGCAAAGTCAATATGGATTCTAGACCATCATAGGTCCATTTTTTGCCAGGGATTGAATTTAATAGGCGGTACCTTTTGGATGATTTGACAGCATTTTCTATTTGTCCATGTTTGGCCAATGGACATAGCTATGCATCATGTTTTTCATTCTAGTACTTCCTGAGTAGCCAGCATGGAAATTTTTATAGTACGTTTTTGGAGTGTTGATGGAATCATGATGCATTCCCTGTACAGAAACACCTCGTTGCATATAGAGAAGATGTCCGTAGTTCACTGGTCCTTTTAAAAAATTTTCACTTTTATTTGGTTGACATACTCATCGCGGAGAGCTTCTTGTTTTATTTGTTCAAGCGTCACTGAAAGTTCCCTTACTGTACTACAAAGAGTAGTTTTTAATTCTCCTTCAGATTGAAGGGAGGCAATCACTGTATCTTCCAGTGGTTCTTTCTACTTTGGAATTAGTCTTGACAATCCACCTGCATGGCCGGATTTTTTCAATGATAGGTACTCCATTTTAAAGTTGTAATTTTCCAGGATTGTACTCCAACTCTGCAATCTTTTTGGTTGGGTGGGTAGGAAGACCTTTTTTTGGGCCAAAGATGGTGAGTAGTGGCTTGTGGTCTGTTTATAGAGTGAAGTGTCGTTCGTAAATATAGCAGTTGAAGCTGCAAATATAATTCCAAGAGCCTCTTTTTCGATTTGTGAATAATTTTTTTCTGTAGGAAGCAAGGCTCATGATGTGAGAGCTATTGGTTTTGATGTCCCATCAGTCATTTTGTGGAAATTGCATGCCCCTACACCATACGAGCTAGTGTTGCTGGCTACTATGATTCCCAAGTCCAGGTTGTAATGTGAGAAATAAGTCTGACATCAGTGTTTTTTTATTTTTTCAAATGCTTCCTGGCATTCTGCTGTCCAATCCCAGGGCTTGTCTTTAATAGTTCATTTAGTGGGACATGCAAATCATGCATGTTTTGTGTCATATAGATTGGTAGTATTTTTCAGGATGAACAGTTTTGATTTAACAGTCTTCCCATTGAATGTTGTATTAATAACCAATTCTCCCTTAAATTTAATTTTTTCCCCTGTTACTGATCTTGCTATCTTGCATCGTTGTTGGCTTACCCAATCTTTTCAATGTCTGCAAGTTTATTAGTGTCAGATCAGAACCAGAGTCGAGTTGAAATTTCACACTTTTGTTTAACATTTTTGCGTGCATGAATTTCCTGGTATTAGCAAAGTCTAGTTTGTCCGACCTTGCATCAAATAGCATTTTTTGAGTCTTTGATATGACTCGACCTGGAATTGAACACTGGCCTCCCGGACCATTGGTGAACACTCTACGCATTAGTCCAATGGCTTGAGTAAAAGAAAAAAACCTTGAATTTTCCTTACTCGAGAAAGAAGGAAAAAAAAAACTTGAGTGCTTTTGTTCAAGGTGAATAAACACAAAGCTATTGTCCTTAAAAAAAATAAGTTTAGTGAGAATTTCCTTTCCATTAGAAAAAAAAAACTGATTCTTGTAACTTGGAGTCTTGAGTTCCAGATCAGTGTATGGTAGAAACACTTTTTTCTTCTTTTATTTTTTTTTGGTTTTACTTTCCTGATTTTGCCAGATGCTTTTCAATTGAAAAGAGTGTAATGAAAAAAAAATTCTTGTACATCCACTGTTAAAATAAATTGGCAATCACCACAGTCCTTTTTTTCTCAGGTCCTCAAGTTTTTTGAAGTCCTGTTTTCCAGCACTATTATGTTTTTCCCAATTTTTGTGTTGTAAACGAAATTGGTAGAATTCTTGTTCACTGTTAATTTTTTCTCTGCTGATCTTTTTTTGGTAGTACGAATCCTTGTTCACCAATTATTTGTGTACAACTATTTTTTTCACTGGCTGGCTTTTTGCGTTAGTTCTTTTATAAAAACTTGTTTGTCAGTGTTTTAGGAGAGTTCCTTTTTTAATCGCAGTGGTATTTGCAAATCCTTCATCACTAAGTTGTTGAGCTCTGTTAGGGGCCAGAAAGAAGACATGTAAGAAGAGAAAGTAGGTTGAACAAGTGTATCAAATAAACTAAACATATATACTAAATAAGAGTGTTAGTACCGCAGATAGAAGTGTCTGTCTGCAAACTGTCACGTTTGACTGTTGGGAGAAAGTTGGTATTTGTCGTTCATCCCACTGACCGGACGAATGTGGCACAAGGCCCTTTTTTAGGTGAGTCTGGGTGCAAGGACGTAGTCCACACATGCCCAGCAGCTCCAAAAATGCCTCAAGCTCCATTAGCATTCCCCCAGAAAGGGGTGTCTCAGGAGCCAGGTGATAAACCTAGCCCCTTCAAGGAGGGTTAGAGCCTGGGGTGATGGCTCCCGGAGGCCCAAGGATGCCAGTCAAGGCGCACTTCGACTGACTGCCACTGGAACCAGGATACACCCAACCAGATCTGTGTACCGACCAACAAGGTTGACCGAGGTGTGTCCCAGCCCAATGCTGGGAAGAAGTTTCAGTGAGAGTAAATAGGGTTAGTTTTTATGAACGAGGAAGAGTTCATTATCGTATTGGTAAGTCACCATAACATAGCCATATGCAAAATATCTCTTAAGAAGCTATACAAAAAAATGTAAATTTTAAACATACAATGTATACAATTCCCTAACCTTGAGATATAAAATAAACCCAAACAGGTTGACATGCTGTTAAAATCAATCAATCATCTTTATGAACGTTAACTTTTTCCAAATATAAAAGGTGAGCACATTTTTATTGTAAACCAGAGAATCTATTTGTCAAAAATACTGAATGATTCCCAAAAGGAAAAAGTGATTAAAGCACCTGCTTAATTTATTATTAACTTAGGGAATTTATCCTGCTTTGTAGACTACTGAGATAGGAGAATATTCCCCAGATAAAAGCCTGGATTTTTAATACCTATTTTTAAAGAAGGCAAACAAGCTGTCTCCATTTATGAGATTGCTGCTGTACAATCTTCCTAACTCTTATTCTACTGATTTGGCCTTGGTGTTGACTAAGCCGAACCTAATAAATATCTATAACTTATTGCTCTATTACAGAAATCATTGAAACAATTATAATCCAGTTTTTCTTTCTTACCAATAATATATTCTGTATAAAATCCTTTCTGACATGAAACTAACCTTTAACTTTTTGAAACAATTTAAAAGTTTATTATCAGTCATGATGGCATATCAACCTTTGTAGGTTATTTAATGCCAAATCCATTTTTAAGTAAATAATCAGTTCTCTATCAAACAATTCAGTTTAATATGAATACACAGTTTAATTGTTAAAAACATTTCTATTTCAAGCTATTCAGTTGAGTAAAACAGTTCCATTTCAAACAATTCAGTTTAGCATAAGTATGCAGTTTAAATGTAAGTACACAGTTTAATTGTCAAATCATTTCTCTTTTAACTTATTCAGTTTAGTCAAACAGTTCTAATACAAAGAATTCAGTTTAGTATTGTTTTTGTCCATACACTGTTAAATGTCAAAACAGTTCTATTTCAAACAATTCAGTTTAGCATAAGTATGTAGTTTAGTTCTATTTGACCCATAGATAGGACCCTATCAGGTGCTACCACTCCAAGCCAGAGTGGACCTGGGGGCAATGGCAATGAAGCTCCAGCATTACTGGAACCTCACCATCAGATTGTTTAGTGTCATATCCAGGACACTCATTGTGTGTGTGGGGGGTCTTACTCCTCTACAGAAGTGCAGTCAGTGTATTCTACAGCCCCAACCAACTGGGCAACAAGATGGAGCCACTATATACACAGCAAGACATTCTATACAAGTTCTGGGAAAATTTTTTCCACTGTGCCTTGTCTCACTAAATGTTGACATTCTATTGCTGGCTCACTCCCCCAGTCTATCGTCTTGTGATTACTTCCTCTGGGGATATCCAAAAGCTCAAATTCTTAGACATAGGCCACATATAACAGACAAATGAAAGATTTTATTCATCAATGGAATTGTAACAATACCAGTGGTAATAACTAGACAAGCATTGCAGAACTGCAGAATGAAACTTCATCAGTATAGATTTCATGAGTTCTTATATAAGACAGGGGATCATCTGGATAATATAATCATTCAAACAAAATGATGATAATAACAGAACAAAATTGCAGATGTTATTCTTTCTTAAATTAAAATTAAATTACCAATAGGATATATGTTGCCATTTTTATTTACATTCCAAACTTGAGAAGTCCTTTACCAGTCTCTATACAAATTTGGTGCCTTATACAAATCATATCTGTAAAAGTTTTATTAAAAAAAGAGTAATTTACTGAAATGGAAATGCATAGCTTTTATAATGTTTTTGCCGACTCATTATAATCTCATCACTCTCTCGTACAATGCTATACTTCACACTGGACTTCTGTTTGAATGATTTAAATATTTACTATCCCTCGTCACATGACCCCCAGGAACACAATCCATTTCAACTGTTGTATTTGTTACCTGGAGATCCGTGTTCGATCACACGGGTGTTTTTTGCAGACTTAACTATAGCATTCGTCTTGGTAACAGTTCTTTCAGTTCCATGTAGTTTTGGTGGCTGGTCCGTACAGATTCAAAGGCTTGAAGGAAGAGAATTCTGGGTCCTTGTGTGCATAGAGTATGTACCTCGCTACTTGCTGTCACCAGCTTCGTCAGCAGTCAAGATTCTGTGTTACATTGTTGGCATCAAAGAAAGAAAAAAGAATGTTAGTTTGAAGAACGTGTGTACATGTGGTGGTATGGCAGATGTGCTGATAGTGGCCCATGATTGGTTGTTTTTCAGCCAAAAAGTGATTCCATAAATCATTTCTAATAAGTCAGATGTTTTTTCCTCAACAGTTTTCTTAACCAACAATTCAAAAAAACATTGGCTGTTGTTTTTCTTATTGGGATTGCCATTCCAGTTGGTCTTTATGTTATTGTAACTGAAGTTCTTGCTGATTCTTTTGCTGTTTATATTGTTTTTTTTATAGTTGTAACTGTAGTTACTGCTGTTGTTTTTGCAGTGCCAACATTAGAGTCATAATTAATTTCCATTTGTCTATTTTCCTTGTACCCTGCTGAATATTTTAATTAATATTTATAGGATACATATTTTTCCCCCTGTAGTCCATGTATAAGTTCAAAATGATTTCTTGTTACTACTTTTATAATGTTCGTTCAGGGTGTAATCTTTGCTGACTCTTTATAATCTCTTCACTCTCATACAATGCAGAGTACTTAACTGCAACAATGCTACACTTCCTACCTGACTTCTGTTTGAATGATTTGAATATTTACTATTCCTAGTCACATGACCTCCAGGAGCACAATCCATTTCAACTGTTATGTTTGTTGCCTGGAGATCCATGTTCGATCACACAGGTCGATATTGGCACATTCTTCTTAAATAACAGTAGCACAAAACCAATGTCGATGGTAACAGGAAAGGTTGTACCTTCTTTAGAGAGAGAATATCAAGGTTAATGGATAATTTCTGAAATTTTGATCATCGCTCAGCTAAAGGAAGCTTTGCTTTTCAACTTTATTATCTCATTTCATACTATTTCAAGATTCAGTTTTAATCAACTGTTTGATTAGCCGCAAAAGGAAAAACAATCTTGCTTGTTAATAAAAGATGTAACTGTCTTCTTTATTTCTATGAAAGTCAAGGGGGTGTCCTCGTGGTGTAATGGTTAAAATGATGGACTGCAGAATCGTAGTAAGCGAGTTCGTACTCCAGTCGCGCTATTACATTCACTTTCGCGCAAATACCCTTGGGAAAGGTATGAACCCTCTTATCCTCCCAGCTATGGGTTAAATAGTAGCACTACTGTTCTTCTAGTAGAATGGGTTTGGCATTAAATAACCTACAAAGGTTGATATGCAAAAAAAAAAAAAAAAAATATGAAAGTCAAAATGTTGCAGGTGAGACAGAGAGATACAGAGGACTGCTATGATTGACACCACGTTGCAATACATATATTCAGAGCCTTGCTTCTTTCACAGGAGGTTTGATACGGAGCTGGTTCTCAATTCGTCTCCACCGGTTGGCACCCAAAATGACATGTTTTGTCTACTCAGCTGACTTCTCTCCCTGACTGACCCCTGACCATTGGGGGTTGAAAAACTTTGGTCATTATATATTTTCTGGATGCCTACACATTATTTCTTCCTGTGCAATTCATGTAATTCATTTTTGCTGTCTCTTGTTTACCTTAAGACACAGCTGTATTCTGTTTACAAAATCCACAATAACTGGCTGTCAATGGTCAATATATAACATTCCTCCTTATCTTATTTTTCAAAATGTTCACCTATGAAAATTTTCTCGGTATCCTCCTCCCACTCTCTCTTCACCCACAACTTACAAAAAATACAAAAGAAACAAACAACAAAATAAAACAATCATAATACAAAAAGCTTTGATGACTTCTATGCTATTTCTTTCTGTGGTGGGCTATTCCCATATGCATACATCAAAAATATAATACAAATATATTTCTCATCTCAACAAAACATCATAGGGCCGTCTGCAATTTCTTGAGGAAACTAAAAACATCCCTGGACCAATGTCTTAATCCCCAAAACACTACAAGTCACTGTGCACCTAATCAATAATAATGTTGCATAGCAGAGATGAAGGTGACAACTACATTTTGTTAACAAAAATATAAATTTCTTTATCACAAAACGTCATGATGGTTGTGTGTATGGGAGAGAGAGATGGAGAACGGCTATGATTGACACTGTATCTTCTTAACCCATATTGTGATACATATTTTCAGAGCCTTCCTTCTTTTCACATGAGCTTTGATACAGAGCTGACTTCTCAACCTAAGGGATACTGCCCCTGTGCGCGAGCACTTAAAATAGCTGATGGTGTACTCTGTTGACTGACAACTCCGAATGACCGACCAACTGTTTGCTGGGGTCGAAAAACTTCTGTCATTATATATTTTCTGGACGCCCACACATATTCCCTTCGGGTGCAATTCATGTGATTCATTTCTGCTGTCCCTTGTTTACCTTAAGACACAGGTACATATCTTGTTTACAAAATCCACACTAACTGACTGTCAAAGGTCAATATGTAACACAACTTCTGATGTTATAAATATGTTCACCTATCTTGGATCAATACGTTAGCTTAGTCATTGGGTAGATCTTTCCTTTTTTTGTCAGAGAATGTGTTTTATATAAGACATGGGATCTCTTTGAAACCAACATTTCCAATATCAGAGATTCTAAACTATTTTTGAATATTTTAGAATCTTGTAAGAATGTGGAAGTTGATTATTGCAATCTGTTTGAACAAGTTACTGATAAAAAATGCATAAAATTGAAAATATTAAAATGATTGTATTACACTTTTAACTGAAAAAATATTAACAAATATGACATAATAGCTTATTTATCATTAAAATAATTGCGTAAAAAAATCTGTTGAAAGCAGCAAAAAAAAAGAGTGAAAATAAAGAGAACAATAAATTATTCACAGCCATTTCTTAGTTGATTTCAGAAGTTTCTTAATGTGATGTTTTTTAAATTCTAAATTTTAGATTTTTTGTTCATCAGAAAAATTAGGGATTAAATGCTCTTAGTGTCCTGCCCCATCTCCAATCATCTTCATCATGTTCTTGTCAATTACACATAATGACTGTAAATAATCTGAACTGGAATCCTCTTTTGCAGTTTACTAGTACCAATAAATGATTTCTGATCATTTAATCCTAGTAAGGAAGACACAATCATTGCCAAGTAACCCCACTTTCCCAATAACATGAAGGAAAAGAACTTTTGTCAAGTTTTGTCAAATATGGCATCATTATAACTAGTTATAAGAATTTCATGCCACTCTGATCTGTCATCTGTCTGATTTCCTCAAACAATTTATATCTAAAATATCTAAATTAATAGCATATTTTCCTGATCGAATAAAGGAAAAAATTATGGAATCAATCAAGGTTGAGCAAAAATTATAGAATCACTTCATAATTTGAATTTCTAAAACTATGCAAATTAGTTTGCAATTAAGAATGCTTGCAGATACCAATAAGCTGTTAAATTTGGCTGATAGAATGGAAATATGGCATCAACAAGAAAGCTGTTAATTGAAGCAGTAGAAAAAAAATGATAAAACACCTTTGAGAAGTAAATGCAACATGAAGTGTGGCAAATTATGTAGATTGTTCCTAGTCAACTGTGTCTAAAATTTGGTGAAAGGAAAACATACAGGTAGAGCATGGAAGAGGTCAAAGCTCCAGGATAAAAAGATCAAAACAATATGCATCGAAAATGTAAAATGTTTTATAAAACAAATGAAAAACAAACACATGGAAACAGGCATCAATATTTGTTATAGAACTGTGATAAATTGACTGAATGATATGTGATTTATCAATGAAAAAGCCAAATGAAAATCAACATTGACATCCAAATAGAAGAAAACAAAGTTAAAGTCGACTACAGAGAAGCAATCATGAAATATGAATGATTAGATGGAAGTGATTTTTTAGTGATGAATCACACTTCTGTATTTGGTAAGGCAATCATCTTGGAACATTAGTCTAGTGCCATTTCGATTAAGCTTATAAAATGATTGCCTGAAGAAAACAAGTAAATTCAAACAAAAATTGTTTTGTGTTATATCTGCTATTTCTTTATTTGCTATAAATAAAGTGAATATTGTTAAAGTGCTGTGAATCTGTAAGCTTTTCTATAAGTTGTAGTGTTGTTATTCCATAATTTTTGTCAGTTATTCTAGTATGGTACTGTAACAACCTTTTACAATTATGAAATAAAAAAATGTCTTTTCCACCTGAAAATCCATTTTCAATTAATAATCCTCCATCCTTCCATGTCGATTAATGAAAAAATATTCTCTTTAGAGAATATGAGCTGAATGTCGATGTTCACTTTCAAATCTTGTTTAAACAATCTGTTACCATGTGAAAATAAATATAGGGTATTTGCTTTTTTAGGAAATTTGTATTCAGTTGTTGATAGGAAAACTTTGAATTAATTGTGATTTTGATTTCACATGAAAATAATCAACAAACCAAAATATGTTTCATTTTCTTTTATTGTTGATTGCGTGTATCATTGATAACTTTTTTATTTGGTATTGATATCATTACAAGATAATAAGACTTTTATAAACTGCTCGATATCATTTGATATAAAATTGAGACTTAGTTTATTTTTATGAAGCTTCATTTTTCTTCTTCTTCTTCATCAAAACTTGATTATCTTTGTTATTTTTTCAGTTGGTCAATAGCAGAGATGGCAATGACCGGTATGTTTCAAAAGAAATGAATACATTCAATGACCAACAAAAGCTGAAATATATACAGACAAATCCACTTGACTATCAGGTTTATTTTATTTTATTTCATTAAACCATTCAATGCTATTTTAAAGAAAGGTCATTTTATATTTGCAATTTTCTTGATGCTTATATATATATATATATATATATATATATATAGATGTGTGTGTGTGTTTGTGGATCTGGCATTCCCATAATGAGATGGAAATCAACAAAATTGGCTAAGGTAGCCTGGGTTAATGGTAATAATGCTTTTGCCCTGAAACTATGCTTGACTACAGTGTCATCATCTGATGAAAGCATTGTTGGCAGCAGCAGCAGCAGCAGCATGTGTATATCAAAATATTAAATCAAATCTATCCTTATAATTCATGGTTATTTTAATAAATCATTTAATGTTTTTTTATTGTTTATAATTTTGAGAAGAATCATCAACAGTTCCAAATTTGAACAATTGAGTTCCTTTATTTGTGTTTTTGATGTTTTGTTAACAGAAAAAAATTTAGCCAATCCATTCTTCATCAGGATCATAAGAAAAGTGAAAAGCTTATTTCTTGAGAATATGCCAACAGAAAAAAGAATATATTTACAATCAATAGAGATCAAATCATAGATTGGAAATAAACAGAGCAAATATCATATGAACTCACAAGGTTTTTCAACTATAAGCTTAAAAGCAAGATCAAAAAGGTTAAAACCATTCAACAAGTTTTGGTCAAATGAAAAGAGATGATACATTGTATATAAGGATTAATCTTTAAAGATTTAATGAGGAAAACAAGCAAATTTCTCCTCTCGTCTCCAAATTGAAGACAAAATAAGAATCACTTGAGAATTAAAAATTTTATATATGTTTCATTTTGAAAAAAAGGTTTGCTAGATGGAAAAAATCTGTAATTTAGGGATCTGGATAATAGTGTTACATCTAAAATTGTTAAAGTGGTTGTTATTATCAGCAGATGCTAACTAATAAACTTAAAACTGTTTGCAATCAACACTGAATAACTTATTTATATTTAATAACCCCATTCAAGGAACATTAAACTACCAAAAGATCTTGTGTTTGCACTTAAATATGATTATAAATGGGTTTTCTATTAAAGAGATATGGCATGGCTTTGCGTGTTGAAGGAAATTAATAAGATGGTTGGAGTTTGGTTTCATTTCATTTCCAACTATCAAATTTTACTCTTTGAATCACAATGATTAACTCTTCAGAATTTAAATTTCACAAATTGCACATTCCAACCAATGAATAAACACCCACTCAATTTTTACTTTTCTCAGGTTTTTCTTTGGTGATAATGACTTTTGATTTATCATCTATCAAGTTATATTTCCATAAATGTTTGATACAACTGCTATCTTGAGTGTTGAGAGTTATAAAGTCATATAATGAAACCATCCCAGAGGCAAGTGTATCTGAAATATACAATAAAATACAATGAAAAAACATCAAAATCTCTTTAAGAAGAAAATATATGAACACTGTTGGTGTTAGGAGGATAACCTTAATGCTCTCACAAGCCAAAGAAAAAAAAAAGATAACAATTTTGTTCTAAAAAAAAAAACATTCATAATTATTTATTGAAATCAATATCATCCTTCAGGCTTTTACAAATTTATATTATGTCACTATATATGTTTGTATTTGTATATATTTATATGTGAGTTTGTATAGATATGTATACACACACACACACACCTGGTCTTTGATAATTGACTGCCTTATTTATGAAGCACTTGCACTTGCTAAAATAGAGAGAGAGAGAGAGAAATGGATTCCAATAAGAGTCATGATTTAGTTCATTATCATGTTATAGATATTAAGTATTGCCTTCCTATGGTGATAGACATAGAATATTTCAGGGTAGATAAAAGGATACATTAAAATTGGTATCATCTTTAAGAAACATTTCATTTTTCATTAAAAAAATTGACAGATGACTCAGAGAAAGCAACAGGATTATTACCCTTTTGATCTCCATACTACAGAGAGGAAAGAGGGAATTTGTTAGCAATGAATATGGGCATTGCTTTTAAAACAGTTCAATTCTATGTTATTATTAACAAACATTTGTTTTTCTTTTTTTAGACAAAAATTTGGGCATTTTTCTTATAACCAAAAACAAGAAAAATCTTAAGAGGGAAAGTTGACAATTTAGTTTTTAAAACAGTTTTGAAAATTTTTTTAAAAGTCTATTTTTATACTTACAATTCTATGTGTTAACATCATGACTTTGTAATGAGATGTTTTTATTTTCAGCAAAATGTTATAATCAAATGAAAAGTAAGATAAACAAATGATGTAAAAACAAAATTAATATTTATTGTATGCAAACTTAAAAAACCTTCAAAAATATTGGAACCGCAGTTATTGACACTTGTGGTGGACGAGTTGGCCGTTTAGATCTCTTGAGGTTTTGTTAGAAACAAAACTTCAAGTGTTGTTTCTCAATTTACAACACAAAGAATATGAACTCTGCAGACAAAAGAAAATTCACTACATGATAACACAAAACAGATAATTTCATATACTAAACAAAGAAAAAACAATACAAAGTAGCAATATCTTTGAATATTGTTTATTATGTATTTGTGTGTGGGTGGGTGTGTCTAATACAACTATTATGCAAGTGTAGGTATGTTTTGTTCAAACATATATGTGTGTACATGCATTCATTGTTAAGACGAGGGTTTAAAAGGTAACAATTCTTACTTACATCTATGTATGTGTACATATATGAGAAACTAAAGATTACATAGCGGCGAAATATTCATCTGTTGGCTGGTTGAATGTGTGTATTTGTGTAAAGTTTAGAATATTGAAGTGTGGTAAATATACTAATTTCATTATGAAAATGAATATAGCTTTGCTGGCTGTATGTTTTCCCATTTTCTGGCTGTGTGTCCAAATTTGTCTGGAGCTATGGGTCACTCACTGGGAAGAACTGAGTATGAGCAAAAGCTATCAAGCTGAGAGTAAGTGAGTGAGTGAGTGAGTGAGAGACCTTTCAAAAGTGTAGAGTATGTGACAGAGAGAACTCCCCACCAGGTGGATTAATTAATTAACAACTCCCCACCAGGTGGATTAATTAATTAACAATTCTAAGGGATTAGAATGAGTAGAGAAAATTCCTGTTTTTTTTTATTTATTATTTTATTTTCTATCTTATTTTATTTGTTTATTTCTTTTTTTGACTGACGTTCCTGGAACTGAGTCTTTAGTAAGTAAGGTGATGGTTCGGGGAGTGGAGAAATGGATTCGTTGATTGAATCCTGTGATAAAAGGCTTAATGAAATCTTGTGTGGTCTAAAATATTCCAGATGTAAGAAAGAGATGGGATAAGTGGATTTTGTTGACTTAATAATAATTATCTCTACAGAAAAAACAGCGGGCTTCCTAAATTGGTTTTTTGTACCTGTCAAAAAACGGCCATTTGGAATTTAAAAAAAATATACAGAATTTCAGTCATTTCGGCAATTTACATATTATTATTCATGGGCGTAACCAAAAATTGTTGAGACCCCGCCCCCAATTTATATAAGCAGTGCGCAGTGCCCATTCAGTAGTAGAGGGTGAAATCGGGGGTCAGTTCAGAGCCCATTCAGAGCTGAGGGTTAGCCCCAGAGTTGCAGGCGAAGTTAAGAATAGTTCAAAGTTCAGAGTGGAGAGTTCGAAGCGAGAGTTCAATAAGACAGAATGACCTTGTGAATTGTGCCTGGCCCGATCATAACCAACAGTTAAACATAGGAACTTTCCAAATTCCTGATCGTTATGTCAACAAAAACAAAGATAAACAAACTTTTAAAAATAACCAAGAATCAATAATTGTCTCCCTTACATTTTCCCTGGATCTTTCTGTCCTTTCCTAAAATGAATGAAGAAGTTTCGTGTGACCTTTTTCTTTTGTATTCTATGCATTTATGTAAATTCTTCTATGGCGAGATAAAAACAATAACTTTGAGAAAGTTGTATTATGCAAAAATCGAGACTGTTGCTTTTGCTTTTTGGTGTGGTTTTGTGAATCACGACAGGAACTATTTTCTCCATAAACAGCGATTTTTTTTTTTTTTTTTTTTTTCCAGCCAAAATTAGATTGACTCCCACAGTTGAAACGATCTGAGGTAACTAAAACACTGCTATTCAGATAAAAAAATTCACAATGTGGCGAATGGTGGCAGTTACTTCGGATTCAACAAAGGGAAGCCTTGGGATTTGATTTCGGTGAAAATTCCCAGGCTAATCTAGACATACCGGCCAGAGCTGGATGCTATGTCAGAATATATATAGGTAACCATATCATGGGACCAGCTCTAAATGTAAGATTTAATTTTGTTTGGAACACATTCAAAATGCCCAGATGTAGTTGAAAGTACCGACATGTGAATACTCTGTCCTATCAAGTTCCCAAAACTACTAATTTATTGATGCCTTGCCATCTCTGTTTCATTAATAAGTGAGTCTTGGATTCTACTTTTCTAGAATTTTTTGCCCCACGTGCTCATCACTGGCTATTTAAAAAATATTGGAGTGTAAATCCTAGACACTGCAAAATACTGGTTGTCATTGATGACTAATACAGCTTTCCTTCCCCCCCCCCAAAAGGACCCACCTCTGCTGTGCTCAGCCTGACATGTATCTGGCCTTCATGCTAAAATGTAAATAAAGCTCTTGGTTCCTGACTGCCTAGTTTGCTTCACCTCATTTCATGGGAAGTAGTAGTAGTGTAAACAAATTACCTTGAAGACAAAAGATACAGTATTGTAAGCTAAGAAGTCCTAGAAGCCTTTATTGAAATAGCAATGGTAAAAGACTAAGAAAACTATCATGGCTATTTAAGCAACCATGTGCAAATGAACTGGGACAATACCAAAACAGCAGAACCATTGAATTTGTTTGGTCAACAATTTAAAAATGATATTCAGGCAGAGGAAAATAAATGACCTGCATAACCAAGTGGATGAAATTCTACTATGTGCTGGTGAGGCATTTCAAAATTTAATAGTTGGATTTTATTCAACACAAATGGGCTGTGCTTTCAAGTAATGGGGTCAAAATTTGGGAAATATGGATATTCGAGCCAAAATTTCAGTGTTGCTTGTTTAGCACTGAGAAACTTGAAACAGAAAATTGATCTTAGCACAAACAAACCCGAACCATTTGATGAGTTTGTCTTTAGGCTCTGATTACAGTCTGCACAGTGTAATTTTTGGATGTCGACTTAAAAGGATGAGATAACCTGTGAGCTCAACAACAGACTCATTGAGCAAATAATAGCAAGGACAGCGTACCCAAAGTGTACTCTAAAGAGATTTGTTACCACAAGACAGAACCATGATGTTAGGAAAAGCCTCTCAAATAACAAAATATCATGAGGTATTGGTGAACCTCATGAAGCAGCCACAACTCGTACACCTTTGTAGATGCCATTCAGTGGACCACATAGTGTATGAAATGTGAGGGAAGCCATGGAACCAGTGATGAGTGCTCTGACATTGTGAATCAAGCCCTGGCTGATGCGTCTCGTTCCGCCCGGGAATTTTCGCTGACAGTCAATTCCTCGGCTCTGCTTGCCAATCCGAGATAACTATTACCATTCCCCATGTTGTGTCTTTTGATTCGAATGGCAGTGTTCTAGCTACCTCAGATTGTTTCCAATTTTGGCTGAAATACATGCCAAAATAAAATCGTTGTTGGGAGAGAGATTGTACCTGTTGCGGTTCACAAAATGCATAAGAGGGAAAACAATGCTTTCAAATTTCTCCAAGCTATTGTTTTTATCTATGATGCATGTATTTACAAAATGTGTAGAATACAATAAGGAAGAAGAAAAAGAAAAAGGTCTTACGAAACTTATTCGTTTGTTCGGAAAATGTGACTGATCAAACAGGTGTAAGGGAGGCAATTATTGCTCTTGGTTTTCTTAGCAGAAAAATAATCAGTTGTCTCAGCTTTTACTTCGAACTCTCGGTTCTAGACTAATCTTGGCTTCAAGTTGAAGTTCTAAGATGGGTACTGCATTGGACCCTTCTCTGTCTCTCTGGATCTCTCATCTTCCTCGATCTGATCTGTACTCATCTATGGGCATCGTGCCTTGCTTATATAAATTGGGGGTTGATGATCTCTGGGCACGCCTATGCATAATGATATGTAAATCGCCAAGTTGACCAACTTTTTCCACATATGGCCGACGCTGCGTTTAAAGAGATACTTAAAATTTAGCTTCAGTACCCCCTGCTGATCCCAAGCAGACGATCAGTGCTTGAGAAAGGATAAATCCACTTATATGGTCTCAACCTTTAGCTTAAACTTATTCTTGCTTTGACCACACATACTTTTATTACTATCTCCACTGCAAGATACACTTAAGTTGGTTACATCTTTAGCTTGAATCTTCCTTCACTTTTCTAAACCATATGGACTCTATTACCATCTCCACCATAAGATCCACTTAAATTGTTTTTTTTAGTTCATTTCCAGTCTGAACTCTAATTCACCCCTTAGCCTGTACAAACTTCATTACTGTTTTCTTTTATATTATCGCAAGATTCACTTTAACGAATCTCAGGACATCGTTCAAAAGTTTAATAAATAAATAAATAAAATAGGATAGGAAATAAAATGATAAGAAGAAGAGAGAAAGAAAAAAAAGAATTTTCCTTAATTATTTCCCTAGAATCGTTAATTAATCAATCAGTCTGGGAGTGGGGTGGATTTCTCTCGGTCACAGTGCCCAGCTTTCAACACTGAGTGCACCAGACTGCCCAGGGTTGAGAGATAGAAAAAAGTGCGAGCTGACAAGACTTGCAAAAGTAGAGAGCAAGAATCTAAGATGATTTGATGCCTTGAGATGGCAAAAGGTGAGAAGTGAGTAGAAGAAAAGATGATTTGGTGCTTTGAGGTGGCCCTGTACCAGTCTTCTGAAACTAGACTGAGGAAGTGGTTCATTGAAGATTCATATCTCACCCTGTGGGTACACCTCAGCTGTCTTCAACTCTCTCTCTCTCACTCTATCATTTTGTAATAAAAGGAAAAGAAAATAGGTAGATTATATACATCGGAATTGTTGTCCGTTCTTCCCTGTATACAGCACTTGGAAGAGAAATAAAGAAATCAACAACCATACAACAAGACCACCATTCTGCACTGCATGATAACAGAAGCTAACAAGCCCATCAGGGATAAAAGGGACATGATGCAAATGTATCCCGGAAAATTTGACTGAATAGGCCACTCTTCCCAGGAAAATACCCCATAATCACAGAGCCCAATATTGTGTCTGTTATACATGCACCTTGAAAATGTCTGATGCATCTCAAGGACAAGATCAAGGGAGTGCAGGAGAGAATGACCAGAAGCGGCGGTACCATCAGGAAAATTAATGAACCAACAGACTGGGTCAGTAGCCCTACATATAGCAGAAAAAAAGCAATGGTCAACTGCGACTATCTCTGAAGAGATCACAACAGAGCAATTAAATGATGCTATCACAGAATACCTACCCTGGAATAAATTACACACAAGCGAGCAGGAGCCAAATTTTTTAGTTAAATGGAATCAAAGGACACATACTGGTTCATTGAGTGAAGAAAGCCAGCAATTGGCCGGCTTCAACAGTTCTTTTGGCTGATTTTATTTCATAAAGATGCTTTTTGGTTTGATCATGAACCAAGATGTATTCCAACAAAAAATGGACCAGATACTGGAAAATTGCAGATGATCACCAATAAGAATTACAGATGATGTCATTGTGTTCGGAAAAAAACTAGGATGAGCACAACATGTTGCAAAAGAGAAAGGCTTCATTTTCAACAGCTTCAAATGCAGCATAAAAACAAGGTCAATAAAATTTTTTGGTGCAGTATATGATGAAAATGTATGCAGCCAGACCCAAAGAAAATAGAGAATATCTAAGCCCTTAACTCTTCCATGAATATAGTGAAACTGCAATACACATTCTGAGGATGGTTGCTTACATGGCCCCTATCCTTATGAAAGGTATCTAAGTAGACTGCAAACCTTTGAGACTTTTAAAAAAGACAGGATGTTCGTATGGGTAAAAGTCATGAAAAGATTTTCCAGCAGATCATAGACTTCATAAACAAGGAAACTACACAAGAATATTTTGATCCTACTTGGCCAGCAATCCTTCAAGTAGATACATCTACAAGAATCCTGGTAATTGCTCTTGTATAAGATGGCTAGGCAGTCGCATTTGCATCCAAATTTCTAACACTGATTGAACAGAAGTATGCAAATATCTAAGGTATGCAAAAGGTTCCACACCTACATATATGGTAAACCTTTCACCATGGAGACAGACTACAAGCCCCTTAAAATGATAAGCCAGACTCCAAAGGATGCTGATGGAGATACAAGGATGCTGACATCACAATAGACTACCACCTTAGAAAGGACATGCTAATCATAGATGGACTGTCCAAGCTAAAAATAACAACAACTCTATAGACCTTGATATCAAAATAGAGTTTGTGCAGTTCAGCACTGACAAACTGACCAAAGTTTTAAAAAATGAGCCCTCAAACAACCCTGATATATCAGCCCTGATGGAATAAATATTAGCAGGGTGGCCAGACAGGCCAAAAGACACTCTGACAAAACTGGTCATTCAGAAATGAGCTCTCTATAGAAGACTCACTCATGCTAAAAGGGGGAAGAATATTAATCCCCTGTCAACATAAGACAAGAAATCCTAGAAAGGATACACACATCACACCAGAGTGTTGAAAAAGACATTTTGAGAGCCAAAACATGTGTGTACTGGCCAGGTATAAATGAAGACATAGAAAAATTGTTAAAGAATGCTCAACATAGGAAAAATACCAAAGGATACAATAAAAGGAAACCCTATTACCATATGAGTACTTGTTTAGACCATAGCAGACAGCTGGGACTGACCTATTCTACCTGGATGGAGAAACTTACTTACTAGTCATAGACTATAACTTAAAGTTCCCTTTTGTACTCAAAATGTACAAGTCATGAGGGAATCACTGCCCTGAAATTTATATTGAGAGAACATAGGGTTCCTGAATGCAACAATGACCCACAATATGACAGTGTCCTTTTCAAGTCGTTTGTCAAAACCAGGGATTTTGAGCATGTAACTTGCTTGCCAGTATATATTACTTCCTTGCCAAAATCAGGAACTTTGAACATCTTACCTCCTTGCCAAAACCAGAGACTTTGAACATGTTACTTCCTTGCCAACACATGTGCAGTCAAATGGCCCCATAGAAAGAACAGTGCAAACTGTCAAAAAAAAAAAAGAAAGCAAAAGACAGTGGAACAGACATGAACATGGCTCCATTGTGCCAGGGAATGACATCCATAGAACATAAACTGATCAGTCCCACTCAGCTACTGTATTCAAAAGTGATAAAGAGTAACTTACTGGTAAAAATCCACAATATTGAGCCAGAAAAAGATAGATATATGAGAGACTATGAGCCTAACAAGTAGAATACCGGGCCATTGGTCTAATGGTCTGGGACACTGGGGTTCAATCCCAGGTCAAGTCATACCAAAGACTTAAAAAATGGTACTTGATGCTGCCTTGCTTAACACTCAGCATTATAAGGTAAAGATCAAGGGTAAAGTGGAGCAATCCAGGGAATGGAGTAGCACCCACCTCTACACCTCAGTGTAGTAGCTATTGAAAAAGGAAGCCTTCAATTCACCCTCAACTAAGGTTGTCAACAAGAAGTACAGAAAAGATACTACATCCAAATAGCACCAACCCCTTCAATAGCCAGAATGTAATTAGGCAAAATCCACAGACAGGTTCATGGGAGAAGTAGTGAGTGGAAGACACAAAGAACTAATATCTGTAAAACAATACAGGTGCCACTTCTAAGAAGTACCTCCTGACATGCAAGAATAGAAAAGGCAGGCAAAAGTGCATTTCAGCAAAGCCACCTGAGAAAAGAATATGATCAGGAATATGTATAAAAACACACCAGCATGATATGTAGATTTTATGCTACAGGGCAAAAATACTAGTTTTGAGAGCCAGCAACCAAATGCTACAAATCTATAAACTATATAAAGCCAAACAAATACTAAAGACTGCACTAAAAGGGATCAGCACCATACACAAGAAAGCACCTACCAGAAGAGGAGGGATGTAGTATGGTTATCAATACTGCCATATACTAGTGTTGTTGCTGACAACCAATACAACTTGCCTCAAATAAGGAACACCTCTGTTCAGCCTTGCATAGAGTATGTGTCTGGTCCTCATGCTAACATGTATATAACTGCCTAGTCGGCCTCATCTGATTTTGTAGAATATAGTAATATGATCTAAAACAATTGAAAATCTAACAAACTACTGTATAGAAATAAGAATTTAATAAATAGTACAAAAGTGACAGTATAAACAATATTCCAAGATAAACTAAATATGTAACACTTATGTCTGGATGCTTGATATGCTCATATCTTTGTTTGGTAAATAATTCACTTTACTTATATATATAAATCATTTAAAGAATGTTAATTTTTTTGTTGGATGTTAGACTAAATATTGTATGATGATGACTGGTTTATGTAATAGTGATGATGTATGTTAAGGTTAGGGTCAAGGTAGTTGATGCAACAATATCATCATCTTATAATCATGAACAACCTTCATTTGTCATGACTGACAATAAATATAACAGCTATTCATACTGCCACTACCAAATAGGTGTGATAATTATGAGGAAGTAGATTGCTACACTCAGGCTCACTTTTTTTCTTTTATTCTCATGGTATGTTAGTGATATTATGATAAAGATGACAAGCATCTAGACCAATCACAGGGAGAATTAATTTCATGCTTTTTGCAAAGATATAAATTAATCTTAACTGGAATTCAGAATGTTACTGATTCCATATTCTAATTTATGACCACTTAATCATCTGTTACATGTAATTCTTTTTTCATTTTCTTTCTATTGCAACAAAATATACCAGTAAATATTTATCTTTATGAATACTGCAAAATAACTATATATTTTTTGTATTTTCTATCTTGTTTTCAAGAAATCAATAAAATGCATATTATATATATATATATATATATATATATATCATCATCATATCGTGCTGGCAGCACGGATATCCCTGACCCTCTCTCGCCACTCCTCCCTATCGTTCATCGCCCTAGGTAGGTCTTCAGGACAACAACCTGTATCCTCACATAGCTGCTGAATGTACGTTCGTGCTGGTCGTCCTGCTTTTGCGCGGCCGTGTGTGGGGATCCATAAGAGTACATCTCTTATGAGTTCATCTCTGCTTCTCCAGCAATGTCCTGCATGTCTGGTTCGCCTAACTTGAATAGTTTTCGTGATAGGGGGCAGGTGGCCGTACAGTTGGTGTCTTGTGGGGTGTTGCTGCCAGGACTTGTTCAGGATTGCACGCAGCATTCTTGTGTAATTGCCATCTAGTTTCTTCTCCAGCCGTTTTGTTAGCGTCCATGTAGTGCATCCATATAGCAGTATCGATGTGACCGCTGCCTGGAAGAAACTGCGTTTCATTTTATCGGTTAGGTCTGATTTCCATATAGTCGATAGCCTATTGATAGCTGTCCATGCTTTTTTGCTTCTTAAGAATTTATTCACTTCTGAGATGAATGCATCTAACATAACATATCATGACTTTAGCTAAGAATTTATTCACACTCTGAGATGAATGCATCTAACATAACATATCATGATTTATAGCTCAGAATCGGAAATGATACTGATTGAAACATTTGATAGAATAAAACTTAGGATTAAAAAAATCAAAAATCTAATGGAAATTTTCCTCAAAAAACTTTCACTATTTTTTTGTATGTTTTACTCTTCAGAACATTGGTGTAAATGCTTCCAATTGGGATATGTATGATAGTTATCGTGGTGTCCAGACAGAAGGTAAGACAGACATATTATTTACTATTTCATCACATTATTTACTTAGAAGCACGTACTCTCACCATTAAGTTTCTTTTCTTTACAAATTTCATGCTAAGATTTTTCTTACCTACTGAAAAATCATTACTACAAAAGGAAATATTAAATGATTTCATGAATATTTTTCTGCTACAATTTGAGGTATTTCACTTATTTTCTCTTCTCCCACTTCTTTGTTCAGTTACTTCCCCTTTTCCTCATTGTTTGATTCAACACTTGCTTTATTTTGTGTTTTTTGAGAAATTGCACTTTTTTGTATGGTCTTCTTAGATATTCATTTTTCTAATTAGTAATTTACCTATTCTTTTAATTGTATCTTTGTCCAGTTGTTGAAAGGTTTATCCCAATTTAAACTTTATTTTTGCCTTTATTAACTCCAAATTACACTTTGCTGTCTCATGTGTAATTGATTTCAATTTATTTACAATCTAAACATTTCCATCTGGGATTTGAAAAGTCATTCCAGATATTTAAATGCTTACAAAATCAGTTATTGAGGGTAAATCATTGTGAGTTTGGTCATGATTTTAGATTTCTTTTCATACTTTATCCCTTTTCCTTGATTAAAATTTGTTATCATTTGACCAAAATTGTCATCAAATTTTTTATAATTTTAAATATCTCTCTCTTTATCTCTCTTTCCTATTTTATCTGTTTAATCAAATATCAAATAAACAATATATGAAAATGTGGAAATATATGAACTGGTAAACATATATTTTTTTCTTAAATTGTTTACCTTTATATCTGTAACGGAATCAACTTTTCTCTGAGGTTTTGTCTTGTCACTGGATGGTACAATGGTTGACAGAAAAAGTAAGGTTATCAAGTTTCTCATAACTACTTTGCCTATCCAAACAGTTGTAGCTAATAGCTGTTACCTGTATTACCAGCTTTGTCAATATCCCAAACAATACTGATCAAAATAACAGTTTTCTAGTGTTAATTCAGATATTTTTGTCTTGAATACTCAGAAACTTTAAAAACATGTATTTCACATTGTGTTACAGCCATCCAATTCCTGTAATTTTTTTTTTGTAAGAAGTTTGAACTGCTGAATTGTTTTTGTATTTCTAAGAAAAATTATTTTCTCACTTCATTGATTAAATTTTCATTGAGGAAAAGAAGATAAGATTATTCTTAAAAAATATTTTGCATTTGGCACTGTATATATCACAAGATGTATATGATATAAGATTATGATGAATGGTGGGTTGTTGTTGCTAAAAGATTGATTTTAATGGCATGTCAACTTGTCAAGGGTTATTTTATACCTAGAGGTTAGGGAATTACATTCAGTGTACATTTATATTTACAGTTTTTGGGTAGTTATTTCTTAAGAGTTTTTTTGCACAGTTATATGAAATCAAGTGTTCCTATCTAATACAGATAATTTGCATGCAATTGTATGATATCAAGTATTCCTATCTAATGCAAATAATTATACGGTTTCAAGAAATTATTGATATTAATGCATGGAACAAGTTATTCTCAATCAAAATGACACTAGGAGAAAGTAACCCAGAATATAAAAATCCCAAGAGAAAGAAGTCACATAGATCACACAAGATTTATGCACTCTTTTATACTCAAACAAAAGGAACAACCACAGTGGATAAAATGTCAAGCATCCTGCATGGTTAAACACTTCTTCATAGAATATAGTTTTTGTTCTCATTAGAAAATGCTTTTTCAGTGATACTTAATATATATATAATGTCTATAAAATATATATGTAAGATATGTCTATAAAACAAGACCATCTAAAAAATGCTTGTAAATCAAAATTGTTCAGTAACTTTTGTCTTGCACTATAATAATTTGTAGCCCAGTCAGTTAGGAGGACAGTAGAATACACAATTGCATCTCTGCAGATGGATACTCCCCACTCCCAATGAATGTCCTGGATATGATACTAAACAATCTGATGATGAGGCTCCAATAATGCTGGAGCTTTGGGGAATACAGAGAACCCCTTCATTGCCATTGCTCCTAGGTCCATCCTGGCCCAGTGTGGTTGCACCTGACAGGGTCCTATCTATTGGTCAAATAGAATTGTTTGACATTTAAATTGTGTGCAGACAAATAATTTATACTAAATTGAATTGTGTGAAATAGAACTGTTTAATCATTTGTGCGTAAACAAATGACAGATGTTTGATTGAATTGTTAGTGATACATAGCAATATTTGGAATCTTTTAACTTTATTGACTTCTACTAAATTGAATTGTTAGAAATAGAACTGTTTGTATCTATAAAATGTATTTATAAATCATATATATTTAATATATATGTATATAGAGAATTTGGCATCAAATGACCAACAATGGTTGATATGCCATAAAACCAAACCAACCAACCAATCTAATCATTTGTTTAAAAACAAAAATATCTACCTACAAACTATTCACTTACTAATCATATATATACAACAAAACAAGATTTGGCGTTAAATAACCCACAAGGGTTGATATACCATTAAACAAAATGACCTAACCATCCTATTTAATAATAGTCATTTGTCTGTATGGTTTCAAACAACTAATGATAATAATCTTTCGTAAGTATTCTTAATACAAATAATTTACAGTTATAAGGCGTCAAGAATTCCTTTATATTATGAATGATTTTTGAATAGATTTATTTGAACAATAGACATAAACTTAACAGGTACTTCTACTCCAGATCGGAGATGATTTGGAAGCAATGGCAATAAAGAAGTACACCACACTCCCCAGATCTCCAGAATGGGAACCTCACCATTAGATGCAGTTTAGTATCATACTCAGGATAGAGAAATGTGGAGGGGGTCTTAGCTTCTACAGAGGGAATACATTCACAGTATTCTTATACCTGCTAACAGGGTTGAGTTGTTGTTGTGTTGGGTCATATATTTCAATTGTTTCATTTACTGTTTGGGACCAAAAACAGGAAATGAAAAAAAAGATGAGTTTAAAATCTAATAACATTTATTTCACTGGTACATTGAGACAAAAAAACCTGTCTGTCAAGTATGTCAAGGAAAGCAAGATTAAACTTGATGGCAATTACACAAGAATGCTGCAAGCAATATTGAACAAGTCCTGGAGGCAACACTCCATTGCTCGAGAAGTAAGGACAAACTCATAAGCGACATACTCCTGTGGACCCTATCACGTAGACGAGCAAAGGCAGGACGACCAGCTAAAACCTATATACAACAGCTCTGTGCCGATACAGGATATAGTCTTGAAGACCTCCCGGAAGCGATGGACGATAGAGACGAGTGGCAAGAGAGGGTCAGGGAGATCTGTGCTGGCAGTGTGACATGATGATAAGACTTTTGTAGTGAGAGCATATGATCTATTGGAGTTTAATATTTTGGTTTGTTTTAATATGAATTTTGAAGGTTCTAAGTTAATGTAGACACATACAAAGAATTGGGAACTAATTTGTTTGACTAATAAAACTGGCACATGCATTCGTTCATATCAAGAAAATCTTAAGTTGGATTCATTAGAATTCCTGTGAGAAAGCAACAAAATTTCAACCAAATTTTCAGTCTCTATTTTTTAATGATATAATGTTTTTGTTGCTAAATATATTGTTTCATGATGTATCTTATTTCACTCTTATTTTTTAAAGAGTTCTGCATACTTTTATTTTATATTGTACCTTCACACACACACATACATCAGTGTTGGTGTGATAGAAATAGATAAAGGGTGAGATGTACTCTAAGCAACAAAATTTTGAACTTTTTTAAAGGAAGGAAAAGATTAATAGAAAATACTTTATTGGTAGAGGCATTTTAATTAATACATGAAATGTCTGCTGAGGAACTGGAAATGCTGGGTAACATATCAATTTTTTTTATCTGTTTCAATTCCTTAAACCTTTAGATTGCATTTTGTATATGGATAGAAACTATTTTTGCCTATGAATTGAAATCCTTTTTTTGATTTTATTGCACACCAAATATTTTTCTGATGTTCAGAATAAAAAATTGAGTCCAGATATTATGATAAAAGTTGGATTTTCTTTGAAGAGATGATGTGGGAATTGCTTGAATTTTTTTGTATGTGTTATACATTTTAAAGGTTTTGAGAAAATTTTCTTCATAAAATTGCTGTCATAATTGTATTTATAAGTATTTTTTTCTTTTGCAAGCAATGGTTTCAAATATTCCTATTTAATACAGCATTTTATTTTATTTTTTGTAGGTTTAACTTCAACAAATAATGAAGAGGCTGACGAAGATTTTCTTGAAAATACAACAAATATGACAAGCAATCTAGAAACTGATAATGGAAGGGAAAAAGGCAAATCTTTAACTGATGGTAAGAAGACCATTTTAAAACAAACACTTCTAAATCAAATAGATACATTTGCCAATATTTATTCATTGGATTTGCCCTCTCTCCTTCTCAACAATTCAAATGATCTGATTTTAATTCTTGTTATCTCTGCTATTTTTTTTTCATTAATGACCTCCTGTTCATACAATATTAGTAGATGGTAAACAGTTTTTAAATAATAATAATAAAAAAAAAATGTGTTTGGAACAATGGTTATTGCTCCATAGAAAATTAGACTCATGGAATATATTAAAATGTTTTGATGAAAAGACATTTTTTTCCATAAAATTCTGTCCTATTACCAAATGTTCTGAGAATAACGCCTTGTCTCTGTTAAAAGAGTGAACACTTAGGCAAGATAATCAAATTATCAACACACATTGTTTGGGATGGGATTTGTTATGAACAAATATAATTACCAGTGTGTGAGAGTCAACAAGGACTATAAGTGTCATAAACTAATTCATTTAGTAACTAATTATTTCCTTTGTTACAAGAACCAAAGTAAAAAGACTCTTTAAAATGTTTTTACAACCATTGTCAACCTTGATAGGAACCTGCATATATGCACTAATAAAACAACTATAAAACTATTTGTTTTAGAAACTTTTATCTTTTGGATATTTTCAAAAACTAAAAAGATATGTAGAACACCAAAGAACAAGAGACATTTGATAAATTTATTAATATTTCAATATACCATAATATGTCCTAATATGTTCTCAATTGATATGAAAATACTAGGGTGTGTCAAAAGTTTTGCAATATTTTGGTAAGTGCTAGATTGCAGCATGTATATCACATGATCAGAGCAATTCAAGATACCCATTGTGATGGTTAGTATTGTGGTAGTTGTTTGGCTGATACAATTGTGCATGGCTTCATTCTGTGTATGATTTAAAAATTGCACCTATGAACGTACAATGTTGGCTTATTCAGGAACTTATGCTTTATGAGTTTTATTTGGCCATAATGGCTTGAAAGCAACCCAAAATATTTGTTGTGTGAAAGTTTTTTGATCACAGTACAGTAATTAGATAGCTTAAGAAATTTCGTATGAGTCGCAAGAATCTTGATGATCAGGAAAGATCAGGTGGGCCTAAGACCATGAATTCCAAGGTCATGTTCTAAGCCAGAGAGACAAAACTGGTGAGTAGCATTTGGAGAGTATCAGGCAAATTCAGCATCTCACAGTCCAGTGTGATTTATGACCTTCATAACATTGGCAAAAGCATCCAGAGCTACCAAATTGTGCCTCACATTATCAAAATATTGTAAAACGTTTGACTCACCCTTGGATTAAAAAAATCACTTGTAATGATCTACTTAGTTGCTCTGGCTTTGAGCTTTACACAACAATGGTACAAGACAACTGAAGAAAATTTATTTTTATGGTACCCCAGATTTGTATAACATTTTCACTTACAAGAATTCTTAATAATCAATTTTATTTATAATCTTGTATCAAAGTTTATGGAAATTAGTCAAAATCATCTCTTGGATAAATGGTTCAAACATTCTTAGACACTTCTCTCAACTTGATCACTAAAGTCACCTGGTTTCTACTCTGACTTTCTTGACTTCACTCTTAGCTTTTCCTTTCAGGCCAATTTCTCATACCTTGTTCTCATCTTCCAGCTCAGCAACCATAAACTTCAGCTAGTTCCTGTACAGACTCAGTAAAGTGTTTTGAAGGGTTAGATGTGTGGGGTTTGAAGGTTTTTAGGTAGTCAGTGGCTAAGGGCAAGACTGTGTTGCCATAAGATATCTGACTCCATATTTTGGTTATATTATTTTACCCCACGTTGATTGGCTGGCGCAATGCCTTGCCCAAAGAAAGTCCAAAAGAAATATACACAAAGAAAAGATAGAAACAGACAAGAGACGAAAACATTTCTTCCATACTTTCCTTTATTTACTTGGTGAATGGACGAACCAACGCTACATCCCAAGACACAGCGTGGTGCCCAAAAACACCAGATAGTAAAATCGGTGTTGTCAGTTCGACGTCACTACCCGAAAAGAGGGCGGTTCACAGAAAACCTGAGTATTTATCTCTCTTCACCAGCTCCAAATTCACCACTCCAAAATCCTTCTAATTTTGGCGCGACCGCTTCCCATTGGCTACTTTACATTTTATTATTTTTCTTTTTCCTGATTTTAACCGGATGGATGCGTGGAGCCTTATGCGTGGCGACGCGTTTATACATTTTGTATCTGGCAGCCGACGAGTCAATATCCGGTTGGGAGTTTTACTGTTAATTCCTAAATCCCCACAGATGTCTCAGTGATAGATTTGTTTCAAGAAAGATGTGAACATATTCTGTATTAGTTTCAAGTAGTTTGACTTCATCAACATAAGATTCAAACTTATTCTGATGTAAATGTTGTTTCATTAAAATCATGCTGGATGAAGACAATCAAATATAGACTGCTAGTCAGTATTCTTTAGGTAGGGAAAAACATTTTTCATGTTGTGTCTTATCAGTGAAAATGCATAATATATTTCTCATGCAGTGAAGAGCCCATAGGAGCATAGTTTCTGATATTATGGTTTTTAATTTTCATGTATGGAGGGCCAATAATATTGTTTTCCAAATGAAACCCTTGTACCTCTCTACTAAGCCATGTCTTTGTGGCTTATATAGACAGCCAAATGACTACTTCTGATGCCATGTTTACATAAAAAGTTGGAGGTGCCCGTGGTGTAATTGTTATCGTCGTAGGAAATGAACACGGCGACCCGAGTTCAAATCCTGGACTTAACTGATTGCATTTCACATAGCACTAATACCCTTGGGAAAGGTATGAATCCAATTATTCTCCCTCCAGCTATGGGTAAATAGTAGGACAGACTAGGTTCTTCAGCCTTGGGTAGGCAACTAGTCTAGGAGAAGGAAAACTCTGAATTCAAACCTGTTAAACTCCACTTAAAAATTGACCTTGTGTCATATCCTGCCCGAGCGGAGGGGTTGGGTAAATAGGATGTTTACATAAAAAGATATTCATTTCTTTGTATATAAATACTTGGTCTCTGAGTGAATATATGTAGGTATCACAAAAATGCAAAACAATTGATGAAGGCTACCAATGAGTTGTGTGTGACATCATATCACTGCATGGAAAGACAAAGTTAACATGTATTGATTTTTATGTGGTGTTGAAGCCAATATTGAATCTTTTGAATGGTTGTGTTGCTTTGACTGAATAACATTGATATTTGGAGTAAAATTGTGACTTCATTTCAACACACACAAGATAATTTGTTGTTATCCTTTTGGTCTCCTCAACTGAGAAGGACAAATTCTATTACCCATAATAAGGCATATACACTACATTTGAATGGCATACCAAATCATGGAACTCAAAAAATATGCTAGAATTGACAGCAAACTGAATTCTGGAAAATATGTTAGTAGACACCAACATCTGTTACAATCCTAGCATAGGAGTCTCAAACTTTTGTAAATAGTGGTCTAAAATTTTACTGGGATTTTACTCCCTCTTTTTAAGTAAGTGCCCCAGAAATGTTTCTTTCTTTGATTTTTATATAAATTCTTTGCAGAATTTTCTACCACTATTTCTATGTATTTGGTGTTTATATACAACTGGAGAAACAAAATTTATCAGTACATTCTGCTTGTCCATGTCCCAAGTTTTAATAACAAATAAAAAAATTGTGAATATTTTGTGCCAATAATTCCACTGATCAGCTATGAATTAGGGTCTAAATCAGAGTCAGTTTCAAGAGTACATTTTATGGATCTGCTTAGCCACTGCTAAAAATAATTCTTAATATTTTTACATGTTCAAAGAAAAATATTCATGAGATATTCATGAATAGAAATTTATTGATTAAAAATTAATTCAAAAATCATGTAGCAGAAAGAACTTTGTATTTTTGTTTGGCGCGTAAATTAATTTGACTGTTATGGTCGTTGCATATTTTCACCCAATGAGGATGACTTATCCTATTTAGCCCGGACCATTTTCCCGGACAACATAAAAATGGTGAAAGCCTGCCAAACTATCTCTTCCTCAGAACCTTTCGAACAGGACTTTCTGTCCACTCCCTTTGTAGCAGCAGTATCACAACACCATGAGGAAAGCCGTTTAATTTATGGACCTTTTGAGTCTACCCTCTTAGACGAAGGGTTCCCAGTTGAACATGAATTAGATGCATGTAATCTGCCACTTACAGGAACACTTTTATGTCGCCTCTAACTTTTGCTATGTCTACAGTGATGTGTAATTCCGCTCAGACATCCAGCTACCTCATTTCTGGGCAACCTTTTCTGGAGACCTTCATGCCTCTCTCCTACAGCAACCAGGACCACACATTTATGGGTGACTACATCATTCCTGTCCTTAAACAGCAAACACGACTTTTGCTATGTCTATAGCAATGCGTGTTCCACTCAGACATTCAGCATTGCCTTAACTGTAGCGATGCACATTCCACTCTGGCATTTAGAAGCTATAATTCCTTCTCAACTCAATAACTATTTCCTTCCTTCCTTCCTTCCTACAAGACTTGCCGCATAAAGGTACCTTTTATTCTGGCTGCCATTAAACCTTTTTGAAAACCTTATGGCATCTTTGTTCTTCTCCTTTATTTTCCTTCAAATATAGCGAGGAGGTAATGTAACACTCTTCCTCGCTAAAAGACTATTGGTTTCTAGTTTCCTTTTTCGTTTGACCAAATTTTACTTGTGCCAAGATAATTGGATATTTCTCACCAGTGTCAAAAGAAGCCAGTGTTCAAGCAAAGGTAAAAAAAAAACTAGGATTTAAAAATAAGAAAATAAAATGGAATTTACACCAAGTAAGCAATTACTTCTCTGCATTCATAAAAATTATTTTGAGAGGATTGAAACATTTCAAATTGATTTATATTCATATCTTTCAAAAGAAATAAATCTTCAAATAAATTTGTTTGTACAAAAACTTTCAATTCTTTCAGTTGATACTAAAAATATTTATTATAAAAAAACATTATTCAGTAAAGAATTTAGCATACTACTAAGATGTTGAATTATAGAGACGGACTAAAACATTAAGTTTAAAAATAAAGTCAGAGAATAAATTTACTTCATTTTGATAATGGTTTCATTATTCTAGCAGGTTTAAAATTTGTTTTATCAGTTAGAGATTTTATTTGTCAACCAATCTGTGTATCTTTTTTCTTCATTGGTGATTTTTATAACCAAATAAAAAAAACTTGTTGAAATATTCCTTTGTAAATCGCCTTTATGATTTATCATTCTTTATCTCTTTTTTCACTTTCATAATGTTGCTACTTTTTTCACTTTCATAATGTTGCTACTTTTTGACAACAGAATTAGAAAAAAAATATTTTCTAATTATAGAAACCACAGTATTTGTACCATATAGTGTAAAAATAGAACAAAGCCTTAAAAAGCAGAAGATATTTAAGTAAAGAATTTCTCTTTACAATAAACAATGACCCTTTTTAACAGTGGGAACTTGTTTGTAGGCACTGACGAACTGCAGCACCTCATATTTTCTCCTGATATATACTGAATAAAAATATATTAATTCACATTTGTAAAATATATTTAATACTATTATTAATAATCCTTAAACTGGATGTCTCAGTGTATATGTTACACTATATTGATATAATTTTTATGAAATTTCTGAAGCAGCATACTCACAAAATGTGACGAGCTGCTACTTCTTCATGAATATAAATTCTAGGCTTAGATGTTTGCAATAATGTGTAAGAGTTCTCTCCCATAGTTCAATGCTTCTAGCCTTGATTTAATTATAACCACATCAATAGATTGCTAACAAAATGAAAGAATGTAAAGCTAATATGTCATAGCAATGACAAAATTTTCTCTTTCACTTTCTGTTTTACTTTTGTAATGATATTTACTACATTTGGGTCAACTAGGATAAAAGCATAAGTGTGAAACACTCAGTGAGGACTGATCTCACTATAACAGCAAATAGTCTGCTAAAATAAATTGCTAACCACTGTTCTATGGTGAATTAAATTTATTTCTCTTTAATCATTTTTATTCAATAAAAACATTTTATTACATGTTTGGAGATATGCAATATGGATTGATTTGGGAGAAGTACAGTTTAGACTGCCAAATATCAATTGAGCTTTTTGCTAGGGAAAATACCAAATATCTGTAACTAACTCGTTGCAATTCATTTAACACATTAATTTGCAGCCTAGAGAAGGGATAAGCATTTCCACAGTTTAAAAAAAGGATCAATCTGATGAGAGGAAGGGAGGATTTAAAGGGTTAAAAGGTTGTAATGTGTCAAAATTCCAAATTGAAAAGGCTTTGCTGATGATTTTGAAAATTAACATTTCTAATCCTGGCTTTTTACTTGTGCTCAAATACTGATCACAACTCTCTCAACCATAAAGCAACCCTCTCCAATGTTTTTTGTTTATTATATACGATGCTGTTATTTTCATCTTTTGTCTTATATTCTGGTGTAAACAAGAAGATCTGTACATGTGCTTTCTTTTGCCTACAGAAACAGTGAATTCATCAATAACTTCCAGCCTTGCATCACAGAATCGAGCTGGGATCTTAAGTGACAAATCAAGTGAAGAACAAATGAAAAATGCAGAGAAAATATTACAGGTAAAAATGTTTTTTAAATGTTTTTCTTTTTTGCTTCAAGTTTGAAACCGTAGAAACAATTTGTTATATCCAGGATGGAATTACCTACTTGTGGACCCTAGTCCAAACATCAGTGAACCCCATGGCCCACCAGTTGAAAACTACTGTAGGCCTATACTTATTGTATAGGGGTCCTTTTTGAATATATCATTTAATGAAATACTCAATGTAAACTTGAAACTGGTATGCAGCATGACAAATTTGTTTCAGTGGACCCCAGATACTCATGAGCCCTGGGCCAATGAACTACTCTATCTATTGGTAAATCTAGCCTGGTTATATCTCCACTGATTTGAAATATTGATAGATTCATACAAACACAATTTTCCTTTTCTCTTCATCAACTGCTATACATACATACATATATACATACACACATACATAGTGTACTCAGATAGCAATTTATTTTTAGACATCTTTTATCCAAGATAACGGACAATTTAAGTTTATTAAAGTATTTTGATAAGTTCTTTTTGTTTTCTCAGTGTATAACGAAATTTATGTTAGAAATGTCCAGGGTTCAAAAATGTATAAATTTTGAGGACTTTTAACTATTATCAGATATTGTCAAAAAAGAGTGAAAAGATATCCAAGATTTTATTATTGTTGATTATTGTGTTTATAAAATTTGAACATTTTTAACTGTATATTTTGCTGCATATTGGTGATTTCATTTATGCTTCAAGTGTTAAATGCATTTAAAATATCTGCTCTTAAATTGGACTTGTATCAGTCAAGTTTTGCAATATTTTGGCAATACATGAGGCACAATTCAGCAGTTCTGGATGCTTTTGCCCCTGAGGTTGTGAAGGTGATGAACTACACTGAACTGTGAGATGCTGAGCTCACCTGATACTCTCTCAGTGTTACTTCCAGATTTGTCTTTATGGTTTGAAGCACTGACTCAGAATTCACAGCTTTTGTTATACCTGATCTTGCCTAATCATCAAAGTTCTTGCAACCCAAGCAAAAGTTTTTCAACTATCTGGTTACTGGGATCAAGTACATCTTCACCTTTTATACAACAAAAGTTTTTGGTTGCTTTCATGGCATGATGGCCCAATTTGAACTTGTAAAGCATAACTTCCTCAATTCATCTGTGTGGCTTTCAAATCACATACATAAAAATCACTATGAAGCAATGCACAAAGTGTCAGCACACCAACTACCACTATACTACCATTTACAGCAGGTACCTTCCACAGCTTAAACTGTTTTGTCATATGATATATGTGCTACAAGATAGTACATACCAAAATAAGGCAAAATCTTTGACTCATCTTTGTGAAATATTTTGTTGGTCGTCAGTTGTTTTGTTTTAATGAATATAATTTTAGAATCTGTTATCTTCAAGAAACTGTAGGTTTTTTACCATTTCTTTTTTCAAAGAATTTGAGTATTTTTTTTACAAGTGATTGATAGATATTAGTGTTGTTTCTATGTTGTGGGATTGCATTTTGAGGTGATAAGTTAATTTGTAGGAAAGAGTTCTGATTGTGTACCTAATATAAGATTAAAATGTTTTTTTTTTATTATTATCCTAATTGACATAGAAGTTGATTTATAATATTCATCTAATGATAAGGGGTTTTGAGTGAAGTATTCTTAATTACAACTTGAATAAATATTTTTAATTAAAAAAAAAACAATAAATTGTAAGTAAGATGAATAAGACCTATCCATGGATTATCTTTTTGATTGCTTTTTTTCTTGTTTATAGTTAAGAAATATTTGGTTATGGTACAATAGATTAAGGATATTTTCATTTTTGATCATAGGAAGTAGAATTCTTGAAACATAATTCTGCCATCTTTTTAATTTGGGTTGTTGAATTCTTGCTTTATTAAAAATGTTGGCCAACAAAGGATAAAAGGATTTTTCAGTCAAATCATATCTCACACAGATAGGCAGCAATACTCAATCTGTGACACTTGTATTTCTGATCCCTTTTTGGCTCAATGAATATCATGTATACATATCTCTTATATCCCCTAAATTCATTAGATTTTAGATTTAGTGACATGCAAAGTAATTTCTCTTCATGGTATCTATCTAAGCAATGGAAGGCTTACTTGACAATGCCTATCAAGTAACACATAACAGGTTGTACTGGGTTACATGTTTCCAGTAGCAAAGAATGATTCCTGATCTGATACACAGCTAATTTCAATTCCTTTTTTCTGTGACTTCCTAACTTACCAAGACTAAAGCATCCAATCTGCTCTACTAGGAACGAGAGATAAATTCATATCTTTTGAAAGAGCATTAAGCATAAAATGAAATGCAGTCTTATCAAGGATTTGAACTTGGTTCACTGAGTCCATTTTCTATAATGATAACCAATCGACCATGTGAACCTCCTACATATGATACACATAAAAGGCATATTAAATGTCTATTATGTTTTACTTTTGGACTAATACCTAAAAGGTAAAGGTATGAACCCCCTTGTACCCCCTCCAACTATGGGTTAAATAGTATCACTGCTGTTCTAGAAGGATGGCTTTGGCATTGAATAACCCACAAAGGTTAGTATGACATTAAAACAAACAAAGTAAACTAAACCAATCAACTACATGTTTCGTTTTTATTAGATAGAGTGTTAAAGCAAATGTTTTACATTGATGTGTTAAAGCTGTATAATTATATCATGATGTATTATTATTCTTATTAAAAATAAATATAATATGTTCATTAAAAATAATATTTTACGATTTC
Source organism: Sepioteuthis lessoniana (assembly GCA_963585895.1). Lineage (NCBI taxonomy): Eukaryota > Metazoa > Mollusca > Cephalopoda > Myopsida > Loliginidae > Sepioteuthis > Sepioteuthis lessoniana. Next base: position 140,996,672 of record OY757907.1, on the reverse strand, counting down.
ATAGAAAAGAAAAAATCTCATTCAATGAAAGTTTTCATTTTTCATTTCAAAGAACGAACGATTTAAGCAACATCTTTTCATGATGGAACGCATCATCAACTTGAACACTTATCAGACAAAACTGGCTGAATATCGAAATCTTCCTGCGAGTTGGAGTAAGTATTCTCTGGTCTTTTCAGTGGTTATTGTAAAGGTCAGAATGTGTGTCAGTCTAATTTTCTGCTTCTCAATTCATGTGTCTGATTTTTTCAAAATTATGAATCTGATGAATAATAATAGTGAATAGGGAATATCTTTCTAAAAGAAATTAATGAAACTGTCAAGAAAAGACCTTGAAAATAATAGTTGTCTAAATTTCTGTGATGAAGCTTAATGATTTTTAGCATTAATGGTTTTTGGACTATATTCTTCATCTTTATTGTTATTTCCACAATATTTCGCTTGATATGTCCTCTGGCCTTCTTTAGGTGTTTGTTGAACTAGGTAACTCAGCGTTAGCTCCCTAAGCTTCTAAGGAGACAATCATCTGGAGGTTGCAGGTTTAGTCCTGACTGCAGGCGAGTAACAATACAGGAATACTTAACACTTGTACTTGGTTATGGCTAATAAAATCAGAACAGGTGACCTCATGGATTCAATGACGGTTCCCAAGTTCGACAAACACCTGAAGAAGGCTGGAGGACATATCGGCTGAAACATTGTGGAAATAACAATAAAGATGAAGATAATAGTCTGAAAACCCTTAATGATAAAAATCTTGAAAATAATGTTATGTAAAACAGAAAAAAACCCAATTAGAACAAAACAACAGAATGTAGAGAAAAAAGACGCAGCTGATTATTGCATATTAAATTTTTTTAGTGGAGAAAAAAGTAGTAGTCATGAGTAGTAAATATTTTTGGTATGTTGGTTGATTTTAATAGCATATCAATCTTTCTTAGGTTATTTTATGCCAAGAAGTTAGGGAATCACATTCAATGTATGTTCATATTTAAATTTTTGTGTAGTTCTCTCTTATGAGTTTTTTACACACGGATCCATCAAATAAGAATAATTTTAAAACAGATCTATTTAACCCATAGATGAAACCCTAAGAAGTACTTCCACTTCAAGTCAGAGTGGACCTGGGATTAATAGTAATGAAGCGTTATTGCAAACTCCCCAAAGCTAGAGCCTCACCATCTGATGCAGTTTAGTGTTATACCCTAGGACACTTTGTGTGTTGAAAATATACAAATGTCTTGTATGCTTTTAACAAACTGATATCATTTTAGATACAGTAAAAGGTCTTGTATGCTTATAACAAACTGATATCATTTTAGATACATTAAAAGGTCTTGTATGCTTTTAACAAACTGATATCATTTTAGATACAGTAAAAAGTCATGTATGCTTATAACAAACTGATATTATATTCGATACAGTAAAAGGTCTTGTATGCTTATAACAAACTGATATCATTTTAGATACAGTAAAAGGTCTTGTATGCTTATAACAAACTGATATCATTTTAGATACAGTAAAAGGTCTTGTATGCTTATAACAAACTGATATCATTTTAGATACAGTAAAAAGTCTTGTATGCTTATAACAAACTGATATCATTTTAGATACAGTAAAAGGTCTTGTATGCTTATAACAAACTGATATCATTTTAGATACAGTAAAAGGTCTTGTCTGCTTATAACAAACTGATATCATTTTAGATACAGTAAAAGGTCTTGTCTGCTTATAACAAACTGATATCATTTTAGATACAGTAAAAGGTCTTGTATGCTTATAACAAACTGATATCATTTTAGATACAGTAAAAGGTCTTGTATGCTTATAACAAACTGATATCATTTTAGATACAGTAAAAGGTCTTGTCTGCTTATAACAAACTGATATCATTTTAGATACAGTAAAAGGTCTTGTATGCTTATAACAAACTGATATCATTTTAGATACAGTAAAAGGTCTTGTCTGCTTATAACAAACTGATATCATTTTAGATACAGTAAAAGGTCTTGTATGCTTATAACAAACTGATATCATTTTAGATACAGTAAAAGGTCTTGTATGCTTATAACAAACTGATATCATTTTAGATACAGTAAAAGGTCTTGTCTGCTTATAACAAACTGATATCATTTTAGATACAGTAAAAGGTCTTGTATGCTTATAACAAACTGATATCATTTTAGATACAGTAAAAAGTCTTGTATGCTTATAACAAACTGATATCATTTTAGATACAGTAAAACGTCTTGTATGCTTATAACAAACTGATATCATTTTAGATACAGTAAAAGGTCTTGTATGCTTATAACAAACTGATATCATTTTAGATACAGTAAAAATCTTGTATGCTTATAACAAACTGATATTACATTAGATACAGTAAAAGGTCTTGTATGCTTATTACACAACTCTGAATATGTTGCAAAATATCAGCTGTAAATGGAAACAAATGGTCAGTCCCCTGTCTTCTAGTGGAAGTTAAACAAAAACTTCAGATGGTTATTTTTTTGACAACAGTAACCACTAAACTTCTGTGTTTGTATGCAAATCACTTTTTAATGTTGGATTTTGTGTTGAAATATGTAATATCTAAAGTCTGACCTCAAGTTTAATGAATGTTCAGTGCAATTGGATTTACTGTGATTATCATAGTGAGAAAGATTTGTATGAACTTTGCAAATGGTCATTGTTCATAGGGTGTGTAAATGACCCTCTTGGTCAATATCTTAATCTATCATTGTGATCATTACTTCTCATATGAAAAATATGGAGGTTTCCATTGGCTTTTAGTTGTGAATAAGACTAAATGACCAGAGATATTTGGTTGTAACAAGTAAAGTTTAATATGACATTAATATTTTTACATGGGTTTTGTTTTAAAATCATTTCAATTTGTGACGTTTTTATTTTATTTATTTTATTTTGCTTTAAAATTTTTTTTGAGAATTTAAAATTTGATTTGTAATATTGATTATTTGTTTTTAGTGACTGAAGCACTGGGTTTGGGTGGCGTCCATACCAAAGACCCGGCTATAAATGCTCCAAATCTACTAAAACTCTGGTCATTCGCCTGTCCACTGACCAAAGGTAGAACAGTCAGCTGCATGGCATGGAATCCTAATAATTCAGTAAGATCAAGAAAAAGTTATTACTTCTTTATTTTATTCACAGTTTAATTCTTTAAGTGTTATGGTGAGATATGTAATCACCACCGGAACAGTTTAAATAAGGAACCATGTCACCGGTCACCAGACAGAGAAACACAGAGAGACACCCTGGACAGAACACGTGAAGAACTACATATTCTCTCTCTGTAAATATTACAATAAACTTCTTCTTTATTTATTCAAACATATAGTACCTATTATTTACTTTATTTCCTTTCACGGAATATTATCTCTTGATTATCCTTATATTATTGCCACCTCAGGATATATCAATTGACGACGAAGACGAAATACAAACTCAGTAAATTCATTTACTAAAAAAAAAACAAAAAAAAAGACTGTGCTGTGGGAACTGTTTTTTCTTACATAAATAAGTTTACGTGTATTTGAAAAAGACGAAAAGATCACTTGAAATTGGTAAAGTGTTGATATTTTGTACGGTGAATTTTCTGAACATTTCTCAGTGTTGACAATTTTTTTCGTAACGAAAGCGTTGAAGGTGGACATCTTCTTTTTGGAACAAAATTTTATGTATACGTTGACTTGATATTTGTGCATTTAAAAAAAAAAAAAAAAAAAAAAAATGGCTTCGGAACAAATAGCAGCATTGACGAAAACGTTAACTGAGAGTTTAATCGCTCAGCAAAAAGCTCAAATTGACTTTCAAAAACAGATGTTGGTTCAGCAAGAGCGTTTTGAAGCACTTGTCATACAGCCAACTAAAGATAACCGAGTATTTTGTGAAATTATTTTGTCACAAAAAACTAATGATAATGCGTCTAGATTTTTTTCAGCAGAGGGTATAGCTAACTCACTAGCTGAGTTCAAATACGACGCAGAATGAGGCGACACCTTTCCCGCCTATTATCGGAGGTTCGAGACGATTTTTACAAAAAGATGTGAGAAATGGTCTGACGAAGAAAAAATCACACTCTGACTTCAGAAATTGGGTACAGAGGAAAATACAAAATTTACAAATTTGATTTTGCCAAAGAAACCAAAAGATATTTCTTTTTCGGAAACGGTTAAAATGTTGTGCTCGATATTTGGTGAAAGAGACAGCCTTTTTCATACAAGATATAAATGTTTAAACATGCAAAAAGAAGAAACTGATGATATTGTCACATATGCGGGTAAAGTCAACGCCCTGTGTGAACTATTTAAATTGAAAGATCTATCAGTTGACATGTTTAAGTGTTACATATTTGTCCAGGGACTGACAGCACTGAGGGACAAGGATTTGAGGTCAAGAATTTTATCAATTATGGAGCAAGATCCAGAAATGAACTTACAAAAAGTGGCAGAAGAATGTCAGAAGTTGATAAATGTGAAAAAGGACACCACTAGGATAGAGGGAAAAGTTACATCCCAGGTCCAAGTAGTGAAACAAAATACTTTTCTCAAGAACAAAGGAAAAAGTTTTGAATGTTGGAGCTGTGCGGGTTCGCACTTAAGAAAAAATTGCCCTTTTAAAGACCAACCTTGCGCTAAATGTGGTTTAGTTGGACACTGCGCCTCCCAGTGCCGAACTAAACAAAATAAACAAAGATAAAAATTTAAGTCTAAAGTACATGTAGTGTTGTCAAAAGAAGAAGTGAGACAAGGGGGTGAACGAAAATTTGTCAATACCAAAATAAATGGTCAAATAGTTAAGCTACTTTTGGATACAGGTAGCGATATTTTGATTATCGACGAAGTGACTTGGAAGAGGATTGGGTGTCCAAAACTGGAAAAAACGTCTAAAATTGCCAAAGGAGTATCCGGAAAGAGATTAAAATTCAATGGAGAGTTTAATTGCAGTGTATCTCTTGGATCGAAAACTTTTTCTTCAAAAGTGTCAGTTGTTCAAACGAAGAAGAAGCATTTGAACTCAGGAGCCAAGTGGAAGAATGTCAATATTGGTCAGTATGTCTTTAATTCCAATTTAAAATGCTGAATTTTACAAAATATTATGCTGTATTTTGTTTGTGAAATAATGCTTAAACTATGCGTTTTAAATGTAAAGGCACGCTTACTCTACTATAAAGCCAATTTGATATTAAGCCTATCCACATGTCAGCGAACAAGGCAGAATGTTTTTGAATATCTTCTATCGAATAATTTAAAAATTCGAAAAGAAAGCCCTAACAGTAGTTTAGAAGAAAAGCCTAGAATGCTACCACAGCCCCCCACCTCAGAAAAGGAAAAAGAAAAAAAAAAAAAAAAACCCAACAGAAACGAATTCTCCCCTCCACCCCAGTAGACTGCCGCCCCCAAAGCTACCTAAAATATCAGTAGTAAATAAAAGTCCAAACGAAGAAGAAGCATTTGAACTCAGGAGCCAAGTGGAAGAATGTCAATATTGGTCAGTATGTCTTTAATTCCAATTTAAAATGCTGAATTTTACAAAATATTATGCTGTATTTTGTTTGTGAAATAATGCTTAAACTATGCGTTTTAAATGTAAAGGCACGCTTACTCTACTATAAAGCCAATTTGATATTAAGCCTATCCACATGTCAGCGAACAAGGCAGAATGTTTTTGAATATCTTCTATCGAATAATTTAAAAATTCGTAAAGAAAGCCCTAACAGTAGTTTAGAAGAAAAAGCCTAGAACGCCTAATGCTACCACAGGCCCCCCTCCAAGAGAAAAAAAAAAAAAGCTCTATAATTCCTGAAGCCTGCTAGGTCCCTAACTGTAAGAAAAAAAAAAAAAAAATGAAAAACCCAGGAAAAGTCCCTATACAGCAAAAAAAAGTATAAGTCAGTACTAGTGAAAGTCTTAAGAAAGAACCTTAATGTTGGACTTTAACTAAGTTAAAACTTAAAACAAATTCCCCCACCCCTTTTTTTTTTTTTTTTTTTATGTACACATGGGAAGCAGCATGATGTACGTAAAGGTATTTGAATAAACCAATGGACGACCAAATTCAATACCCAAATGGGTCCTGGACGTGAGTCTGACGACTTTTCGCTCAGAATCGACAGTTCGATCGGGGAACTACTGCTGCTCCTCTATAAGAGTGGCTTCTATAGAAGAGAATAAAACAGCCATCGAAAGATAACCATGACCCACACTCAAACCACTTACACAAACCGCATCGCTCTTCGCGCGGGTAAAAAAGGGGCGCGTCCTGCTGAGGTTGGAGCCCTGGCCTCGGTGTTCGAAAAATCAGCTACAGAGCTCAAACAATCAAAACTACTAAAATGCAAGCAAACACTACAAATAGCCACATTTAACGTAAGAACCTTAAATAGAATAGGACAACTCCCAGAGCTAATCGCATCGGCCGAAGAACATAAAATAGACATAATATGCATACAAGAACACAGATACACGCACACAGAAGATATCAAATATCACGAAACTGGCAATGGATGGTCGCTCGCCACTGTATCCGCATGGAAAAACTCTGTCAACGCCGCAGTAGGAGGGGTAGGATTGCTTATAGGACCTAGAGCACTAAAAACGCTTAATAGCATAGAGAAAATACAACCTAGAATGATGGTAGCTACATTTAACGGAAACCCCAGAGCAACAATCGTCTCATGCTACAGCCCCACCAATGTTAGTGAAGAAAATGAAATAGACACCTTCTACGATGAGTTATCCTCATTAGTGCGTAGCATCCCGAAACACAACATGTTAGTCATTGGCGGAGACATGAATGCACAAATCGGGAAAAACGGAAACAACAAATACAGCCTCCACAACACGTCAAATAGGAATGGGCAACATCTAACAGATTTCATGATAGAAAATAGATTAGCATGCCTCAATACAAACTACCAAAAAAGAGAGGGCAAACTATGGACATACACGTACGCAAACAATACTAAAGCTCAGATAGATTACGTCCTTATAAACAAGAAATGGAAGAATAGTGCATTGAATTGCGAGGCATACTCCTCTTTTGAGGGTGTGTCCACCGATCACCGAATAGTCACGGCGAAAATACGGTTAAGCCTACGAAAAAACGACAAACGAACAGCGACCACCAAACACTATGACTGGGCCCTATTAAACAACAAAGATGTAAGAGATAAATACGTATTAGAATTAAGAAACAGATTCGAAACACTACAAGAAAAGACGGAAAAAAGTACACCAAACGACGAATACGAAAATTTCGTCAATGCACACCTTGAGGCAGCAGCAAAATACATTCCAACAAAAATTAAAACTAAATATAGAGTCCCATGGGAAACTTTAGCGGTGAGAGAAAAACGTGCACTACTGAAAACAGCCTCCAAAAACTATCGAAAAAACCCAACAAACACAAATGCCTTAAAACTAAAAACGGCACAATATCAATTAGCAGGCATATATATAAAGGAACAGACAGAATACATTCAAAATCAGATAGATAAGATTAGAGACTCGGTGGAAGATAGACAATCTAGAATTGCCTGGCAAACAATAAACGAAGTGAGCAGAAGAAAGAACACAGCCAAAGCAAAACTTAAAGCAGCAAACCAACAAGAAAGAATAAAACTGTGGAAACAGCACTTCGAAAACTTACTTGGAAACCCACCAAAAATAACGCCTGAACCAATCACCAGAATAATTAGCAAACAATTAGACATTAAACTTGGACCGTTCACACAAGAAGAACTCGACTCGGTTCTCAGAAAAATTAAAAATAGGAAAGCTGTAGGACTGGACGAAATTCCCCCGGAAGTATGGAAGACCAGACAATTCGACGACATACTGCTCCGACACTGCAACGCAGTATACAATCAAAATCCGATAGATAGATGGACGAAGGGATGCATACTCCCCTTCCCTAAAAAGGGGGACCTCGGATTAGCCAAAAACTACCGAGGCATAACACTTACATCCATAGCTGCCAAAATCTACAATGCCCTACTACGAAACCGAATAGAACCCAAAATCGACAACATACTTAGAAAAAACCAAAATGGCTTCCGAAGAAATAGATCTACGACCTCACAAATATTAACCATCCGCAGAATCCTTGAAGGTGTACGGGCAAAGAACCTACAAGCGACATTAATATTTGTCGACTTTACCAAGGCTTTCGACTCCATTCACAGAGGAAAGATGGAACAAATCCTACTAGCGTACGGCATACCTAAAGAAACCGTAGCGGCAATAACGATTCTCTATAGAAACACTAAAGTAAAAGTACGATCACCAGATGGAGACACAGAATACTTCGACATAGTAGCAGGAGTACTACAAGGAGACACGCTGGCTCCGTATCTCTTTATCAGTTGTCTAGACTACGTACTTAGAACATCGATTGATAAAATCAAAGAGAATGGCTTCGAACTGACGAAGAAAAGAAGCAGAAGATACCCCGCAACAACAATTACCGACGCCGACTACGCCGATGACATAGCGATACTGGCAAATACACCTGACCAAGCCGAAACACTTCTGCATAGTTTGGAATGAGCAGCAGCAAGCATAGGCCTCCATGTTAATGCACACAAAACGGAATATATGTGCTATAACCAAACGGGGGACATCTCCACTCTAGAAGGAACCCCTCTTAAACTAGTAGACAAATTCACGTACCTAGGAAGCAGCGTCGAATCAACCGAAAAGGACATCGAAACGAGGTTAACGAAAGCATGGACAGCTATCAATAGGCTATCGACTATATGGAAATCAGACCTAACCGATAAAATGAAACGCAGTTTCTTCCAGGCAGCGGTCACATCGATACTGCTATATGGATGCACTACATGGACGCTAACAAAACGGCTGGAGAAGAAGCTAGATGGCAATTACACAAGAATGCTGCGTGCAATCCTGAACAAGTCCTGGCAGCAACACCCCACAAGACACCAACTGTACGGCCACCTGCCCCCTATCACGAAAACTATTCAAGTTAGGCGAACCAGACATGCAGGACATTGCTGGAGAAGCAGAGATGAACTCATAAGAGATGTACTCTTATGGATCCCCACACACGGCCGCGCAAAAGCAGGACGACCAGCACGAACGTACATTCAGCAGCTATGTGAGGATACAGGTTGTTGTCCTGAAGACCTGCCTAGGGCGATGAACGATAGGGAGGAGTGGCGAGAGAGGGTCAGGGATATCCGTGCTGCCAGCACGATATGATGATGATGATGATGGGAGCTACCCATAAATTCATTTTGTAACCGTGTTAGTGTATCTGAAAAGAAAAATTCTAAACAAAATGAGGATTTTCTTACTGTCTTAAAAAGTGAATTCCCCAGGGTTTTTTCTGAGGGGTTAGGTGTGTGCACTAAGACCGAAGTGAATTTTGAGCTAAAACAAAATGTGAAACCTGTTTTTAAACCAAAAAGAAACGTGCCTTTTTCTTCAAAAGAAGATATTGAAATTGAACTGCAAAGACTGCAGGAAAATAGTGTAGTCGAAAAAGTTGACTATTCTGAGTGGGCAAGCCCCCCACTGTGTATGTTAAAAAGAAAAATAAGAAGATTCGGGTATGCGCCGATTTTTCTACAGGCCTTAATGACTGTCTGATGGATCATAGTTATCCACTCCCATCCCCTGAAGACATTTTTACAAAGCTGAATGGAGGTAAAATTTTCTCCCAAATTGATTTATCTGAGGCTTACCTTCAGGTAAAAGTCAGTGAAGAATGTTCAAAGTATTTGTGTATTAATACCCATTTAGGACTCTTCAGACTCAAAAGGCTCCCTTTTGGTTTGAAAGTAGCTCCCGCGTTATTTCAGCAAATAATGGACACAATGCTTGCCAATTTAGGTTTTGCAATCGCATATTTGGATGACATTCTTGTAAAGAGTAAAAATGTACAGGAACATAAGGAACACATCAGAACAGTTTTCCAAAGAATTGAGGAATTCGGCTTCAAATTGAGAGCCGAAAAATGTGAATTTTTCTTAAAACAAATAAAATATCTTGGTCAAATCATTGACAGCCAAGGCAGAAGACCAGATCCTCAGAGAACAGAAGCCATTGAGAAGACAATGTTGCCCAGTTACAATCTTTTTTGGGTTTAGCACAATATTATGCTATTTATATCCCAAAAATGCATAAGTTGAGAGCACCATTGAACGAATTGTTAAAAAAGAGACAAAAGTGGATTTGGTCTAAAGAGTACCAAAGTGCATTTGAAGAGATTAAGAAATGCCTGCTATCAGATTTAGCACTGGCACACTTTGATCCACAGAAGGAATTGATTGTGGCATCAGATGCAAGTGATTACGGATTAGGAGCAGTACTTCTCCATAGACTTGAAGATGGATCAACGAAGCCAATTGCTCATGCATCCAGATCACTTTTGCCTGCAGAAAGAAACTATTCTCAAATTGAAAAAGAAAGTTTGGCAATTATTTATGCAATTAAAAAATTCCATAGATTCATTCACGGCAGGATTTTTACATTGCAGACTGACCACAAACCCTAGTTGACTATTTTTGGCTCTAAAAAAAGGCATACCCACTCACACTGCAAACAGACTTCAACGATGGAGCATAATTCTGTTGAATTATAATTTTAAAATGGAGTACATTTCATCCAAAAATATTGGACATGCGGATGGACTATCCAGACTTATTCGAAAGTGTGCAGAACCTTTAGAGGACACAGTGATAGCTGCATTGAGAGAGGAAAAAGAACTCTCCGGACTGCTGTGCAACACGATTCGAGAGTTACCAGTGACTCTAGATGACATCAACAAAGCAGCAGAAACAGATGAATTCATTGTAAAAATGAAAAAACAGGTGCAGTTAAATGAAAAGTCGAAGAAAGACTTGAAAATTTCGCCATTTTCTATTTGTTCACAGACTTTAATGTATGTGGACAGAGTCGTCATACCGACCACACTACCGAGGAGGATTCTTAAAGAATTCCATAGCGGTCATCCAGGCATGTCCAGAATGAAAGCCTTAATGCGCGGATATACGTATTGGCCTAGGATGGACCGGGACATTGAAAAAATTGTAAGAGAGTGTCAAGGGTGTCAGCTAGCAGCAAAGGCACCACCTGTACAAATACAACCGTGGCCGAAGACGGATACACCGTGGACTCGGTTACACATTGACTATGCAGGTCCTTTGAATGGTCATTATTTCTTAGTAGTCGTCGACAGTTTCACAAAATGGCCGGAAGTGTTTAAGTGTAAACATCCGACATCAACGAGTACTATAGATGCACTAAGACTTCTCTTCAGTCGTTTTGGAGTGCCTAAAACTATTGTCAGTGTCAACGGCACCCAATTTACCAGCAAAGAGTTTGAAGAATTCTGCAAGGCCCTATCCATTGAACATTTAACAATTGCAATATACCATCCAAGGTCAAACGGTCTCGCAGGGAGATTTGTGGACACGTTCAAAAGAGCTTTGAAGAAAAACCAAGGCATGGACACTGATGAGAAGAGTCTTGAAAATTTTCTATCTGTGTACAGGATCACTTCTAACCCGAACACTTATGCCGGTTTGTCACCAGCTGAACTAATGTTCACACAAAAAATCAGATCCGTATTTGACAGGATTTTACCAAATACAAACAAGACAACAGCAACAAGAGAAAATCTTTCGACAAGGTTCTACAAACCTGGTGACAAAATACTCTTCTTGAACTATAGGACTGGGAAAAGCTTTTCGGAAGAGGGGATTATTATGAAAAGAATTGGACATGTGCTATATTCTGTAAGAAGTAGTAAATTTGACTGTCGCAGGCATATAAATCAGCTAAGACCTCGACACACTGATGACTACAAACAGGCAGAAGATAATGAACTGCCCTTGGAGGTATTATATGACTCTTTTAATGTTCCTCTACCCATAACACAACCTACTCCGAGAGTGGTATCTTCTACTCCAGGTCCGAGAGTACCAGTTTCATCACCAATTCCACCCCCTCAAACGATGTTGAGGAGAAAAAGTACAAGGGTAAAAAGAAAAGTCAACCGGCTGAGCCCCAGACCTAAAAACAAACGGTATTAAGCCAAATTCTCCAGGGAAAAATTGGCTTAGGGGGAGGTGTTATGGTGAGATATGTAATCACCACCGGAACAGTTTAAATAAGGAACCATGTCACCGGTCACCGGACAGAGAAACACAGAGAGACACCCTGGACAGAACACGTGAAGAACTACACACTCTCTCTGTAAATATTACAATAAACTTCTTCTTTATTTATTCAAACATATAGTACCTATTATTTACTTTATTTCCTTTCACGGAATATTATCTCTTGATTATCCTTATATTATTGCCACCTCAGGATATATCATTAAGAAATACACAACACATGCAAACCAAAAAATGAAGAACTATCCTCCCCATCCTTTAAACCAATTAATCCTCAGTTAATCCTTGTCTTGTTTTTTCTCCCTAAGGATCTGATTGCTGTTGGTTATGGCCAGTTGGAATTCAAAAGTCAAAAATCTGGTCTAACTTGTTGTTGGTCTTTAAAAAATCCAGAGGTAAGATGGAAGGGTGTTTTTTCTTTCCATTTCACAAAAACTAAATACAGATAAATCTTTATTATAAAAGAATAAAATATTTTGCTATTACTTGAGTGTTTAGCATAAATGGATTTGCTTTTTTTTCTTTTTGTTAAAGATAATCAGTGAAGTAGCTTTAATTGTTTTGCTTGAACAGAAGGAGAGAATTTGACTTGTTTATAACAAAACAGATTCAAGATGATTAGGAGAGATAAATCTTCTTGGCTTTAGAAATTTCTTTAGGTTTCTGCATATTAATTTATACTAAATGATTCAAGTGACCTCAGTTGGATTTGAAACTGCATTATTCCTTTTCAAAATTGCTAGTTGACTATTACTACCTGTTTAGGTCTGTTTTTAATTGTGAATTTGTAATGGTTTCTCTCATCAGGGACAGTTATTCTCATAATTTCATTTTATATAAAAGTGGGACTCAGAAAAACTGAATTATATTTTATGCATAGATTAATTCAAAATATATCAAAATGTACCAAATAAACAAATCCTAAACTGATGTAAACTGTAATCTGATTAGCAATTGATTTTCTAATACCAACCCTTTTTGTACAGTGTCTTCCATTTTGGTGATGGGCCAAGACTTCTTCTAGAATTATTTAATGTGATCCTATTTTCTCAAGATTTTGTTAGTATTTCACTGATTGTTTCAGTATCCAGAAAGAGTGTTTCCCAGTGAATATGGAGTTACAGCTGTCAATTTTTCCAACTATAACAGTAATTTATTGGCTGTAAGTGACCCATCTTTTATTTTTCATGAAATTATTTAAATACTAATTTTGAAGTTCACCTTGTTTTGTATTTAAACAAAAAACAAAAGTACAGTCATAATTTTGGTTCTGCAACCATCAGTGGTCAGTTTCTTTTTATTTTAACCAAGATATCTCTTGTGACAACAATTGTCATGACATGAGTTACTTTCCCTAGGAAAAAGCAGTTACTTCCCTTGTTTAAATAAATAGTGGGCCTCGTCAATATACACACACAGTGTATACAGCGTTGCACTTACAAGCTAAACATGCCTCGCCATTGTCTATCACCTTTCTTAATTTCCTTCTAACAAAAACTATAACAACAATTAGAAAGGTCAACTCACAGATTAATTTGCTAGTGAGTTCAATACTCACTAGATGCCCTATGTTCTTCTGGTAGACTAAACAATACTTAGTAAATATGTCATTTTTTTACCAATACTTCTTATAAAAATTTGAAATTAATTATATTTTTAGTTTTTCTTTACTTTAGCTAGAAAAATTTTTAAACATCATCAATTATTTGGACTATTAACTTTTTGTTGTTTTTCACCATGTTTCTAACATTGCATTCATTGCCCTTTCTCCTATGAAATTCAAACAACATTTATCATAAACACTTTACTATAAACCAAAAGTCATTTTTCTTCTTTTTTCAAATGTTGTATTTTAATCAAGTTCCTTTTCTCCCCCAATACTCGTTTGCAGGTTGGTTTCTATAATGGAGGTCTTGCCGTTTATGACATGTCTACTAATTCAAATGAACCTGTCCTTCATAATTTGTAAGTTTTTCATTTTCTTTCAATACCAAAATTTTCATTACAAAATCAGTAAATGATAACCAAAATAATAAGTTCTTTCTCTCTAATGAGCCTCTTAATATTTTTGCATCAGTTCAATTTTCAATGTTTTTGTTTGTTTTTGTTTAATGAAATTTAGAAGCAAGATGTTTTTTAAAATCCCAATCTAAAACTTCTTGGATATTTTTCCTTGATCCATTTAAAGGCTTCAAATTGGCAAATAAAACTGTTTTTCTTTAAAAATTCTGATGAGGTTTAGCACTTTATCTGTACAAGTCTTCTGTTAAAGGTAAAACAATTTAAATGTTTTTAAATGGAAAGGAATATTTACTACACTTTAATCAAAACAACAAAGAGAATTTTTTCTCTTTTTTGTATTCTGAAATTTCAGAAACAATTTTTACATTCCAGATTCTGTTGAAAAATGCACGTATTGAAATATACAAATATTACTTATCTTGGTATCTTGATTTATTCAAAAGTGCAAAGTTGCCTGATATTTATCAGTTGGGTCCTGTTTATCAGTTGGGTCCTGTTTACTTTTGTTAAAAAAGCTGAGATTGAGTGATTGAAATGGTATGTTAACTTGTCTGGAGTTATTTTATGTTTACAACTTACAGAATTACATAAATTGTACATTTATATTTACATTTTTTGTAGAGTTTTTTAAGTTTTTTGCACACGGTTATTTAATATCAAGTATTCCTTTCTCTAAGAGTCAAGAGTGTAAGAACCAAAATGGCTTTCAAAGAAATCAATTCACAACATCACAAATTTTGACTATTTGTCGAATTCTAGGTGTACATACCAAAAACCTTGATGCAACAATATCATATGTCGACTTCTACAAGGCCTTTGACTCCATACACAGAGGGAAGATGGAGCAAATACTACTTACCTACGGCCTATCCAAAGAAACCATCGCAGCCATACTGATGCTATGTAAAAAAAACGAAAGTAAAAGTCCACTTACTGGATGGAGACACAGACTACTTTGACATTGTTGCAGGTATGCTGCAAGAAAACACATTAGCCCCATACCTGTTTATCATCTGCCTAGACAACGTGCTTAGAACATCTATTGATATAATGTAAGATAACGGTTTCAAGCTGGCAAAGTAAAGAAGCAGAAAATACCATGCACAAACTAATTACAGACGCAGACTATACCGATGACATAGCGCTTCTGGAAAATATACCCGCCCAAGCCGAAACCCTGTTACATAGTCTGGAATGAGCAGCTGCTGGCATAGGCTTCCATGTCAACACAGACAAAATGGAATACATGTACTTTAATCAAAGAGGCAACATCTCCACACTAAATGGTAATTCTCTGAAACTAGTGGACAAGTTCACCTACCTCTGAAGCAGTGTCTCACCAACTGAGAGAGACATCAACACGTGACTAGTAAAGGCATGGAAAGCAATCAATAGGCTATCGGTCATATGGAAGTCAGATCTGACCAATAAAATGAAATGCAGTTTTTTCCAAGCAGTAGTCATGTCGATACTGCTAACGAAATGTATGGAGAAAAAGCTTGATGGCAATTACACAAAAATGCTGCGAGCAATACTGGACAAGTCCTGGAGACAACACCCCACAAAACAGCAGCTGTACGGCCACTTTCCACCCATCATGAAAACTATCCAAGTCAGACAAACCAGACATGCGGGACACTGTTGGAGAAGTAAGGACGAACTCATAAGCAACATACTCTTGTGGACCCCTTCACATAGACGAGCAAAGGCAGGACAACTGGCTAGAACCTATATACAACAGCTGTGCCGATAGAGGATGTAGCCTTGAAGACCTCCCAAGAGTGATGGACAATAGAGATGGGTGGCGAGAGAGGGTCAGTGAGATCCAAGCTGGCAGTGCAACATGATGATGATGATGATTCCTATCTAATCCAAATAATTTGCAAATAGATCTATTTGATCCATAAATGGGACCTTAACAGGTACTGCCACTCCAACTCAGAGTGGACCTGGGAGTAATGGCAATGAGGAAATACTTCACACTACCCAAATCTCTAGAATTGGAGCTTCTTCACCAGATACAGTTTCATGTCATATCTAGGACTCCCTTATTTTTGTCTGGTCTTACTCCCCTGCAGGGGATACAGTTGGGGTGTTCTAAGATCAGACAGAGACAGGGCAGTAAAATATTGTGAGGAAAGGCACAAATCAGTCTCTTCTGGCACTCTATTCTATTGTAAGCCATCTTAACTATAGTTTTGTCAATTTTATATCACCTGTGTCAACAGAATTAGTGACAGAAGAAAACTATTGCAATTCTTGACAACTCGAGGTCATAAAAAAAAACAAACAAGTTAACTGAAAATCAGTGTCAATAATAATTCCTCAACAAATAATTTCTTGAAAGAAAAAATGATTTTGAAACTCTGTCGCAGAATACTTCATCATCAAAGAAATTTTGTTGATCATTTTATGAATTTGCTGAATGTTTTCCCTTTATTTTTTCAGTTTGTCACCTTTCAAACACACCGGACCTGTTGGTCAAGTGAAGTGGATTGAAAAAGAAAGCAGTTCAGATGTATCTGAAAAGACTGAAATTCTAGTCAGCATCTCCAAAGATGGACGTGTGACCTCTTGGTCAATTCGGAAAGGATTTGAAAGCAATGGTATCATAATCAGTCCGTCTTATAATGATCAATCTTTAAGACTTGTTCATAAAGAATTTTGTTTGAATTTTGTTTATGCTATTTATCACACATTTTACAAATATAGAAATATACTGATTGGTTGGCAAATGTAGTTTTGTGTGAGAGTACTTGACAGAGTTTTGTAAAACACACAGATATGATAAAAGGGAGGAAAAAGACACTTTATTCAATAATTTACACGATTCAAAAATATCGTGCAAATTAAAATTGGTTATTCATAGACTTTAAAGTTTTTTTTACTAATTTGAGCTTCAAATTTATTAGAACTGCTAACTTCTTTTCCCGCATATATGACCAGGTTGCATCTCCTTTTGTAGAAAACTTTCTGAATATTTTCTTTATTTCATAATCCCAAATGGTACAGACATGTTGAAAAAGTTTCATGTCAAGTCACCCAACACCTTTCTAAATATGCCATTTTCAAGTTCTTTTGGGATTTTTTTTGTATAGAAACGAGATTCATTCTTCATCATATAAAAAAGGGTAAAAGGGACTGTTGTGGTTTTTATCCAAATTAATGAATACCCTGCACAATAGATATGTGTGTTACTGAAATTAAATTTACTCATGTAAATTATTTCCTCTGAAAGTAGCTATTATTAGAGAACATCTGTTTTTTCATTAAGTTTTCCAAACAAGTGAGTTTTCTAATAATTTGCTGATAATGTAACTTGTTAATCGTGGAGTGTTAAAAACTTTTCATTTGCTGAGGCTTTAAGCTATATGAAATTTGAGGCTCTTCTTTAAAAGAATTTGGGTAAAAAGATTAAGAATATATGTGTGTGTGTGTGTGTGTGTGTGATTTTTTATTTATCAAAATAAAAACTAATGATAAAATAAAAATGTATTTTAAAAAATGAGCTCCCCCGTGCAGGTGTGTGACTCTATGTCATAGCTTATTTAGCTTATAGCTACGTCCACTACTAGCAACACTTATCTTTACTTCAAACAGTTTTTAATATCAGTTTGTCATTCCCAACTTTTATGAGCCCCACTCACTTCTGACATTGTATTTTCTAATAATTTTCATTTAATTTGAATCATATGCTTAACTTATTAACAACTTGAGTGAACCTGAATTTCCTTTTCCGTTTTTTTTTTCAGATCTGATGCGTTTGCGTCGAGTTGGTCTGAGTGCAAAAGTTGCTGGCAAAAGTCGAGAGAAAAAAGTAGAAATGTTTATCTCCAGATATGATGGTGGAATGTGTTTGGATTTCCATCCAATTGCAACTAACATGTTAGTCATTCCTCTTTTGTCCTTTTTTTTAATCTAAAAAATTGTTACATATAATCATTTTGTGGTTGATTTGTTAAAAATTTGAATCAGTTTTTTGTATTTGTCGATATTTAATGAACATTCTCTGTTTAATGAAACTGATCTTTTTTTTTTTTTGATTTTGGTCATTGTCTTTTATTCCAGATATTTGGTTGGTACAGAAGAGGCTTATATTCATAAATGTTCTTGTTCTTACAACGAACAATATCTTGACACCTACATTGGACATTTGGTAAGACAATTAAAATTCTTAATAGTAAAAATATTTTTCTTTAATAAAAAACGCAAAGATGTATTAAAGTTATTCAGTTAACAATCAACAAGAAGTGATCTTGCAATTATTGAATTGAGTTGAAATTTGAGTGAAATTTATTCATTTTTAATTGTTCATCAAGTGATGTGAACAGAGATGATCAATGATATGTCAATGCAGTTGTCTATTTTTTTTTTTAATCTTAGGCTCCTGTATATTGTGTTGTATGGTCTCCATTTCTCCCAGATGTGTTCCTTAGTTGTGGTGCTGACTGGACTGTTCGTTTGTGGCACCAAGACAGACTTACTCCGATTCTTACTTTCTCATCATCCATTGTAAGTATTCTTAACATTTTTGTGATTATAATTATGATTTATCCTAGAGTTCCCTCCCTCACCATAGGACAGTAGTTAGCACGTGTAATAAGTTTAATCCTCATTGTACCAAACTAAGCTAAGCTTAAATGATTTAGGTTTTCACTATGTATTTTCAACTAAGCAAGATGAGTCAAAAGTTTTGCATTATTTTAGTATGTGCTAGTTTTCAGTGCTTATATCACATGACCAAAGGGATTCAAATGATGGAATGTACCTGCTGTAATTGGTAGTTGGTGTGCTGACATGTTGTGTATTGGTTCTCACTCTGTATGTGATTTGAAAGCCATACAATTGAATTCTAATTAGGCAACTTCTGCTTTATAAGTTCAAACTGGGCCATGACACCATGGAAGCAACCAAAAACATTTGTGTACAGAAAGTGAAGATGCAATTGATCACAGTACAGTAACCAGATGGTTGAAGAAATTTCACCCAAGTTTCAAAAACCTTGATGATCAAAGTTGGTTATGCTTAAAACTGTGGATTCAGAGGCCATGCTTCATGCCATTGAGGCAATTAGTTGAGTAGCACTTGGAGATTATCAGGCGAGCTTGGCCTCTCACTGTCCAATGTGCTTTGTCATCATCATTAGCAAAAGCAACTGGAGTGGTTGAATTGTGCCTCATGTACTACCAAAATATTGCAAAACTTTTGACTCATCCTAGTAAGTATTATCAGTAACCAAACCAAGGTAAAAGTCAGAATTTTGAATGGTGATTTTCTAGGTAGTCTCTTTTTACTTGGAAGACTGATACAATACTGTTGATAGATTTTGGCATTAATGTTTGTCTTTATTCGTTACTTTCAGGTTTTAGATTCTAAATTTGAAGCCAACCGAACACAGAAATCGGTTCAGCTCTCAAGGAGTGGAGAAAAAACAGTTTATCGTCTGGTGAGTTAAGATTGGAGTAGGGTGAGGAAAAGGGGCAATTACGTCACCATAGACATCAACAAGGAGTGAAAATTTGAATTACTTTATTGAGACTCAATGTAAAAACACATTCCAATATCCCAATTTCTCATGGATGATTTTATAGACCACCAATTTAGGAAGATGATGTTCCCCAGCCATATTACTAAGTTTTAACATAAATAATATTGTCTTCTATTGTTAACAACATTGTAAATGCTGAAGTTTTGATTGGTGGAACAAACTTTCTTATATGGTTGTTGAACTTGATCTTCCAAAGTCAGTGGTCGATTAAATTATGAGAAATTGGGAATCATTTTGATGGTCCTTAAAGCAAGTGTATGAAGTATTCTTAGAGGAGGTTATTTTTACCTGGTGATTTCATGAAAAACTAGCAATAATAGTTGCTGGTAACGTATGCACAATGCTTTATTCAGATATTAGATTAGTAAATGGTTTTGCACATACTTTTTGGACATAATTTACTTCTACTGATTTCATTAAAACAACAGAAAATGACATTTCTCTAACTTCCTTTAAAGGAACTTTACATAAGTTGAATTGGTAGTAAATACAAAATTGGTAGTGTGTAATTTCTTTGAGGCAGATTCTACTAATCATCTAAGTTTGGTTTCTTATTGTAGCTGAACATATTTATTTAGCATTTTGTTTTACTCCTAAGAACTTCAAAAACTTTGTTGGGTATATCCAACATAATAAAGGACAAGAGTTTTTTTATTAATAATTTTGTTGCAAATGTTGCACTCAAAATAACAAAGATTAAACATAAAAATGCAAATTCAATAATAGAAAATGGCTGGATGGTTTGTATCTGACTGCTCATAGAAATTACTTTTGAATTTGCTACTTATTCAATACTAAGCTCATGTACAGAATTATTAAACTTATAAAACACTCATTATCTGTTAGTTTTAATCATCATCATCATCATCATCAAGATGCACTAGACTCTCACTCACCCTCAATCCCTATCATCCAACGCTCCTGGCAGGTCTTCTAAGTTGCATTTTGTTTCCGTACACAGCCGATGTAAGTCTTTACCAGTCAGTCAACACAAATACATTCATGTAGAGAAGTCTACAAGAGAATATCACTAATGAGTCTGCCCTTGCTTCTCTATCAGTATACCACATCTTGTTTATCTTATTTGAATGATTTGTGAGATGGAAAGTAAGTAACCATACAACTGTTATTTATTCAAGACAGTACACAGCACTCTTGTGTTGTTCCCATCAAGCTTTTTCTCCAAGTGGTGCATCCATGTAGTAGTAGGGATACAACTACAGCTTGGAAGAAATCTCATTTTATTTTATTGATTAGATCAGATTTCCATGTGATTGATAACTTGTCAATAGTATTAGCCACCTTTGTGAGGCATATGTTGACATTACTTTCTGTAGATGAGATGTTACTGCTGAGGTATGTGAACTGGTCCTCTAAATTTTAGAGGCTTGCCACTTGGCTCCTTTTTATTTACAACACATGTACTCTGTTTTATTTGCATTCACATAGAAGCCAATGCCTCCTGATATTTGCTCCAGGCTATGCAGTAGGGATTCTGCTTCGGCTGATCTATTGCAAAAAGTGTTATGTTATCTGCATAGTTTGTATCTGTCATAATTTTTGCAGGATATTGTCTACTCCTTGGCGTTTTTTTAAGGTGAAACTATTTTCTTTTATTAGATCTATCAATGTTTATAGTTGATAGTCCAGAGAGAGTATAAACAAATATGGTGCTAATGTATCTTCTCCTTGCAAGACTCTAGCAAAAATGTCAAAGAAGTCTGTGTCTCCGTTAGGCGAGCAAATCATTGCTTTCAGGTTTTTGTAAAGCATCATTATAGCACTAACAGTTTCTTTGGGAAGACTATACGCAAGTAGTGTTTGCTCCAACTTTTCTCTGTGTATGGAACTGAATGCTTCAGAGAAATCTATGAACAGTCGTGTTGTCTTGAGATTTTTTACTTATATTCCTTTGATGATTCAATGAATTGTCAGAATCTGTGAGTTTGTAGAGCAATTTCTTTGAAAGCCATTTTGATTTTTTCAAAGAATTTTCTTGATTTCAGGTCAGATACATTTAAGAAGCAGAGCATTATAAACCTTACCAACTATAGCAGTAAAGGTTATGCTTCCGTGGTCACCTTTATTGGAGAAAGGAAGGATACAAGCTTTCATTCATTTCTCTATTGTATTTTGTTTATAAGCTGCATTACAAAAAAGTATATCATCAAATTTCTTGTCTTCCAAACTTCAGGGGCATTTTGTTGAGGCCTGCAGCTTTTCTATTTTTAATTCTTTTCAATACTGTGTCAAGTTCTTCCTCTGTAAACTGTCTTTGTTTGATGTCTAGTTGGCAACTGATAATTTTTGGGATAGGCTTTCAATAATTTCAAGAGGGTTTCCAAGCAGATTTGTGAAATGTTCTTTCCACTTCTAAAGTCTTTCTTTTTGGTTGGCAGCTTTTAGTTTTGATTTTGAGGCGTTCTTCCTTCTGCTCACTTCATTAATTGTTTGCCATGCTATTTGTAATTGTCTTTGTTCTACTGAATTTCTAATTTCATCAATTTGGCCTTTGCATGTATTTCTAATTGTTCTTTCTGGTATGTGTTGTTTAGTTCTCTCTGGCCTTTCTTAAGTTTCTGCACATTAGCATTTGTTGGGTTCCTTTTTTGAGTTTGGAAGCTTTTTTTTTTAAAGTTATCTTATTTCTTCCTAACTACTATTAACTACCATGGGATTCTACATTTGGCTGTTGGTTTGGTTAGTATACACTGCTGTTGCTACTGTTGCTTCCATGTGGGTAGTTATAAAGTTTTCATATTTATCATTCAGTGAATGTGTTTCAGATGTCTCTTGAAGAGTATAAATTCATTTCTTACAGTTACCCTATATTTATTGCTTATATCTCTATTGGCATGTGAGGACCAGTCATAACATATGGTTTTGACTGTTTTTTATTCCTGTATAGGCTCAAATTTATCTTTGCTGAGAAGATTCTGCGATCAGAAAATACTCCTTCAAAAGACGGGTATGCCTCACAGTTCAAAGCACTATTCATCCATTGCTTGTTTATGAATATATAATATAGCTGTGCTTTAGCATTATTTGCGTAGATGTAGGTCCATAGTTTTCCCTTTCTTTTTTGGAATTTAGTGTTTAGGTATGAAAGACTGTTCTTGAGAAAAGTTTGCTAAATGTATATATTTACCAACCCCTCCACATGAGCAGGATGCAACACAAAGTTAATTTCACACAGGTTTGAATTCAGATTTTTCCTTTTCCCAGACCAGTTGCCATACAAAGGTTAAAGAGCCTAGTCTGTCCTACTATCTACCCATAGCTAGAGGGATAATAATTAGATTAATACTTTTCCCTAAAGTATTAGCATTATGTGAAATGTAAACAGTCTTATCCAGGATTTGAACTCAGTTCACCATGTCCATTTCCTATAACAATAAACATTATACCACAAGTGCCTACATACTAGATATTCATCATTTCTATTAGGCAAGTTCTGTAAGCAAAATTAATTTTCATTTTTGCATATTGAACATTCATCTATTTGCCAATCATTAAAACATTGTGTTTGGGAATGAGTCAAGCAAGAAAAGAGAGCCTGTCATAGAAGGTTATGATATCCAATTCATCAATGACATTTGTAGGACTGTAGCAAGAGACAATTGTTGTGTTAGGGTTGCTATTAAATGTAACACACAGAATTTTTGATTGGGTTCTCTCGATGCTATTTAATTATTTTAAGGCATGAAGATTGAGAAGCATTCCTCCACCTCTTATGGCAGCATTGACTGTGTTTTTTTTATACAGATACCAAAACAAATGTTTAAATATTACTGGTATAATGGTATTTTATTTCTAGATCACTATGGTAAATATCTATGTTCTTGCATGCATATAATGTCTGTATTGTGCTGTAAGCTGTAGTATTTAGTTTATTGTATTTAATGTCATAACATTAAAAGTTGTTATGTTAACAATGTTTTTGTATCTAAGTAAGTTGGGTTTGGGTTTGAGCTCTGCAGCTGATTTTATGAACACTGGGGCCAATGCCCCTTGTTTACTTGCATAAAAGGTAAAGTGGTTTAGATTAGAGTCAAGGTATTCTTTCATTGGTTGTCTTTTTTTCTCCACAATAGACACTACCCTAACAGATGAGTTGTAGTAGTTACCTGACTGAACTATTTGATCCTGGCTGTTGATCTATGTGAGGTTCTTCTGCCTAGCATCTGGTGAAGCATACCATTGACTCAACTTTGGATTCATCTACCTTACTTCACATCCACCCTGTTGCATGTGATGGTTTCCTTTGTTTATATACTTGTGTGGCTCATAAAATACTTTCCTCCCTCAGAAACTTTTCCAGTGATAAGCCAGGGTAGGATATATGAGTGGTTATAGAGGCAAGGAAAAATATATAAATAGATAAGTCTCCCCTTCATTTTCTTAGTTAAAATTCAACTAATCTATTTTTATCTCTATCAGAGACACATGTGGAATTATCTATTCTATCATGTTTAGACAAAATTATTCTGGAGAAATTGATTCATGGTTTTCTGATGCAATGGAAATATTTTTGTATTTTTGTTCAGTACATAGAAAAACTTTATTGCCCATATTCTCTTTCTTCGAAATGGGCATTATGAAAGAGAATAATTGTTTAGTAGACATTTTCACTAGTTAGAAACAGCTAATATTCTCATAGAATAAACAAATGTTTCACTGCTAGTCAAAAGTCTTAGTGAGTCAAATGCTACATAACGGATTGGCCAGTTTGGATTTTTTTTTCTATTTGGGAGAGGATACATAGTGGTTGGTCATTAAGGCTACTAAGATATTTAAGCAAATAAATAAATAAAAGGAAATTTCTACCTAACATCTCTTCCTCACACACATATATATACAAATATATGAGAGAGAGAGAGAGAGAGAGAGAGAGAGAGAGAGAGAGAGAGAGAGAGAGCACTTGATGATGTCAACAACTAAAACAGCCCTGCATTTGCTACATGTATGAAATTAGGAAGAATAATGAAAAAAATACTTATTTTAAAAATGCCATTGTATGACTGAGAAAAAAAAATGGTGTCAAAATGCAGACCTTTTAAATGTGTAGCATTTGTATTTGTTCTTAAAATTGATCAGTATTTTATGAAAGAAATTTGCCATGATAAATATTTGTTAAGGTTTTGATTACTTGTTATATTTTTTCATAGAAAAATGTGTTTGCAGTTGATTGGTCTCCCAGATCTTCTACTGTATTTGCTTGTGTTAATGAAGAAGGAGTAGAAATTTGGGATTTGAGTAAAAATATGTAAGTATAAAGAAAAAAAGATCATATAATACTCTGAATTTATGATTTTTTATTAAGAATTTTTTGCGGCAACAAAAACATAAAACTATTGTTCATCTCTTTCTATTGTCTTTAATATCAAATTTGAATAAAACCGTCTTTAAAGTTTTTGACTGTAATATTAACTTACTGTTTATACTGTCAGTATTACTGTAAATTATTTTTATTTTAAAAAGATTCAACCTTCTTAAAAGGAATTTATCGCTTTTTAGCACATTTTAAAGAATTGTAAAAATTCCATTTTAGATTAAATTTAAATGATTTGATCTTCTCCCAATAGTAAATTGTTCTTGTAGTTCAATCAGCAAACCAGCTACAATTATTAAGGCAAAAAAAGGGATGCCAATTTTAAATGCTGTTTATTCAGATGTCCTGAGATGTCTTAATTTTAGTTGCTTTTCATTGCTATTATTTCTAATAATTGCAATGAAAAGCAACTAAAACTAAAATAAAAGAAATAGGATTAAAAAAATAATCATGTTTCCCATTAAGAATTGGTTCTTAAAACAATATCAATTTTTTTTACACACACACACACACACACACACACACACACACACACACACACACACACACACACACACACACAAAGTGGCAACATTTATTCAAAGTTTGAAACAATTTTGTTTTTTTGCTCAGTTTTCTCTAAACAAAAAATGGATAATCAAAACTTTCAAGATTTATTCATTTTACTTTCTGTTTGTTCGTCCATTTTCTATTTATCTAATTCAGAGTTAAATAAATCAATTTTACAATAAATCAATTTTCATTGTCTCACTAAAAGAAGCAACCTTTTCATTTTTTTTACAAAATAATCATCCCTAAATTTTCTATGAAATATAATTTGAAATGAAAGGATTTCTATATTTTTCTATCAAACCTTTGGATTTTCAAGTTTCATAATATTCACTCAATTTTGAATGAGTGTTGCCGTAATAAAAATTGATAAATTATCAACCCACTGAAATTATCAGTTGATCAAGAAATTAAAGTTGTCATTTTTTATCAAACATAAAATTTTGTCCTTTGGCACTTTTTTCTTCTTCAGACTTGATCCCATCATACACTACCCACCCAAAGATGCTCCCAGGGGAGCAACCCCAACACAGATTACTTTTGCCAAAAATTCAGATGTGAGTTTTTTTTTGTTTTTTGTGTTTAAGTTAAGAAGGATCATTGTGGGATAAATTTTACAATAAACTGACTTATAGTATTACTCTTTTTTTTTTCAGGCTTGAACCTGATCCAATTAGTTAAAGGATTGAAATCTCAAATTGGATTTCAAAGTACTTTATTGTCATCCTTTAGTTAATGTTTAGATTATGCCATGAATATAAACAAAAGAATTACTTCAAAACAGCAGCTTTATTCAACATAAAGAAATGTTACACTTCACAAACTGTTAGCTGTAAGGTCACAATTCTGGTCTGTCCAAAAGGGGCACAAGCTTGTAGAGAATTCTATTAAAAGGGAGATAACTAGGGAAAGTAGATTATAACATTCATTCCAGGTAAATAAATTTACCATCCATATCATTGTGGTGTACAACTTTCTCTTTGGGAATGATGAAGTGATGGTTCATCTAAGCTGGATTCCTCAGGATGGTACATCAACACTATTCTATCTTCAAACAGGATGAGTCAGTCACTGAAACAGCCATCTTTTTCCAGAGCCTCTCTTTAGTTGATGTATCTATCCTACTGTACTCATTCACCAGTATCTGTGATGAGCAGGGTGCTAGGTCATGTAGTAACACACTCACAACCATCACCCTATCTGATATGTACATTGCTGGCATTTGCATCCAGTAGTTCCACTTCCTGAACCAAATGATCATTTTTTGAGTATTTTACAAACTAGCATAAAAAGACTGATCCAGGCTTTAGAAGCTAGGAAGGGAGAAACACACCAACTGATGACCATTGAAATGAGAAGAATCTTGTAGGGTGTTGTGTTTGTAGTTGTAGTCAGGATAGACCTGATGCTGTGTAGAGCACAGGGCAGCACCAACTCCCAGTAAGTTAATGGTAAATTCTGAGATTTCAAGGTGAGACATGGTTTTCCAGATTATTATATTGTTATGTTCCACTTGGGTATTGGTTTGCAGGTGATTAGGGGTTGCTTTGCTTGAGGAAATTCCATGCAGCAACAGGTATTCCTTCACCACACAAGCTAAGAAACCTAAAACTAAGTCTTCCATAATTAACTTGAAGATGCTTCTCAACATTCTCACACATATTTTAAGTTGAAATTACCTTTTGATATTACAGATTTTACAAATAAATTGTATGCCTCAGTTGGTGTAATGGTTAGCAAACTAGACTAGAAAACCTTCATAAGTGAGTTTGAGTCTCATTTGGTGCCCCATTAATATGGCTTTGTACCACATCTAAGCAAAAGGCTTAGTAAATTACTACTTTTAGTGCAAATCTTAATGTGTGGCTAATTAAAAATGAATCATACTTTTACCTGACACACAAATGCAAAAATGCATTTAAGAGGCATATTTCATAAAGAGGGAAATGGTGATCCCTGATGCCAGTCTTCTTTTTTAGAGATGGAGGTGTGGGGACTTGTTCAGCACATATTCACTTTTTCTTCCAATATCAAAGCAACATCTAAATTGTAATGAAGGATTAAGCAGCAGTGTTAGGTTCGATCTCTTGTTGGCACCAAGAAAACATTCACTTTGAAGAAGACTTGTGATTTATGCACAGCAACTCAGCTACAGATAAAAATCAATGCAGCTATCAACTGACAAAATGAGAAAATTATGAGTATTTCATTGATGGAACATCAGAAGTGAACCTAAGTGTGAGAAAAAGAAAACAAGTTTTACTTTGGAAATGTAGTTTTGACAACAGTTAGAAGAAGTATGTGAGTTGTGATCAGAAAAGAATCACATCCCTCAGAATTGACTTGTAACATGAATAATTACTTAAACAGGCATGAAATGATATTAGTAAGATATCATTTCTTCCTTAATTGTGTTTTCTTATACCAATATATGAAGTCATATTTATTTTACAAACAAAAAACGTGATCAACAAAACTAACCCAAAATGATCAATGAAAATACTTCAGCTCAGAATACAAAGAATTTAAATTTAAGTGAATATTAATAACGTGTTTTTAATTATGCATAAAACTTTCAGAAAAGTAAAAATTCAAGCAACAAAGGCACAGATCTTTTCCAAAGTCTTAATGAGTTTTAAAACATATAACAGCCACGTCAGCAAATGAAAATGCATGATTAATTTTTTTATTTTAGATCTTTTTTGACTGAATTTATAAAAAAATGCAATCATTTTTATCATTAAGGGTTTTCAGACTATTGTCTTCATCTTTATTGTTATTTCCATATTTTGGCCGATATGTCCTCTGGCCTTCTTCAGGTGTTTGTTGAACTTGGGAACCTACACAGAACTTCGAACTACGCCCTTTATAGAATCCACGACTGTTGCCTGTTCTGATTCCGTTAGCCATACCCAGGTACAAGTGTTAAGTAGTCGTGTATTGTTACTCGCCTGCAGTCAGGATTGAACCTGCAACTTCCAGATGATTGTCTCCTTAGAAGCTTAGGGAACCAACGCCTATAACTGTTACGCCATGTGTCCTGCTATTATGTATGATTTTTTACCTGTGCTCATATTCAGATTTTTTTTTTTTAATCTAGCCTTCTTAATTATTGGTTCCCATATTGTATTCAACTCTATAGTTGGTCTACTCAGCAGGTCATTGTAGCCCAACATATGTGCTAATTCCTTAAGGTGTCTAATCCTCCAATGTTCATCCCTATCAATTATTTCAACTTTATCCCATAAGGGCAGAGGGTTTCCCTTTTCCTTCCATATATGGTCCGCCATACCCGACTTTTTAATCTCACCTTGTTCTACTGCCTTCCAATGTTCTTCTAGCCTTACTTTTAGTGGGCGACCTGTTTCACCTTTGTATATTTTACCACAACTGCAAGGGATGGAGTAAACACAGTTCTTGGTCATGTTGAATTCCGTTGGTGGCTTGACGTGGAAGAGAGACCTCCGGAG
The DNA here is from genome assembly GCA_963585895.1 of Sepioteuthis lessoniana. NCBI lineage: Eukaryota > Metazoa > Mollusca > Cephalopoda > Myopsida > Loliginidae > Sepioteuthis > Sepioteuthis lessoniana. The sequence continues at coordinate 140,967,579 of OY757907.1, read as the reverse complement.
AGTTAAACCACTTGGGAATACTGTCCTGATGTCATATGGAATACATATCTTTTGGGTCCTTTCGGCTAGTCCTTTGACATAAGGCAGACATACCGTGGTGAGTTTTCGGGTATTGTCCTCTATCCTTCTATCTAGGTTTCTTGGAGCCGATGTTATATGCTCTGGGTAGTTGTTACAATGGAGGTTGTGTCTCAGGCTAATCATTTCTTCTTGATATGCATCAGTATCGCTACTAATAAAGATGAAGACAATAGTCTGAAAACCCTTAATGATAAAAATCACCAAGCTTCGTCTCAGAAATTTAGACAACTAATGCAATCATTGTTTTCAACAGCAGATGATTGACAAAAAACAAACATAATTTATACAATGTTAGAAAGGGTGAGAAATCGATCTTGAATTTTGATGGGATAATGAACTAGAAGAAAGCTCAGAACTCCATATTTGCTAAAAAAATACATGGGCAAAGATAGAAAAAAGTTCAAAAGTGATAGCATGTCCCAGCGGCTGTTGCTGTTCAAATTTTACCCACTTGTAGAAATAACAATTGGCTTTTATCAATAAAAATGAAGGGATTTGAAATCCAGTTTCACTTAATTCTTTTGAAATTATCCCAATTTTGTTTTCATGATTTACTCAGTTGAAATGTTTAGCATTAAATAATCACCGTATATTAAAGATTTTCAAAGTTAAAAGAAAACACAAAACTGTTGTTAAGCTTTAGAAACTCAATAAATTGAAAGGCAGTGAAATTGCTTGAAAAGTTTTGCTGGTCAAAACAGAAACTTTTTTTGTTTTTAAGCCATGATCATCCTTGTACAATTGGTTCTTATAGATAAGTATCTTTATTTGTTTTTATCATAATGCCTTTTATCTCCTGCAGGCTTTGGCCTTTCACAAGAAATGTCAGCTGTGTCCACTTACTTTCAGGGTTTTGAAAAGAACCCTTATTTTTGGTTCAGGGGTTGATCAGTTCTTCTCATTCCTTGTTTTTTTTTTTTTTGTTATTGTTGTTGTCACATCTAATATACTTCTGGTGGAATTTGAAATCCATGGGTCAGTGACTGAACTTAGAACTTTTGGAAAAGGTGATAAACTTACACATTTGAGGAAGGTTGAAATATTGGGATAAATAGAACAAAGATGAGAATGATAGTATCAAAGAATCTTTAAATAAAAAAATAATCTGTTGCAGAAATTTACTTAGAACAATTATCCCATTTTAACAATACACAACTGATATATGTATTTTTATTTTTCAGCTAATGTTTGGGAGATTCTTTGTTGATTCTTTCTTACTGGTTGCTCTACAGTAATCCCTTTGTTTGAGACTAGGTAAAGAAAGATGATTAGTGAGTTCAATCCTCACTAGGTGTCTCATGGCCTGAGGCTAAGTGCTTTATAAATATTTACTGCAAAGGTCAAACTTCATAATTTCAGGAAAATACTGAATGTTGTTTCTACTTATTTGCAGTGTGTTTATGTTGGTGATGATGAAGGCAATGTGATTGTTCTTCAGTTGCAAGGTGTGTCAATTCCACCAGATGCTGACAAGCAGGTAAGTTATTTCCAGCAATTTCATTTTTTATAAATATTTTTGTTTAAGTTGAAACAATTACAACACAAACCCAATTTGTTAGTAAAAACAACTAAACTGCAAAATTTGGTTGAAAGAATAATAATTTGAAAAACTTCTGATCAGGTTAAAAAAGTTACCTCATTTGTTTTTGCTCTACCATTCATCAAACTTATACAGTTTAAATGGTTTCAAGTTGAAAAAGAGACCGATTCTTTTTATCAAACTCAAACTTATAAAATAAAGAAACTGGGGAGTAAAAAATATTTTTTCAACTGATCAAGGAAAAAACATTTGATAAAATAGTTAATTAAAATGACTGGTAGTTGAAAATTGTTTTTAAAAAAGCTGCGGTTGATTAAGAAAAACTATTGACTACAGACAACAAAGTCAATAGGTCTTCATTAAGTAGATGAACTAAATAGATTTGATAAATAAAACTGGATGGACATTTTCATTGTACCAGAAACTATTAAAAAATTGTTTAATAACTGTCAGGTAAATTATTTGACATTTGTTTCTTGTTTTAGAAAGACAAATGCAAAATTCCACTGTGTTTTGAAACACAAGGCCTCATATAAGGGGGGGTGTCATCTTTGTACTTGCTGTCTTAAGGATCTCTAGCTAACCATGATCGCAACTCATCTCTACAATATAATAAGCTTATTCATGTTCATCAGACACATTGGAATCACCAAAATGGCACATTCTCTCTATTGCAACCTACTTAAAAGCCTACAATATATGTACAGTGATTTAAAATTTTTTTTTTAAACAAGGGGAGCGGCCGAATTAAAATAAAGCAAGAAAAATTCTCTGTTTGGTTGGAAGGCTGACTGGTTTTTCAGGGCCAGAAACAAGCTGGACAATCCCTTCAGGGGAGTGGAGCTAAAAAAAATGCACTGGGTAAGGTATGGTATATTTGTCTCTGCTTCCCACCAGACAGGACTTGACACAAAGGCTCGAGCCCTGATGGTCTATGCTGGTCAAAGGCTCACTTGGAGTGATGTTAGCCAATGAGCCTAACTGGATAGAGACCCAAACATGAGTCCAGGCATGGATGCCAGATTATAGCTTATGGGTTGGGTATAGACAGGAATGGTAGCATGAAATGGTAAAATGAAAGAATTTCCAAGATCTTCAAAAATATAGGCTGGGATAATTGGAAATTAGAATAAAAAGAAAAGGGGGGATGGGGAGATCTTGGATGCTAGGAACTAGATAACAGGACCAATGACACACATCATACTGCTAACTAGGGTAAAAGAAGAAAACAATAAGACTTAAATTTACCAGGGGTTTTTACGAATGAAACATTAGCTCTCTTAATTATCAGTCCCTGTTCTACCAATTGAGACATACCCACTTGGTATTTTTGTCCTGAAATTTTTTGTTGAAACGAAACCTGTATAACATTTTCATTTAAGTTTATTTACTTTTGCCATTAAGCCTTTTTAATATATAAAATTATTCAATTTTCAGGAAGATTTACTTTTGCATATTCACTAAATGTATTTTAAAATACTTTTGAGTAAAATGGATAAATATCAAGTTGTATATTGAAGAAGAGTTTGGAAAAAAGTTTTGTTGCTGAGTCATTTTCTTGATGAGTGACAGATTAATCTTTGTTGTTGTTGTCCATTAATAACAGATGATAAACTTTTTAATGATTAATTCTATTCAATTCTGATTGCTTAATCTTTTCTCTATGCATTTTATCTGGTCCTCAACCAATTCCATATAAAAACAAATAAAATAAAACTATGTTCAATTGGTTAGTATAATTTCAAATAGAATCTAGAAACTTGTTCTTTTTTTTCTGAAGAGAATTGTTTTTTTTGTTGGTTTTTTTGACATTTTATAATTTCATTGTGACTTAAATTTACTGTTTCTCTTTGATGACTACTTTTTTTTTTATTTTGATATATCATTGGGTAAAGATTAGTTTTTGTTTCAATTGTTTGTGTCAGTTGCTTAGAAACAAATAACCATTTAGTAATTCTCTGTGTGGGAAGTAACAGTCAGTCAGAAGTGAGAAAATGAAGAGATAAGAAGGAAAGAAAGAATGAGCTGTTTACTTCATTGCTTTGGATTTTTTTCTCTGTTGAAAAGGACCCTTGTAATTTTTGTTGATTTGTACCACATCAAGTTTGACACTTTTAGAAATACCCAGTAAGGATTAACCTTGTCTTTAATGAGACTATTTTGGTATGCATCAGAAAGTAATATGAAAACTAATATATATCTGAGCTTCACAGAAATTGTGTGTGTTTGTGTGTGTTGGAAATGATATAGCTGGTGTGGTACCAACTGTTCAAGACAGAATATCACAGTCCTATGAAGAATATGACACCATACCTTACACTGCCAAAGATAATCTCAGTCAATGTCTCTTCAGTGAATGATCTTGCTACACTCTTTAGATCTGGAGAAGGTCTCAGAATAAGTTGTTGAAGCATCTTGGAACAAGAAGACACCATTAAACTTTCCTATGAACCAGGCTGTTCAAAACAAAAATTGATTGGACTGACTTCTTCAGGATGCTGCAATTTATGGGTCAGTTCTTTCAGAATTGATAAGAGAAGGATTCTTGAAATTTCAGCCCAACACTATCTATTAATTTACTGCAAGTCCCAGCAATTTCTCAGTGCCCATCATCAACTGTTTTTTCTCAGTAAATTCACAACTTTTATTAGCTCTTTTATGATGTCATAGAAAAGATTTAATCCTTTTTCTTACTACCATTTAGTTTTATTAGTTGATTCCTTGCACTCTTATTTTTTGAGTAATCTTAGATTTCTTTATATCCCCTCTCGCCAATCAGCTTCAACTTCCACCAGGGAATGTGGATTTTATCAACCCAACCAATTATATCACACATTTAGATTTCATAAAATCCAAAGCACCCCTGAAAATAAAAGAATTTATGATTTAGAATTCTCAGATGAAAACTCTGTTTACAAGTATGTACTGTACACAAGGTTCAAAAAACAGAATGTTCTCACTAGTAAATCCCTTTGTTCATATAATGGGAATAATTGTTTTGATTCATTTTTTATTGAAGTCCATAACCCAAAATAATGTTTGATAAAATTTTCATTTTATACTCAAAATTTAAAAAATTCTATCCAGTTTTTCTAAGGTACTTGTCATTTTTCTGGGTGCTTCAAAAATCCTTCATTCTAATACCATTACACTGGTCTTCTCCTCCACCATCTCTCCAATATAGACGGAAAGTTCTTTATCAGATGACACTGTATTCATTTGACAATACACACACACACACACACACACACACACACACACCTTCAAATATTTATTCAATGGAACTCATGAATCCCTTTAAATTACTTATTGACATTATCTTCTAGTGAAATGGTCTTTCTCAGAAATACACAAACTGATTGGTCAACGTTTGAGGTCAGGATTGAACATCTAAATCTTTGCCAATAAATCTATAACTGATTTCTTTCTTTACTTTGCAAATTGTTTGGTACTAAAGATTTTCTGGGGTTTTAATGGATTTAGTGATGCTAATCTTGGAGATTGGATTGAAAGATTTTCTCTTTTCTGTTGGTAAATCAATTTTCCAAAGTAATTGATCCTAAAGACAAGCTAAAAAGAGACAACCTCAAATACGGAATGAGCAATAGGACTTCATTTAAATTTTTTTGTCTTCAATGTAAACAAGTTACATAGCAATTTTCAAATCTGTGCTCACCAAATTCCTTCCGACAAAATAAAGTTTTTTTCTATAATTGATTTTATTGATGGCATATTTTATGTTGCAGTTGTATTTTTCGGAATCTTAAGAAACTGAAAAATGTTTGTTTGAATCTTATTATAATCAAAAACAAAGTCATTGATGGACCATATAAAGCTAAAAATCTTGATATTTAATGAGGAATTAACTTTGACAAGACATACAGATTTCTCAATTGCTAAGAGGACAAGTTAAAACATGCATTTACTTTTAAGAATTTTGTAAATGAATCATTCAAATTGAATTTAATTAAAACCTCCAGTCTCTCTCCTAATTTAACTATGATGATGTCAATTTATAAAATTTAACTTTCAACTTCTATAAATATGACCAGCTAAGTTCTTTTCTAAAAGAAAAATAATCTTTAAAATATAATAAACAACAACAAGAGATTACTTCACAGTCTTAAATGTTTAATATAAAAATCATAAAGCATCTATTTATTTGTGTGATCACAGAACTTGTAATGAAATCCATGATTATTTCATTAGAAATAAATTTTATATAGATCTTTCTTTTTACTTAAAGCAAATTAAAAAATATGTTTTATTTTATTTGTATATGTAAAAAATTAAATGAAATTTCAAGAGTCATTAATAGAAACAACATTTCTATGCGCCTTTTTCACACAAAAGTGGAAAAATTATTTATCAAATTGTTTGTCAATTATTTGGATTGTCTTGAATGGTTTCATTTGGAAAAGTTTTTTAAAGATTTTTTTCAGGTTTATGTTTTTGATTGGATTATTATCATTGTTGCTGTTGTTTTATAATTTTATGAAGTCTAATCATTTAGTAGGTTTAGCTTTAAAAATTGAAACTTTTATTTAGTAAATCACATGAAGTTTATTGCTTCTATATTATTTTATTGCTTCTATATTATTTTATTGCTTCTATGTTTCTTTTTATATTTCTTGTTAACATTTTAAAGTGTTTAAATTTAGCAGTTCATTTTCATATCAAATAAAAATGTTTCATCTTCCTATTTTCCCATTTTTGCTTTTTGTTTCAAATTAACAATTGCTTTATATTACTGTTATGGTTGACTTGTTCTAATGTGACACAAAACTAAAACTTGTCACTAGATTCAAAGCTTCAGAGTTTTCTAAATTGCTTTTAGGCAAAAAGCAAACTGTCACCTAACGTGTCTACTATGATGCAATGGTTAATATGCAGATCGATTCACTATCGGTCAGTGTTTCAAGAGGTGACATGAAATTGCCTGCCAAAATATGCTTATAAATATCTCTATAGAAAAATGTCAAATCTGACTTCAATTCTGTTTGTGTATTGCAACAACTCATTAAGCTTCAAAGGATTAAAAGTATTTGAAACAAATTAAGAACTTCTGCTATGATCCATGAAAAAAAAACAAACAAACAAACAAACAAACCAACCTTGTAATTCCTTTCTTTCTGTAATGCTCTTCTCTTTCTTTTACAGAAACAAGTGTTGATTCAAATCCTGAATTCTTCCCTTGCAAGTCAGTTGAATACAAATGAAGAACAATCAAATCTCTTCAAGTCAAATTCAGAAACAGCAACACCACAGGTTGCTTAATAGGGGAAGGAAACTACAAACATAATGAGTTTTGCAGAAAAATTTGCAGAAAACAAAGATTTTTGATAGACTCAACAATAATCCGTCCATGAAACCTCTTATCAAACTGGTGGTCAGATCTTCTTTGTTTTTCCATGAGACTCACATTGGGTTGATTTTTTTTTTTTTAAATATTAATAAGAAAAGAAATAACAGATTCACTAAAAATAACAAAACAGAATACAACAAATCTGTTATATCTTTTTTTAAATAAAAAAAGTAAATTGAAATTTGCATTTTTCATTTCCCATTACTTTAAAAGATTTTAGTGTTTTGAGTGGCAATAAAAAAAGATTAGTGTTTTGAGTGAAGGTAAATAAAGATTTATGCTTTGAATAGAGGTAAAGAGACAAAAAAACTATCAAGGGATTTTCTTTTTGGTTATTGATTTTTCATTAAAATTCATTTTATACTTATATTTAATAGATTGTTTTCAGGTTCATTTTCAGCCTTACGTCAATTGACTTCTTATTTGGGACCTCATCACTAATTTGTACAAATTTAAGTCTAGGGGTACATTAAGTTATATTTGAACTTATGACCAATTGCTTATGAGATCTACTAACCACTGCTTGTTACACAACACTTATTTATTTTATTTATTTTTTGGAATTAAAAAATGTATTTGAATTCATCTTAAGTGAACTCGTTTTAAATTACTTTGTTGTTATTATATTCTTTTTTTTTTTTCTTTTTTACATAAATGCTTTGATTGAAGAGACTAATTTGTTTTTTGTGACTTGTCAACTTGATTGAATGATGGGATAATAAAAAGATAAACAATCAAATTGACGATCCTTTTATACCTAAAATTTGGTGAGAAAACATTTTATTCTATAAATTATTTAGACTAATATTCTCATCTTTATTGTTTTTATCACAATTCAGCCAATATGCTTTTCTCAGGTGTAAATGGCATTTAGAAGTTCTAAAATTTTGCCCAGAATTTTTTGCTCATTTTTCCATAGGAACATGAATTCTTTGTTTCTACTCATTAATCGAAACATTAAAATTGATGGAAAGAAAATCCTTGGCCAGATTGAGAAAAGAAACAATAAAAAATATGGAACAGAAAATGAACTGATGTGTTAAGTATTTTTAGAAATAAACCTCAATTGCCAAATATTGGTGCTTATTTTCACACTTAGATTTCTAATATAATCCTTTTTTAACCAATACATTGCATTATATACTACTTCTTTAATTTTACACAATTTCAAAGTTAGGTTCCTTATTATTTCAACAAAAATGAATGAGATAAATCTGGGAATTATTGACCCCTTTTACTGAAGAATGCACACACTTACATTGATCATTTACAGAGATTCCATTTTGCACATAAACACAAATTTATGTGTGCAGAAATAATTGAAACTGTTAACCCAAAATATTTGGTTCTATGCAGACATAAATATCTTTATCCACATGATGAAATAGGGAACACATAATACTCCTAGCATTACTGGTTTCACTTCCTCTATTAACTGACTGACAGAAAAGAAGATTTAAACTCAATAGTTTCTTTGTTAAAATAATAGGACCGAATTTCCAGTACACCAAAGCTAGGATAGTCTCTGAAAGTACCCACTGAGTATAAATACACATCTCAAAAACAATTACCGACGCCGTCTATGCCGATGACATAGTGCTACTGGCCAATACACCCAACCAAGCCGAAACACTACTGCATAGTTTGGAACGAGCCACTGCAGGCCTTGGACTCCATGTTAATGCACACAAAACTGAATTTATGTGCTTTGATCAGAAAGTCGACATCTCCACACTAGACGGAACCTCCCTGAAACTGGTTGACAAATTCACCTACCTAGGAAGCAGCGTCTCATCAACTGAAAAAGACATTGACACACGGCTAACAAAGGCATGGACAGCTATCGATAGGCTCTTGATCATATGGAAATCAAACCTGACTGATAAAATGAAACGCAGTTTCTTCCAGGCTGCGGTTGTGTCGGTGCTGCTGTATGGATGCACTACTTGGACGCTGACTAAACAGTTGGAGAAGAAGCTTGACGGCAATTATACAAGAATGTTACGAGCAATATTAAACAAGTCCTGGCAGCAACACCCCACAAAGCGCCAACTGTACGGTCACCTACCACCTGTCACGAAAACTATACAAGCTAGACGAACCAGACATGCTGGACACTGCTGGAGAAGCAAGGACGAGATCGTAAGTGATGTGCTCCTGCGAAGCCCCGCATATGGCCAATCAAAAGCAGGACGACCAGCTCGAACATACATACAGCAGCTATGTGATGATACGGGATGTAACTCTGAAGACCTGCCGGAGGCGATGAATGATAGGGAGATGTGGAGAGAGAGAGTCAGGGATATCTGTGCTAGCCGCACGACATGATGATGATGATGATTCACTAGCAAATAATGTCAAACACTCATACATACTGAAGTCAACTTATACATGTTTGCATAGATTACAACTATACAAGGCATCCATTTGGCAATATAATAGAGAAATTTCTACCCTAGAGTGATGGTTAACAAACTAGTCTTATATATAATGGTGATTCTTACTAGGTATCCTACTACTATGAGTGGCCTTATGCCAGATTAAGCAGACTTTAGTAAATATATATAAAGAGGCTGTTTAGTGGCTGAGAGTTGCATACTTCTAATAGCACCAGTGGTCAGGGTTCAAACCTAGGTAAAGGACTAGAATTGCTAATTCTTTTTTTTTCTTTTAAGTCAGGCATTTCTCTATTTAGAAAACTGGTGTAACATAATTTTCTTCTAAGCAATATCAGTATATGCCAAACTAAACCAAACTTATTAAATATTTATGTTGAAAAGTTTTTATATCAACAAAAAAAAAAAAAACTAAATTCTAGGCAGCATATACTGCCATTAATATTTTAATTTGTTACTTCAGAGGAGTGTATAAAATGTATTGAATCTGCATGTTGATGTTAAGATATTCACAGAGATGAACATTTATGCACCCACTCCATTCAAAAAATGTACTATATACATGTGTTGATACCCACATGCAATCATTGTAGAATACAACCCTACCCCACCTACAAGCAGAGTGGAAAGAAGAGAGAAATTTCACTTCTCTTAAAATTTCCCACCTCTCTCACTTTGATTGATTTCTCCACTGGGCCTTTATTTTTAATATTGATTCTTGTCTAAGCCACTGGCCATCCAACTGGTTCTGCTATCACTTCCCAAGATGCTTTACAAATAACAGCATTCCATTATAGCACCTCCCCACCCTTTCAATCAAAGCGGGAGGAGGAGGAGGAGATTCTTTTCTGCCATTTGTATTTTTCCATATTTACTTTCAGGAAAAGCAATTTGGGAATAAAATTTGAATCCAACAAAAACTAGTCTGTTTCCTATCAACACTGATTAATTTGATGATATTTCTAAGGCAAGGGTGATTTTAGAAGCATACACATTTGACTGTTGCACATATAAAGAGAATGTGCAATTATTTGTTAGACATTGGTATTTATATTTTGATAAGTTCTCCAGATATCACAAGATGACATATTCCACAACTGATTATTCAGTGTTTCTTTCCAGGAAAATAAAACCTAAAATTTAATGCATACACACATTATTAATTTTTATATTTTACTGCTTTTCTTTGGATCCACCAATACAAAAAAATCTAATATAATAAAAATTGAATTAATCCATCAGTTATTTGAATTGGATATGTCCTTTCATCTTTGGACATAGATAGGAGGATTGATTCAGGATTGGAATAAGAGGAAAACTGTTCCCTCATTTTATAACTAAACAAAATAAATTATTACAAATGATGTTGCAGAGATTCAAACAGGAATTTTTTACATTGCATTTTATTCTTATTTTTCATGACAATAACTACTGATATTGCATCTCAGCAGCAAACCATAGAAATAATTTTACCAATTTCACCTAAAGAATGTCAGAGAATGAACTGGCCAAAACAATATGAATAAGAACAATAATAAAGAGTAGAATAGTCAACAAGATTTTTTGAATATTAACAATTCATCTGAAAGATAAAAGTATTTCATTGGTTATTTTTTTAAATGCACACAATAAGAGAAGTTAGAAAATTAGTTAAACACGTTATACAGGCTTTGTTCTTAATCTTTTTAGAACTACAGACAATTCTGGACAAAATAATTTCGGAAACAATTCAACAAGATTGAAATATTATTTTTCACTTTTTCTGTTGAATCTGATTCTTTATATTTGGAAGAGTCATGACATAATGGTGATTGTTGTAGGAAGTTCAAATCTTGGATAACACTGCATTTTGCATAGTGCTAATATTCTTGGGAAAGGTATGAATCCAACTATTCTTTCCCTCCAGCTATGGTTAAATAACAGGGCAGACTGGGTCCTTTAACCTTGCTATGGCAACTGATTAACAAGGAAAATTTGGAAATCAAAACCAGTTGTAGCCATGGAGAGGGATGGAGGTTTCATCAGGACAGTCTTGACCAAGATATGCTACATGAGTAGTACCCCCACCACAACAAAACCAGGTTATGGAATAAGTCATTTCTTGATATTTGAAACATTGATGTATTTTCCTTAAAACAAATGCAGAAATATAATTTTATAAAATGTTGAAAATATTGTCAATCAACTCAACTTTGAAAAGCAAATAATATCCTTCTTGTTCCAATCACTAAAATATATTTTATTAGATATATTAAAGAAAGTAAGTCATTTTACACAATTGTCTTTAAGGAAATATTTCTTTTTTTGTTAAAAAAATTACATTATAACTTATATAAATATGTTTGTTACTTTCCAAAGATAATTTTTCTGATTACTGAAGTGAATAGAAAAAAATCAACTTGTTAGATTTTATATGAAAATTCCTTGTTCAATTTCAATCAACATTTTGTAAATCTTGTTTGATATTTAATTTTTTAGAATTATTTATTCAAAAAAGTTTTCTTAATAATTTTGTTTTACTTAAGAATGAAAATAAACATTTAAGAAATTTCTTTACTTTCCCTCTTTTTTCTATTCAAAACAACTTTATTATTTACCTTTCATCTACAAACAGTTTGATACAAATCAATGGAACTTTCTTTAAGTAGGACTAACTCAAGTTGGATTTTATTAATATATAAATTTTATGAAATTTAAATTGTTACAATGATCAAATCAACCCATCTTTTTTGCAACAGGTTTGAAATCACTCTCTATATTTTTCAGATGATTATTTTCATCTTTTTTGATTTTAACAATTTTTTTGGTTGATACATTCTTTGACATTTCTAAAAAATTTATAGAACAATGCAAATCTTAGAAAACAAACATTTGAAGTTAATTGTATTTTTGAAGCTCTAAAATGAGAAATTGATATTATTTATTGATTTGCTCCGACTAATGACCTCATCTTGGTAATTATTATGGTCCTAATATTTCAGCCAGTGCACTCTCTGGCCTTCTTCATGTATGTGTCATGATTGGAAACCATCGGAGAATTTAAAATTGAACCCTTTATTCACCAGGATAAATTGTTCTAGCCATGATGAGAGGATAATTTCATATCAGTTAATTCTTCCTAGTCTTTTGAGATGTCATTTATCTTGATGTAACTTTTATAACTAATCAGAGAGGATTTAACTGGGCATATATGAATACACTCTCTCTTTCTCTCTCTCTCGAGATGCTATGAGTAAATGTGTCTACCAAGTTACTGTTGCATTCCTAATAGAACATTATGAATATGGATTAGGTTCATCTGCAAAAATATTGTTTTAAAGGATGGTTCACTGAAGCTAAGCCAACATAAAGTTTTACTATCATTCCTACAATAGTAAACTTCAAATGTATCCAAAAATTGTTGAAAACAATCCAGGTGAGGCTTTCAACACCTGAAAATGTTGAATGTGTGTTGGCTGCAACAGACAGTGCAAGAATTAAGACATGATCTGGAGATTACATGAACTGTTCATAAAATATCCAAACATTTTGAATATTTTGACTGCCTCTCAGGGTTTTTTGCTAAAACATTACGACACTTGGATTTGTCAGCTATCCTGCAGTTTAGATTTGGTTCTCTGCAACTTCTGATTTTTATCAAAACTAGAATCTCCATTGAAAGAGATGAGATTAAAGAGAATATGATGAAGCAACTGATAGTGATCCTGAAAGAGAACTTAACCAATTGATGTAAAAAATAGATAAAATGCTGAAATAATTTTTGCATTCTAACAGTAAATGTTTATTAAATTTGGGTGAGTGACACCTTCCCACCTCCAGTGAGCCTAGTGCAATCAACAACAAAGGGTCACACCTTCCCACCTCCAGTGAGCCTAGTGCAATCAACAACAAAGGATCAACCATAAGAACTCTTCAGATAAGTGTGAGAAACAGTCACACACAATAGCAGGGGATTTTTTAAAGGGTCAGGCAGTTTTAACTGGCAAAGAACAAGGAACAACTTAAATTTTGCAGCTAGCAAAACTGCACCCTCCACAGAATTATGGGTGGGCTATGATTTAGCAATTCTTTCCTTGACTCAGAAATACCACAGCATGTCTTCCTGATTTTAGATCTATTTAAAGGGAGATTAAAACATAGTAATAAAGTTAGTGATTTTTTTTTTCCTGTGGTCTCATGTCTGACTTTTTCATTTCCAATGAACTTGTCATCATCTCTTCATTTTCTCTTTAACAATTTTTGTCAAGATTCTGCAATATTAAAATGAGACAAAATAATCGAGCATCAAATGAAGAGTTAACTTTGTATCAATGACCTGAAAGTCAAGTTTAATGACCATTATTTTACAACCTAGAGTGTTCGCCAAAGGTCCGGCAGACCTGGGTTCAATCCCAGGTCGCGTCATACCGAAGACTTTTAAAATGATACTTGATACCACCTTGCTTAACACTCAGCAATATAAGGTAAATATCAAGGGTAAAGTGGAGCAATCCAAGGAAAGGGGTAGTGCCCTCCCCAACACCTCAGTGTAGTAGCTATTGAAAAGGGAGGCTTCTGGTCACCTTCGACTAAAGGGAGACAACTTTACTTTTATTTTACAACGGCATTCTTGTATGAGTGTTTATTGCTTAAGTGATGGAATGATAAGCCTCTTGAGATTTTTCAGCAGTTAAATAGTTGACTTTCAATCCTTATATTGTTTGTCAAGTAGTAACATGACAGTAGGCAGTAGTAAACAGTTATCAGAACACAACTAAAGCTTATGTACTAAAATATAATGTGATTCTATAATATATGTTGGGCCTTTTCAGAAGTTGTGGGGGAATTCACAAAAAAGTAAAATAAATATCTAAATCTGGTGGTTTCCAGAGATCAGTGAAATGAAAAGAATGAATTTTAATGAAAACCAGTTCATAACTTTTTATATCTGTTCTTAGCATCAAGCCTTCTAAGAATCATTTCATTATTTCTTGTAATTTCTTATATAAAAGAATGCCTGTCCATCTGTGTATGTATGTTCATATATGCACATACATGAAATAAGATTCTAGGTTTCACAACTGCATCAATATGCAGCCAAAAAAGTAAGTGGATGTCATCAACAACTTTGATAGGATCTCAATTTCTGATTTCTTTATATAATCTAATGAACAGAACTTTTTAGTGAGATTTTATAAACTGGAAATAAATAAATGATTTTGTTAACTTTAAACTTATTCCCTCATCATATACTGCCTTGGTGTGAAACATTGAACAACATGACGGAATTTGTGATGCAAATGTATTAATGTATCATATTGTATATGTATCAATACATTCAATATGTCATTGAAGTGTGTCATATTTGATATCATTGAAGTATATCATATTTGATATCACCAGAAAAAAGATATGATGTTTATACTTGTTTTACTATCAATGTTACACATTATCGTTGTATTATTTTCAGCTGGTGAATTTTATGTTTTAGTCCTTATGTAAAAGAGTCATTATAATGAAAGGATATCAGAATGTAAATTTTTACAACATGTGGAAAGAGCCAGTGCCCAGAAGAAAGTTTTTAGTTATTATTATTTCCCATAGTTGGAAGTTGACAAAAAGTCTGATTGAAAAAAGATAACTGTTCCATGAAATCATTTCTTTACAAGCACAAAATTATGATATTCACTTCGATAAATTATATAAATCTTACAAAAGAATTAAAACAATGTAACTGGAATTTATGAAGCTTTTTGCTCAGATGTGGCATGAGGCTGTATGAATGGAGCACCCAGTGAGACTCAAACTCACTTGTAAAAGGTTTACTAGTCTAGCTTGCTAACCATTATACTACCTGAGGTATCACCAAAAACAAAAAACAAACACAATATACAACTGAAGAAGGCTGAAGAATAATCAACCAGAACTTTGGGATCAAAACAATGAATATGAGGATATTAGTATGCATTAATATTTCATAACAACTTTTTCTTAACTGTTTACTCCTTGAATCAGTTTTAGGGCACCTTGGGAGGTGTAATGGTTAGTAAGCTAGACTAGCAAATCTTCACAAGACAATTCAAGTCTCATAGGGTGCCCTATTCATACGGCCTTGTGCCACATCCAAGCAAAAAGTTTAGTAAATTACTACTCTTTGAATCAGTCATGGTTATCTTTTGGTAGCAAGATCTCATCTTCTGAAAGTGACATTAACGTATGCATAGATAAAGCATGGGCTGTTATTAACAGGTGAATGACGATATGGGAATCTGATCTTTCTGATAAAATATATAAAGGGAATTCTTCCAAAAGCAGTAGCAACATTAGTATTAATGTGTTGGTTGTGTCCGCCACTTGGAAATGAAACACTTTGAGGGAAAAGGGATGCTAAATGCTCTTTTGAACAACTGGAAGCAGCACCCTACAAAACAGTGGCTGTGCAGTCACTTACCTCCCATTTCACTAAGCATCCAAGTCAGATGAACAAGATATTTTGGGCATTAGTGGCTAATTAAAGACAAACTCATAAGTAACATTCTACAGTGGACTTCTACACATGGATGGATCAACAAAACTTTACACTCATAAGCTCTGTGCAGACACATGATGCTGTCTAGAGGACTTACAAACAGTGATGATTGATAAGGATGAATGGTATGAAAGGAATATGCATTGTCAGCGAGCCATGATGATGATGATTATGTTTACTTTTTATTTGTTAATGTATTTTAAAATATCAGTTTTTTTTCAGTAGAGAAGGATTTTTAGAAAGGAAAATTAAAAGAATACTTGCTCATACAAGTAATAGTTAAAAAGCTAAGGAGGCAGAATTATGTGTGAATGAAAAGCTCCAAGTAAATATTTACATATAGAAACAATATAATTTTCCTTTTGCTATAAATCATTTGAACACAGATTTTTTTTATCTTTGTTATTTTTAAGAGAATATTTTGGAAAATATTCCTCAAATTGTTTAAAATTTTCAGATGAATTTTATTCTATTTTTTCATTTATGAATCTGAACGGAAAAGTTTGTGCAAAGAAAATTAAAATTGAAAACAAAAGAATAAATACAATATATTAATTTTTGCTATGGAAGACCTTAATAGCCACATACTGTTATTTTGCATATAAAAAGTTTAATTCCACACTTATTTTCCTGATACCCAGTGTCAGATTTACATATGGGCTTGTATTGGCTGCAGCCAGGGGCCCTAAAACTAGAGGAGTCCCCAAAGGCTTTATAGTCTTGGGCTCCTGATAGAACTCTTAAAAATAAAGATAAAAGAACAGAGAATATTTGTTTATTTTCAGAGTTAATGGGACTCCTTTAAACAAATTTGAAATAATTTAGAGTATTAAGGCCCCTGTAGTTGGAGTAGGTCTTAAATTTGATGGGGCCCTTTTATTTTTATAGATAGGGGGGGGGCAAACATGCATAATGAAGAGGCCATAAACTCAATTAGCCTAGTGGGCCTCTTAAGGCCTAAATCTGGTCCTGCTAATATCCTAATTCTATATTGATATTGCAGTATAATCAACAAAAATAAGGGTATTATTCAAAATAATGGAATAATAAAAATAATCAAAATAAAAACAAAACAATTCTAGGGTGACTAAAAAATGAATTAACTAAAATGCGTTAAGGGTTAGGGTTAGGGTTAGGTATTTGAACCCAAATGTTTGTTGCGTTAAAAAAACCCAACAAACATTTGGGTTCAAATACTGACTACAAATTCTGCTGAAAAACATGCAAGAATCTCATTTATAAGAGAATGCCGCCCCCCTCCTCCCTGATTAAGAATTGAACTTTTCTATCATGATGAAACTTTGTTAAACAAATCTCAATAGTAGCAGGTGCCTTGATAAATTGAATATATTTTTCTTTCTGTCTATGCTGTTTCTGAATTATTTGGTCGACTTGTTTGCACCAGCCTGCATTTGTTGCATGCTGCATTTGTTGAAGACAGCAGGGATATTTGGCCTTGGAAAAAATGAAATAAAAACAAAAAAATAAACCAATGCCAAATAGTCAATAAGCAGAAATCTGCTGTCTGCAAATAGAGTATCACTGACATTAATACAAGCCATTGTTATCATCCCTGCCTCTGCTCATATCTCTAAAGCCTTACAAAATGATGCAGACCACTGTAGCTGATGTGACTATGGTGGTGGTGATGGTGGTAGGCACTGGGGAGGGATAGAAAACCGATTCTTCAATATTTGGCCTACACTCCTACTCTAACATAATTTCAACTTCTCCTTCATCAATAATGGCCATTTTTGCTTAGCACCAATCTCCACATTGGGGAGGGGCAACACCAGAATGGTCACTTAAAAGATTTGAATAATTCTATGATTTGCTGTATGTATTGACTGCCATTATATGTTGTTCAAACTGTTTAATTGTTTCAACTTTAATGCGGTAATGCCATGCTGACCACCAAATGGAACCAAGTGGACAAATTAGTCGGTCAAATTTATCTGTAAATTGTTTTTTCGGTATAATCAATCATGAAAATGACAATAAAAGCAGCTACCGAGTAGAATGCATCAAAGATATTTTTTAATTTGAAATCATTCAACTAATGTTAATGACCTAAATGCACTCACAAAAACAATCTTCTCTCATATTCAAACCCTTTGAAGGCTTTTCATATCATAATCTTAGTTTTTCTAACCCCCAGGGAAATTGCAGTCAGTCTTGATGATCATATAAGACTGCAATACCCAAGGGATAGAGAAAAGTTTACAGCAAAATAACTAATGCTTATTTGCGTTGTGGTCATATTTATCAAACCTTTATTGACTATAAAATTGCAGTTATTAATGTTACATTTGCACTGGTCATTCAAATGATAGAGCACCACATTGTGAAGGAGTAATTAGCACATCTTATTGAATATTACAAAAATACTGAGTGTGATCCTCACTGAGTACATTACACTTGTAGTCTTGTGACTAAGCTAAGTTTAGTAAATATGAACATCTCAGTATAGAGGACTGGCTTGCCTTAAGTACCGTAGGCTTTTGACCTTGTGCCAGACTAGGATAAACTGAAGATATACAAGGGCCAGTTTCCAGCCCTTTTTTTACATATGGGCACTTTTATTGATGGTTCACACATGAAACTCTAGTCCCCTTCAAAGTAATCTCCTCTGGCTGCAATGCAATTGTTGTACCGTTACAACAACTTCTGCAAGACCCCATCAAAGTCCTCTTGTGTGAGCGTGTCAATGACCTTCGTCACAGCCTCTTTCATCTCCGCAATTGTCTTATAATGACAGCCTCTGAGCTTAGGGAATAACCAAAAGTCCCAGGGAGTAAGGTCTGGACTATAGGGAGGCTGAGGAACTGTCTTGATACCCATCTTGGTCAAATAGTTTGTGACAAGGATGGAGTTGTGGACTGGTGCATTGTCCTGGTGGAAATGCCACTGACCCGATTTGAAGAGTGCTGGCCTCTTCCGATAGAATCTCTTCCTGAACTCCCTTAAAACCTCAACATAGTATTCCTTGTTGACTGTCTGTCCAGTGGAAACCCAGCGCATGAAGATCATGCCAGTGCTGTCAAAAAAAGGGATCATCAAGAGTTTGTGGGTGGATTTGCTCTGTCTGGCCTTTTTGGGTCTAGGAGAGCCAGCATACTTCCACTGGGAACTCTGTCTCTTGGTCTCTGGGTTATAGCAGTAGATCCAGCTTTCATCACAGGTCACCAGAGCATCAAGAACTGTGGGATCTGAATTGATCAGCTCGACCATCTCCCTGCTGTCATGAAAACGTCTTTCTTTCTGATCTTCTCTGAACACCCTTGGGACAAACTTTGCGCAAATCTTCTGCATCTTCAGTTCCTCACGAATAATTGTGTGTACAGTTCCCACACTGACATCAAACTGAGCACTTATTGTCTCTATAGACATACGACGGTCCTTATCCATGAAATTCTTTATTTGGCCAATCAACTCTGGTGTTCTGACTTCCTTACTCCTCCAACACCTCTCATCATCCCTCACAGATTCCCTACCTTCCTTGAATCTCTCATGCCACTCAAAAACTGATGCTAGATTCATGCAAAATGGTTCAAAAGCAGTCTGAAGCATTCCAAATGTTTCTGTGGCATTTTTTCCAAATTTAAAACAGAATTTTATTGCATATCATTCTTCTAAAGTGTTCTCACATCCAGATTGCAGTTTTGAAATTCACCAGCTGTGACAATCAGGCTTTAGTAGGGTATATTCCAATTGTTGCTGTAGCTGTTCATTTGAACCTGAAATCATAAAAATTGATCAGTCATCTCATAAGATGTATAGCAATAATATACTAAATTTTCAAGAGTCTATGACAATTTTAAATGCCTGTATAAAAAAAATGCTGGAAACTTATTGAAGGCAGTAGTATATATATATATATATATATATATTGTTGGGTCATCAGTGACTAAACTGTTATCCCCACCAAGTTGTCTGGTGAGGAGGGTGGCTAGACACCCAACAGAATGAAAAACAAAACATGTCAAAGGCGTAAGAAGCTTCTTGCTTAATGACCATCTAGCACATTGCATGGAGACGTAGAAATACTTGAGTTGGTACCCAAGCTCGTATCAACACAACCTGAGGTATCCTTGTCTTGCAGTTTTGTCAAATTTGTTCATAAACTGTCTCTATGACTCCGATTACAGAAAAGTGGAACTAATTTTGTTGATTCCTGGGTAAGATGTTAAACTGCAACCAGTGGTAAGGCTCTGGTTTGGGAGTTCCAGAGTTTGGGGGAGAGTGGAGTGACCCCTTAATTACTATTGTTCCTAGGTTCACCCTGTTCCAGAGGTGATAATATCTGTTTAGGGAGCCAGCTATGGGTCAAATAGCTATTAAATACCATGAGCAAATGGAGCTTGACAGCCTTGGCAGGCCATCTATCTAGGACAAGGACAGTCTGAAATAAAACCTATGACCCAAGGATCTCGCAGTCACCGTCCCAGCTTGCCAGGCCATGGCAGATGAACCATGGATGTAAAAAGTGGGGTCAGTACTGAGCATACTGCACTCCACCTAAAAGCTTAATTGCACAGACTCAAAGGACAAGTCCATGTCAGCATTGCCACCAATACTTCCAAGCCCAGTAGCAATGGGAAAGGGGTGAAATGGCAGGTGAAAGATGTCACTGGAAGCCGCAGTCCCAATCCTCCATGCAGGCGATTCAGGATATTAGTCATCTGATGTTGACCTGAGACGACAGCATCACCTGTGAGCCCTCTTTAGGGACAGCACTGCTTGCTCCACAAGGAGAGGAGCCTAGAAAAAGTGGCCCAACCGAAGCTCGTCTCTCATCCCCAAGTTTGCTTGCCACGGTTAACAGGCATCTTCTCAAGCAGTCTCAAAACATTAAAACCCTAACGGACCTCTAAAAGTGCAAAAATACTAAAAGTCGCTGGAACATTAGAACCCTGCTTGATGCAGCTTACAACAACCGACCTGAACGTTGCTCAGCTCTGATTGCACAAAAATTATCCAGGTTAAATGTT
This sequence comes from Sepioteuthis lessoniana, assembly GCA_963585895.1. Classification (NCBI taxonomy): domain Eukaryota; kingdom Metazoa; phylum Mollusca; class Cephalopoda; order Myopsida; family Loliginidae; genus Sepioteuthis; species Sepioteuthis lessoniana. The sequence goes on along the minus strand of OY757907.1, from coordinate 140,946,698 downwards.
GATATTGCTGTCTTTAGTGAGGTTCACTTCTCAGGAGAAAGCAGCCTCCAAGAGTATGGCACCGGATACACCCTCTCCCGGTCAGGTAAACCTACAACAGAGAGATGTCTTTGAGTCATTGGTTTCATGGTCAGCACCTCCAGGCTGGAAAATCTGCCAACTAGTCATTCCGACCGCATAATGTCCATGCGCCTTCCTCTGAAAAATAAGCTGTATACCACGCGTTTCAGTGTGTACGCTCCAACTCTTCAAGCTAGACCCACAGAAAAAAGACAAGTTCTACTCAGAGCTCCACAACTGTCTCCAAAGTACCTCTGCAGATGACAAGGTGATAATCCTTGGTGATTTCAATGCTAGAGTTGGCCAAGATGCATATTCCTGGAAAGGGGTACTTGGCATACACGGCAACTGCAAAGACAACAGGCACTTACTGATGGAGCTTTGCACTGAGCAGCAACTTGTGATCACCAACACCATCTTCCAGCAAAAGGACAGATTTAAAACCACCTGGATGCATCCTCAGTCCAAACATTGGCACCTAATTGACTACGTTCTTGTGCACAACCGTGACCTCAAGGATGTCATTCACACCAAAGTGATGCCTAGCGCTGGATGCCATACCAACCATTGTCTAGTACACTGCAAACATGGGTTGCACTTCAAACCTAAACCAAGAAAAGGGGGTCCCCCCAAGGAAATGTTCAATCTGAACAAACTTCAGTCAGCTGAAGTGAAAGCTGATTTTTAGGTAGGCCTACAGTCCAAGTTTGAAAACAGCGACTGCCCAGAAGAGATTTCTCCTGAAACACTGGGATCAACTGAAGAGTGCCATTCTGCAGACATCTGAAGTTCTAGGGTTTATCACCAAGAAGAACAAAGACTGGTTTGTCAAGAACAACCAAGTGATTCAGGAACTGCTAGCAAAGAAGAGATCATCCCACCAAGCCCACCTGTCATGCCATGTGTGGAGGGCTGCTTTCCATCTCATTTGCAGCATCCTACAGCGCAAGCTTTGAGAGATCCAAAATGAGTGGTAGATCAATCTTGCAAAGAGAACTCAGCAATATGCAGACCCCTAATCAGCTACCAAGGTTTCTACAAAGCCATCAAGGCAGTGTATGGCCCAACTCACCAGGTCCAGAGTCCCTTGCACAGTGCAAATGGGCAAGTGCTTTTTACAGACAAGGCCTCCATTCTGAGTCATTGGACTGAGCACTTCCAATCCTTCTTTAGCGCTGACCATGTTGTCCAAGACCCAGTAGTTCTCCATGACCATTCAAAGCAGAATTGGATGAAATACCCTCTATGAAAAAAATTACCAAAACCATAGAGCAGTTGAGGAGTGGCAAGGCAGCGGGAGTTGATAGGATTCCACCAAAGCTCTGAAAAGAAGAAGAACCAGCATTACACAGTAAACTCCATGAACTCCTTGTCTATTGTTGGGAGCAGGGCAAACTTCCAAGTGAGCTCCACGATACAATCATCATCACCTTGTACAAAAACAAGGGAGAAAAGTCAGATTGCTCCAACTATCGGGGGATCACCCTACTCTCCATTACAGGAAAAATCCTTGCTCATGTACTCCTAAATAGACTGGTACCCTCCATCGCTGAATACCATCTACCAGAAACCCAGTGTGGGTTCAGAGCCAATAGGAGCACCACAGATATGGTGTTCATCCTCAGACAGCCCCAAGTTAGGTTGAACAGCAACCTCTTTGGATCCTTCTCTATCATCAACACCGAGACTGCATGCCCACACAAAAACACTTGAGCAGCTGTTTCGTGACCTCCTCTTTGCTGACAACGCTGCTCTTGTTGCCCACACCAAAAGAGCCCTGCAGCACCTAACTTCTTGCTTTGCAGAGGCTACCCAGCTCTTCGAACTTGAGGTCAGCTTCAAGAAGACTGAGGTCTTTCACCAGCCTGCACTCCTAGAAGAGTACTGCCCTCTTCACATCACCATCGGTGGAACTGAGCTGAAAGCAGTTCATCAGTTCACTTATCTGGGGTGTGCCCTCACATCAGATGCCAAGATCAACAGGGAGGTGGACAGCAGACTCTACAAGGGAGTGTGGAACAGTGGGCAACTGGGATTGACATCTATCAAGCCATCATGCTCAATACCCCGCTGTATGGCTCTGAGTCATGGGTAACCTACCGCCACCATCTATGACTCCTTGTGTAACATATTGACCTTCGACCCAGCTGTCAATTGAGAAACAGGTGCATCCGGTCAAAGATATCACCTTGACATGTGGATGGGTTGAATTCGGTGCAAATGTGACGCCCACAAGAAGCAGGTGGGTATCAAACAATTATATAACCCGGTGCCACAAACAGTTCGAGTTAGTTGGAGTCAGTTGCAGTTGAAGTTCGAGTTGCAGTTCGAGGCAGTGAGAACTAGCTCCCAGCAGAGGGCTTGGGTCCTCAGGACCCCCGGTTGAGCAGCCCAGCAGAATGAGAAAGAAGTGCTGGTATAGTCAGAGGAACTGGGGGTCAAGATATTGCAGTCTGTTCCATCTCCAACTCACCTCTCACACACAACCCTTTCGAATAAAGTGTGAGAGGTATATTTTTCTAAAGAATTGTGTTCATTCGTCATTATTGTTGATTATGTTTCCGCATGTATATGTATACTTGTAGTTGTTCACTGACTCTTCCGTCTCCTGATAACTCCTTCGTGTGCACGAACTCTCTGTGATTGTTTTTCTGCTCCACATAAGTATCATTGCCAAAAATAAGAATATAATCTTATATTTTTATATACATACATGTTCCTTGTTGTTATTAATGACACAGTATACTATACAACACTTGAGCGCTTCCATCAGCGATGTCTCTGCATCATCCTCAACATTCACTGGAGTAACTACGTCACCAATATTGAGGTCCTTCATCATGTAGAAATCACCAGCATAGAGGCCATGTTGCTGAAGTCACAGCTATGATGGGCAGGGCATGTCTCCAGAATGGGAAGCCATTGCCTGCCCAAGATAGCCCTGTACAGTGAAATCTCCACTTGCTACTGTGACAGAGGGGCACGGCATCAAAGAGGCATTTTGGGGACTCCCTTGGGAGAACCTCCCGGTGTCTGCCACATTGACCACCACCAGTGGTTGAGGCTTGCTGCTGATTGTCAGGCCTGGTGCCACGCCATCCACCGGGTCATCTCTGCCTTTGAGGATTTTCACAGAGCCAACCTCAGGGAGAAAGGCTGCAGGAGGAAGATCCAGAGAGCCTCAGTAGCCATACCAAACCAGACCTTTAACTGCGATCACTGTGGCTAGACTTGCCTGTCCTGCATCAGCCTAGTCAGCCATCAGCATACCTGCAGCTGATATGAACAGCCTCTTTCCTAAATCTTCATTCGCGAAGTCTAGCCAAGAAATATATTTATCAGCCCCTTCATGCAAGCAGGATGTGACACAAGGTTAATTTTAAGAGGAGTTTAATAGGTTTGAATTCAGAGTTTTCCTTCTCCAAAGTTAATGGTTGGATTATCACTATGTGAAATGTAAACAGCCTCGTTTAGGATTTGAACTTGGGTCACTGTGTCTATTTCCAACAACGGTGACCATAACACCATGAATGTCTCTCATATATCGGAAGATTCTATTTTTATTCAAACATATGAAACTTATAATAATGAGACTGAAATGAAGAGGTGAGAAAGCATCTATTTTAGGTTTTATCCTGTCCTACTAGTCAATATTTGACTACTTTTCTAATTTAAGAAAAAACGTTTTTATAAGGATTTGATCATTTCACAATCTATATGGGCTGTACTGACTTTTCAATTTTATTTCATTGTTTGTTTGTTTTTTTGGTTTAAAAAAAGTCCGATCAGTAAAAATATGAACTTTATAATTTATATAAATAACGTTTATTGAGATTGTAATTGATAAAAACGATTCTCATCGAAAATCCTTTACATGTTAGAATAAATAAGATTTGTAGATGGGATAACTTTAAGAGGCATCTTCACAATGATGCCAGAAGACATTTTCTTTTCATAGCTTTTATAACAGTACTTCAGATTCTCCAAAGTGAATTATTAGAATCTTCTTCTGCAGAGTTGGTTGATAGCAAAATACCATCATAAAGGAGGTCTATATCAGTTTGGAACTTTATAAAAGATTCTGTTGTTATGGATGACCCTACCAAAGGGTTGGTTCACTGAAACAAATATCTTTCTTTTCTGATAAAACTAAATTCTAGATTGAATATAAAACCGACTTAATAAATATTTCATTATGAACACTCTTATTTGGGAATCCATCATCTAGTTAGAAAGACCAGCTTGTTTCATTATGGATATTACACATCTCTTTTAGTTTCCTAGAAAATTGGCTTTTAATCTCTTTTAAAAGAAAAAAATAAACAAAAACCAAAAAAGGAGCTTGCAACTGACCATTGTCAAGCGGAATGAAACAAGCTTATTTCAAGAAAATGAAGAAAATGAAAAACTTTGAATGATTTAGCAATGGAAGAATTAGTTTTGTCATTCTTTGAAAAGAGTCTGCAAAAAAAAAGAAAAAAAAAAGAAGAAAAAAAAGAAAAAAGGAATTGTAGAAACAAGAAGAACACATCAAAATTTGGCAAGAAAAAGATTGGTATAAATCAATATTCTTATTTGATTAGCAAACAGAAGCCCAGAGATATGTATATAAAATATATGAAGTTATAAAGAAAAGTAGTGTCATGTTAAATATAAAACAATAAATTGTGAATTTTTATAAATGTAAAGATCCTTGCACTACTTATATATCTCTTATGTGTGTGTGTGAGTGTATACGTGCTGCCTTCAATAAGTTTCAATACTTTTTTGTACCGGCATTTAAAATTGTTGTAGACTCTTGAAAATTCAGTATGTTATTGCTATGCATCTTATAAAATGACTGACCTATTTTTATGATTTCAGGTTCAAATGAACAGCTACAGCAGCAATTGGAATATACCCTTCTAAAGCCTGATTGTCACAGCTGGGGAATTTCAAAACTGCAATCTGGATGTGAGAACACTTTAGAAGAACAATATGCAATAAACTTCTGTTTTAAACTTGGAAAAAATGTCACAGAAAACTATGGAATGCTTCAGACTGCTTTTGAACCATTTTGCATGAATCGAGCATCAGTTTTTGAGTGGCATTAGAGATTCAAGGAAGGCAGGGAGTCTGTGAGGGATAATGAGAGGTGTGGGAGGAGTAAGGAAGTCATACACCAGAGTTGATTGGCCAAAGGGTTAGGGTTACTATGTTGAGGTTTTGAGTTCAGGAAGAGATTCTGTCGGAAGATGCCAGTACTCTTCAAATCGGGTCAGTGGCATTTCCACCAGGACAGTGCACCAGTCCACAACACCATCCTTGTCACAGACTATTTGACCAAGATGGGCATCAAGACAGTTCCTCAGCCTCCCTATAGTCCAGACCTTACTCCCTGAGACTTTTGTTTATTCCCTCAGCTCAGAGGCTGTCATTATGAGACAATTGAGGAGATGAAAAAAGCTGTGACGAAAATTATTGACACGCTCACATAAGAGGACTTCCATGGAGCCTTGCAGAAGTTGTTGTAACGGTACAACAAGTGCATTGTAGCCAGAGGAGATTATTTCGAAGAGGACTAGAGTTTCATGTGTGTACTATCAATAAAAGTGCCCATCCGAAAAAAAGTTTTGAAACTTATTTAATAATCCTTGTATATGTGTGTGTCTATGTCTTTACATAAAATTGCATGTGTACATATATACAGGATATGATAGAAAAGATCTCACACATTTTAAACTGTCACCTGAGTGATGCAAGTGAATTTAGGCAAGTAGTAATGGTAGCTCATCTAGCTAATGTCTTATTGTCTTTTTTCAGATATGATCAATTACAATCAATACTTGGACTAATGTACACTGTGCATTTGCTGTTGAAATTTTTTTTCAGAATCCATGAATCTGTGATTGCAACACAGAGAGCTTTTCATGCTCATTGCATGTTATACTGGAATGAGGTTGTTCAGGATAGAAAACCAATTGAGCTATGGGTTGAACATTTCAAAACCACAGATTCATCAATTAAAAAAATACTGTAGTCTTTAAATAAATATAACTTTTTTATTATCAGTTACTTTTGTCTTTTTATCAACCTTTTTAAACATGGCTGGTCCAAACCATGATTGGAACCCAGTCAGCTGTAGAATACACTGACTGCATCTCTGGAGAAGGGTAAGACCCACTTCCCAATGAGTGTTGATATAACAAACAATCTGATAGTGAGGCTCTAATCTAGGAGCTTTGGGAAATGTGGAGTACCCCTTCATTGCTATTGCTTCCTGGACCACTTTGGCCTGGAGTGGTAGTACCAGATAGAATCCTATCTATGGGTCAAATAGAACTGTTCGACATTTAAACTGAGTGTAAACAAATGATTCATGCTGAACAGAATTGTTTGAAATAGAACTGTTTGATCATTTAACTGTGCGTAAACCAATGACTGATGTTTAATTGAATTGTTAGTGATACATAGAAATACTTGAAACCATTTAACTTTGTCGACTAATGTTTACAAATTATATGTATTTAATATATATGTATAAAGAGGATTTGGGGTTCCTACAAGGGTTTATATGCCATGAAATCAAATCAAACCAAACCACAATTGGAACTGATCATACTAGTAAAAATTATAAGAAATTAGCTTGATGAAGCTAATATTGCTACTTGCCTAAGTTCATTTTCACTACAAAGGTGACAATTTAAAATATAGGAGGTTTTTCTGTCGCACCCTGTATCAATTCATTGAAGGTTTTAAGCTTGATTTGAGAAATTCTTGTCTGTTAGTTTAAGATTTTTTAAAAGAACACAAAAAAAAGCCATAGGAGTGATACTTGTTGAATAAGCATAATGCATAAATAACATTATATATATATATATATATATACACATACATTTTGTCATTTTAAGGCAAGTGGATTGAGAAATACGAATGGTAAATTATTCAGACTCATTCTGGATTTGAACCCAGAACCTCTTGCAATTTAAACAAGACTTATATCACAGAAAGACCAACAGTGAATGCAAAAAAAACCCCCAGAGTTCATGCATTTTAAACAAGAAGGAGCCATTTCCATTTTAAGTGGCAACACTATGAAATTAGTAGACCAGTTCACATACCTTGGCAGCAATATCTCATCTACTGAAAGCAATGTCAGCATATACATTGGGAAGGCATAGACTACTACTAACAGGATACCGATCATATGAAAATCTGATCTCTATGATGAAATAAAACGAGATTTCTTCCGAGCTGTGGTTGTGTCAGAACTATTGTATGGATGCACCACCTGGACTCTAATGAAATGCAAAGATAAGAAGCTAGATCAGAAATATACAAGAATACTATGTGCTGTTTTAAACAAATCTTGGGAGTAACACACCTCAAAACAGCAGCTGTAGAGCCACTTACTTCCTATCTCACAAACCATTCAAATAAGATGAAGACATGTTGGACACTGCTGGAGAAGTAAGGACAAACACAGCAACATTCCACAACACATTTATGCTTCAGTGATGCCCACCCAGCGAAGACTTATATAAATCAGCTCTGTGTGGCCACCAGATACAGTCTAGATGACTTGGTAGAAGTAATGGCCCATGGGGACAGATGGCATGAGTCGAGGATCTTTGTACTACCAGCACAATGAAAAGGATGATGATATATACATCATAATAATGATGATATATATATATATATATATATATATATCATAATAATGATGAGATATATATATATATATATATATATATATCATAATAAGCTTGGTGAATAAAACTTGATTAATCCTAACATGCTTAACATTTTTAGAAAATCAAACTTTTTAATCCTGATTTTTACTTTGGCTCAAACAGTAACCACAAATTCTTATGGACAAAAAGTAACTACCTCAGCCAGCAAGCAATCTTTCTTTTTCCTTACTCCTTCCTAAGTGATTTTTTGCCTAAAGAATTAGTCATTTAAAAAATAAATTCATTGAATACTTCTTCAGTTTAATTTTCATTGTAAAAGTTCCTAGCTTGCTACAAAACATCAGATAACTCACACGAGAGGATGGACATAAAATCACCATTTTCAATGGATTCAACTTCATTAACATCATTTTTGTTAGAAATGAATGAGCCATTTAAAGAATAAATTTATTGGATACTTGAAACCTTTTAACTGCTTGTCTTTCTCACTTGCCATGTCAATACACTCGTTTGCTCAGTCCTACTGTGAAGCAACATATGCAACAATAATGCAGAGATTACTCCTTTTATATCGGTTCTGGTTGGCCGAAATTTGCATATGTCATAAACCTCGTCAGAGACAAGATGCAAGACCTACAAATTGCACCTCCAAGGATGCTCATGCTTCTGTTTTTTCTATACTTCTGACATCCCACACGCAGGACACATTTGTGCTCGTTTTGAACTTTGGGGTAGGCCATTTCGCTCGTCACTTCTTGCTTCTTTATTTCTTTCCTTTGTACTGCTATGAAAGGAATTCATTCCACACAGCTTCGTTGTCACATTTCATTTCTCTCATTCGTCTGGCTCACCACCTGTTTTTTATCCAGCCAGGGACGGTTGCTAGATTCGCATAAACGTTGGCTGTTCTGCCTGCATATACAGCATGTCACTCATTGTCTCTTTGAATGAGGCAGCAGTCTGCAGGTTCTGCTTTTCAATTTCACTCCCTCCCCCTGGTGATCTGATTGCACTTTAGGTTGAGAGTTTGTTTTCACTCCCACTCTCTGAGGTATTCAAGCCTATGATGGAATGCAGATCTTTTACATGATGAGGCCTCCCATCGATAAGAATGTTCTGTAGGCTGATCACACCTGTAACATGTCTATGTGATTAAGGGGATGTGCACCGTCCATTTGGGGTCTTCATCCAGTCATGATCACCGATGTCATATCTTATCTGCCGCTGTTTGGGCTTATCTGGAGGGAATGCATTGATATCTTTCAGTCAGACATGGTAGCAATAAATCAGGTTGGTAGGGGTAGTTAGCGGAGTAACATTGTACCAATAGACTGCTTGTATTATGGTGCACTGTTTCCTTGCTGCAATCCGTTTCATGCACTGATGACATCATTCCACAATGCCATTATCAGAAGGTACGTGCACACAATGGAAATGCAATCAGACTCCCCATTTGCTTAGAAAGTCCCTGAAGACCTTGCTGCAAAATGCTGTGTCATTGTCAATGAGCATTTCAGCCAGCACCCACACTCGCAGAACAGGCCTTCCAAATGGCTGATAATGCTTGCTGCATCTTTTCGCTTCAGATGACACCAAATTAAAAACTGTGTGGGCCCACAGTCAATGAGCGACAGATAATGTCTGCCTTGGTAGTGGGTTACATCCATTCCCACTCGAGACCAAGTGTCACTAATGTCCAACTTCCCACTCGGCCAACACGTGGGTGGTGGGTCAATCAACTGGCACTTCTCACAATTTCTTACCATAGCCCTCACCGACACTTTAGAAACCGTGGGATCAACCTGCCTGATGAAGTACAATGTTCGCCTTAGGCCAGGGTGGCTGCTTTGGTGATGGATGGACCTTATCCGGTCAAAGTTGTGCTTGCTTGGTGACACAGCACTTGCACAGTGCAGAGGCTAAAACTGCCTTCTTGATGCTGTGGTACTCTCGTCAGACTATCCACTCAGTTTTGTTCTGATCTCAACAGGACTGCATCTACAGACAGTCCATACTCTTTGACTAGGCTTGCAAGTGCATCAAGCTGCCACCTGATCAGCATCTCACTTGCCGCCCTAGCCTTCCCCTATGATCCATTTGTGCACACATGCAGAGTCAGTGGGAAATGCAATATAGTCGCTTCCCACATCAGTGCTATGTTTACACCTAGCACAGTATCAAGCTCCGCCAAATTTATGTGCTACATTTCCCTCTCCTTTCATAACCAGCTTGCATCCTCCACAGCAGCTCCATCCTGCTCCAGTGATACTCCAGTGGCTAGGGAACTTGCATCAACCCAAACAACGAACTCAGGACAATCAACACATCACTTTCCTTGCACAGGGTCTTCTTGGCAAACTCTTGTGACAACATCTGTTATCATTGTCGTTAATAGAACATCAGTTACTTTGTCATCACAAACCTTTGTCATGTCTGCCGCTCTCCTCTTAATGAATGCTGCAGCTACCCTGAGCCATTCAACCACTGCGAAGTGCCTGACTAGCTTTCCACAAAATGAGAACATGGCACACTTGAGACCTCGTTCCCTCGTTCCTATATCAGCATGTTACCCTCTTCCTGAACTGTTAAGCCAAGCATTCGTGCACTGTTCTGCAGCCACTCCGGTTCTTTGCTTGTCCGTCCAAAGTTAGCCAAATGTTGCCTCATGCTGGTTGCAGAAGCTATATCTTCATTGATAAAGACATCGTTGATGTATGCTGAAGCTGCCTGCTGGACAGCGTCATCTTTCGAGAGTGTAGCCTCAACAATAGTCCGCATGATAGACGGTGCTGCATTGAGTCCAAAAGCCATGTGTGATAGGCAGTACCTCTTTCCTTCAAGGATAACTGTCTGGTACGGCCACAAGGATTTGTGCACACGCACTTGTAAATATGCCCTTTGGAGATCGAGCACTGACACGTTGGAGCTTTTCTTTCTCCACTCTCTTTTTTACACAAACATCGGCATCCATTCAATTTATGAAAGTCTAACACCGGGCACACTTTTGACTTATTCTGTTGAAAGACAGCCATTAATGGAATCGGGTTCTATGGGGGATTGAGTTCCTCAGGATAAGGAAGCAGCCATCCATTGTTTAACCACATTTCCAGTTCATGACGATACTCTTGTCAAACTTGAGTGGATATAGGATACTCAGTCACCTTGTTTGTAAGTCCATCAGGTGGCTCATTACCTGACCATTTCCACAATGCTGTTCAAGCCCTGGTCCACTCATCGAACTCAGCACTGAAGTCCGGTTCCTCTATTCTGATCACAGTGCAAGCACACGCCTCCATCTTAGAGAAGATAGCATCACCGGACTGGTTTATGCGGACTCCACCCAACATATTAATAATATCCATGCCAATTAGCATGTTGAAGCCTCACAGCGAACTGTCCATGACCAGAACATCATCTTCCACGGGGCTTATGCCATCTACTGCCAGCATGATTGTCCCGATGCAATTACCGGAGAGTTTTACTGTCGACTGTCAGGACATCCAATGCCTGCTGACTCCAGGGGTTGCACACTGATCCAGTCATGAGGGACTGAGAACATCCAGAGTCCACCAGTACCATGCACTTCTTGCCATTAACCGCAGCTTCCATCACGGGGAGCACCTCTGTTAATTTGAATGGGGAGAGAGTGGCGCTAACATCTTGCCCCTGTTTCTGTTTCCTGGACAGTTTTTCATTAGGAGCCCAGTTTTGTTCCAGAGATAATAGTTTATGGCTGATTTTTCTCTCCGGTTTCTAACACTGCTGCGCTGCATACAATCTCTAGCCAGATGGTTAGGTTACCACATCTGAAACAGGTGACGTCACTCTGACCAGTTTTGTGAAAGTTTGGTGTATGCGAGGTCTGCTCAGATGACACTGCAGTGGCCAGATACTCGCCCCTGATGTCCACTAATATGGTGTGAGCTCTTTTTAGTAGCTCTCTTAAAGCTAGGGTTTCTATCTTGGTTGACAAATTCATTCCACACAGCTTCATTGTGACATTTCGTTTCTCTCGCTTGTCTGGCTCACCACCTGTTTTTTATCTAGCTGGGGACGGTTACAAGATTCATACAAACGTCAGCTGTTCTGCCAGAATATACAGCATGCCACTCATTGTCTCTTTGAACAACAAACCCTCGTTAGCTCATTGAAGGCAGCAGTCTGCGGGTTCTGCCTTTCAATTTCACTACAACACTTCTTTAGTTTGATTCTCATTGTAAAAGTTCCTAGCAGGAAGAAATTAGTTTAGTTGCTACAAAACATCAGATAACTCACACATGAGAGGACGGACATAAAATCACCATTTTTAATGGATTCAATTTCATTAACATCATTTTTGCTACTCTAGATCGTGTATTTTCTTTTTGAAAAATTACACTCATTTAAGAATTTTTAAAATGTTTTTCTAAAATTACAATTTCCTCCAAAATCTAAAACATTTTTGTCAACTTTATAAATTGATATAAAATAGAACTAACAAAAGTTCTAAGTTTGCAAAATAGCTATTTTTTTATCACAAAACAAAAGTACAAAATAAATACAAATTTCATCCTGCTGAATGCAATTCCAATTCAGCCACTGATACGATGACAGACTTTTTATTATTTACATACAGAAAAACATAGAAAAACATAGAAAAACGTAGACGATAGACACACTCAACACATATCTATGTTCAAGTTCATGTTTTTTCTTTTAAATGTGAAGTTTTTTTATGATTGGCCAAAAAAAAGTCAAAAGCAGAAATTGGTTTAGCAAATAAAAATTCAATTTCTAAAGTTGCAAAACATTCAAATTTTGATTTTTCTTGTGATATCAAGTTACACATAATGGTTTTGAAATGAAATTATACTTCCGTTATTTTCCTACTTGATATTTACAAATATGAGGATCGAACAGATATTTACTAAACTTAGCCGAATATGGTAACAATGGCAAATGACAGTAGGAAGATTGTATTGCAACAATCTTTCAAGTCTGTTTCCTTAGATGATTAGCATTCAAAATCTTAGTTTTTCACTTATGTTTGAGCATCAACAACTGTTACCAGTGAGAAATAAGCAATTATCTCAGCCACAAAGCAGCTTAGGATTTACTTTTCTTTAAAACTCAATGGTAACAAGTGGTATCTATAATAATGATATTAATAATAATAATAATATAATATTATCAGTAACTCTACCAAAAAGAATACAGGAACCCAATAATCTACAATATCATAACATCATTAGATTGGAGAAGCTAAACCTAATAGAAAAATCAAAGTTTTTTTTTTTTTTTTTTTAACAAAAATCAATGTTTCAAAATTTAAAGTTTCTTATAATTCATCATATGAAATATTTTTGCTTCTTGCAGTTTGGATATTTTTTTAATCTTACCTGAAATTTAAGATGAAAAAATATTGAGAATAAATTGAATTTTGGAGTGGCATAAGTCCTGCCCAACTCCAACAAAAACATTTCAGAATTCTCCTGTGTATTATCTATAGAACTACACCACTTGGACTTTAATGATAAACTTTAATGAGAAAAAAATAGATGGGAAATACAAAAGAGGCTGCAATGCTGTTTTGAACAAATCTCTTCCTTTTCTCTTTCTCCTACAAAGGTGTGGGTTCTGTGTGTGTATAAACTGTCTCTTTGTCCTTTTTTTCTTTTCTTTCTTTTTTTTCAAATCCTAAAAATGTTGCTTTATTCACTGCTGAGTTATCCTCTAGCTTCTTTTCATCTTTCGTATATATTTTTTTTCTTTCTTTTTACATTTCTTTGTCTTTTTTACTTTGTTTGTTTGCAAAATGAAGCAGTTATTCTCTTTTTTTACTCTAATAATTTTCATATATATATATATATATATATATTTTATTTTTCTGTACAATTGCTCATTCACTGTAAACTTCTGTCCTAATTTCTGTCTTCTTTCTATATCTATCTCTACCCTCTTCTAATCCAAACTCACATAGGTTCACACATCCATTTTTTCAACAAGTATCTCCACAAAATAAGCATGGCTTGTATCCAGCCATCATTTCTTCCTCTTTTTCCTATTCTGACCAAACCAACACAGTATAAGTTCTCCTCTCACCTCTAAAGGTGAGATCAAATTTCCTGGGGGATTCTTTTCCTAAACAACATAAATTGCTCCAGTGTCCATTGACCCTTTTTTTTTCACTACTTTTTCTCACTGACCATTGGTCTATCTCCTTTCTCTTTTTCAGTAGTTAACGAGTGCACTTTATTCATCCATTTATTCATCTATATCTCTCCCTCAGCTTAATTCATATTTTGCACACGTACAGTACAACTTAATTCATATTTCAAATATCCTCCTCAACACATGGGTGTAAAGCTTTTCATCTTCAATAAACACAATAGTCTAGCCTCTTACCAACACTCAAAAATTTTCGATCCAATTCTTATGGGATCTTCACAGAACACTGGTCTGGCCTGACCAGTATCCAAAATCTTCGATCCCATTCTAGAGAGACATCAACAACACTTCTGATTTCCTCAACTTTTTGATCCATCTCTGGAAAAATTTGTCATAAATCCCGTCCCACTCACCTAACTATGGATTCAAAGGTACATGAGTCTCCTCTTGACTATATATCATGGCTACCCCCAAATTTCCCAGGTGCTCAGGATAGAACAGAGCCCAAAAAAGAAATCTCAAATTACTATGTGTTATGATGAACATTTACAAGTTTCTACAAAATTTCATTCATAAAAATTTTGTTGACGTTATGAAAAACACCATTTTCTATTTACTATCAAAGTCCATTCATAAAAGTAAAAAATCCCAATGACCTAAACATTGTCATTACAAACTCGTCATCTTTTTTGACATATAACAGAAACACCATTCTCCCATTGCTCACATGACAAAATGCCTGTCCATCTCTTTCTTTTTCTCTCTCGTTCTCTTTCAAACCCTCGTTAAACTAACATAGCAATTTTCAGTATCAAATTCTAAGAAGCAAAAATACAGGAGTCATTAAGATTTACCATTTTTTTTGTAATTATTTGAATTCTATCAGCCACAAACCCATGAAATTTTAAAGATACACAAAAGGAAAAAATACAAATTTTTTTTTTAGAATAAGCAAAGTACTTACTCGTAAATATCAGTATTTCTCTTTTCCTTTTTTTTCAATTCTCTTTGGTTAATTTCGTTTTAATCATTTTGTAATTTATGCTTCTTCTCGTTCTCCTTTTCTTTTTAGTTAATTTCTTCTTCATTTATTTTCTGTTAATTTCTTTTTCTTTTCCACTTTTGTTGTTGCCTTTTTACTTTGTTTTTTCCTGTTTTTTTCCAGCTTTTTCATTTTCAATTCTTTTGATGTGTTGAATTCTTCCATTTTTTTTATTTTCCTTCTTCTCTGTGATGTATTTTCTTAAGTTTGTTGTATTTTCAGGCTTTTTTTTCTCTTTCATTTTTGGTTTTTTTTTCCCTCCGTGTCTCATTTTTTTTTATTACTTCATTGGGCATTTTCTTTGATCATCCAGTGTGTAATCTTCAGGTTCAAAATCATACCATGTCTTTCTTTTGTTGAAAAAAAAAGCACAGCAGGTAACTGCACACCAAATAATCAAATGTTATATAACCTTATAACAAATGAAGGACCATAACACATTTCTTTACAAGAATATACACATCTCTTTCTTTAATTTTCTCATAAGGGTCAAAATTGGCGTAAGTGTGACAGAGATACCAAGACAAAGAGACAACATTGGCAGAGAGGACTGTTATATTGACCGGTAACTTCTTAACCACATTGATTCCATATTCAGGGCCCCTCTTAGCACTTCTGCTTCTCGGACAGGGTATCCCAGGGGATCCCAGGGGATCACTTGGTCCCGGCCCCCTCTGGGCACTCACTGACCATGACTCTGTGACAGACCATGACTGACCATCATTGCCTGTGGGTACCTGTATATATATATAATTTCCCAATGTCCATGCATTCTGGCAGTCAACCTATATGAACTGGTTACACACACATCACTTGTTTTCTGGTAATCACTTCGTTTACACAGTTAGAACATCCTGTTCCAGAAATCCCTAACTGATGGCTCTGTCAAAGGTCAATATGCAACAATACCTCTCATCTAACAAACCATCCAAGTAAGATGAACAAGATATGCTGGGCTCTGCCAGAGAAGTAAGAACAAACTCATAAGCAACATTCTCTTATAGATTCTTAGATATGGACATACTAATCTTGACTAACCAGCAAAAACTTACTTCCATCAGCTCTATGTAGACACTGGATGCTATCTAGAGGACCTACCAAGAGCAATAGCTGATAGGGATAGATGGTAAAAGAAAAATAAACCAAGGGAATCTGTGCAGTTGGCATACCTTCCTGATGATGCTATGTCATGTACAGCAACGTCTAAGAATGAATGCAATCATTTCCTTTTATATATTTGGGTTCCTTTTCTTTTAAGAAATAGACATATCTCTTACACATGAAAAAAAAGAATTTGTCCAAACACAATAAATGATATCACAACATTTATTATTCCATATAACCCACTCATATTACAGACAGTAAATAATGGATCATTGTAATCAGAAAAGGTAAAATGAAGACATCAACAGTGTTAATCAACTGAATTTGTGAAGTTGTCCACCAAAAATATTCATAATTGTTTTTCACAAGGATAAAGTCTAAATTAAAACTAGCAAAACATTTTAAAGAAACAAGCCGTTTTATACTATTTATTATTATTTTTTTTAAGAACAGTTTATTCTGACATAAAATGTTTATTTATATAATAAAATGTGAAAGATCATCTAAGAAAAGTGTTGTTGTTTTTTTAGCGGAAAAAAGAACTGTGAAGAGAAAAGTTTGAAAAGTCTAAGTTGAGTATTTCTATTTGTGCTTTCTAATCATTTCTCTTATGTGAAAGAAATTGTTGAAAACTACACAAGGAACATGAAACAAAGAAAACCTCTTCAATAGTGTTGGTTAGCTAAATAATAGAGTTCAGTTGTCATTATGTCTTTATACCAGATTTTAAGTTAAAACTTATACAAGACCAGCAAGACATACTGGGCACTTTCTGGTGAAGTAAGGACAAACTCATAAGTGATTTTCTCTTATGGACTCCTACATGTGGACCCTCCAGTGTTGACTGACTTACAAAAACATATTCATTAGATCTGTACAGACACTAGATGCCATCTAGAAGACTTGCCAAGAGTGATGGACAATAGGATGCAAGAGAGAGTCAAAGGAGTCTGTGCTATTGGCATGCCTTGATAATGATGATTTGTTATAGGTTCTATTGAAATAAATGGGAAGCATTACTTTCAAGGGAGCCTTGTATAAAAACTGAATATAACGTGTAACTCCTCCCTTCACTGCATAATAGCTCCTTATTTTAAAGATTTCTGCAGTAGAGCTATGGCAAATAAGCCAGATTCATCTACAATTTCTATTCATATTGAACCCCCCTACACACACACATATATATATATACATTGTAGAGCTATGTCAAATTAAACAGATTCATCTACCATGGCTATTCACATTGGAATTCTCCCCTACACACACACATGTTGAAGAGCTCTGCCAAATAAGCCGGATCCATTTACTATTGCTATTCACATAAGACCTCCCCCCCACACACACACATTGAACAGCTATGGCAAATAAGCCAGATTCATCTCCCATTGCCATTCACATTGGACCCCCCACACACACACATTGTAGAACTATGCCAAATAAGCCAGATTCATCTCCCATTGCCATTCACATTGGACCCCCCACACACACATTGTAGAACTATGCCAAATAAGCCAGATTCATCTCCCATTGCCATTCACATTGGACCCCCCCCACACACATTGTAGAACTATGCCAAATAAGCCAGATTCATCTACCATTGCTATTGGACCCCTCTTCTCTCTCTCTCTCTCACACACACACACACACACACACACACACACACACACACACACACACACACACACATCATAGAGTTATGCCTAATAAGACAGATTCATCTACCATTACTATTCATCTGGCCCCCCCCACACACACACATTGTAGAGCTGTGCCAAATAAGCCAAATTCATCTATCATAGCTATTTACATGGGATTCCCCACATACAAACATTGTAATTTTTCATTATAAGTTAAACCAAAAATACAGCAAGAAATGGATATGAATTAGATAACCAAACCAAATTTTTATAAGAAATGGAATATTAATTGATTTTTTTTTAACTGGCAAAAAGTTTTAGGTATCTCTATCCAACAGGGAACTGACCGATAGAATTTGAAACTTACACATTAATGTGTTATTATGATTTCATTTCTGTGTATTTGTTTCTTATTGTAAAACTGAATCCCCCACCCTTCACCTTCAAATAATTTTCAATTTAGCATAAATTGACAAAAATATCTTTCCAAAGAGATAATTCCAGGTTTATTAACTGCTAATTATAGTTTCATTTCTTTGAGTTTTCTTAATCAAAAAATAAGATAAATAAGCAGGGGTGAATCCTTGACCCACGTTCACTGTTCTTCATCATCCATAATGACATACCAGTGATGATACTTTAATGACAATAATTAATCTGAATGATAATTAGCATTTGAAAATAATTATAATAATATAAATTCTATAAATAGGAAATGACTTGATATTGAAAAGAGGATGTCCATAAGTGTCTTAAACATTCTTTTGGCTGAAATAACCAGTGTTTACACACATTGTTGAGGTGGGAGTAGAGGATGAAAGGGATCTCTGATATCCTGACAAAAAAGAAACTAAATTGCAATCATCAAGTTAGAAAGTAACACTAATTGCTTTCAAAGTCTCCTCTCTCTCTTTCTCTCTCTCTACACACACACATACACACACACACACACACACATACACACACACATATATATATATTGGGCATCTTGGGTAAGAATTTCTAGAGACTGTTTATCATTTGAACAATCATTTCATGAAAAAAATAAAAAAATTCTTCATATAATAAAAAATATGAGCTCAGCAGATGTTGACAAGGAGCTCCATTAATAGATTATGGCACGTGTGTGTGTGTGTGTGTGTGTGTGTGTGTGTGTGTGTGTGTGTGTATAAACATAGGAAGTGTAGAATGACAACACATACAAGCAGAGATTTTGAGGCAGATGATGGCAATGCCTTTACTGAGTGGGTATCCAAGAATAATGTAGTTCTATTAAAGACACCTACTGCTACTAGAGTGCAGGGGCAGCAGCAGCAGCAGGAGGAGGAGGAGGAGACAGTGGAAGAAAGAGAAAGTGAAAATAAGGTAAAAGAGGAAGAAGGAGACACGTGTTTTCAGATCACAACATAAAGCTTTCAAGTATGCTCAGTCAATAAGAGTCAAGGGTTTTATTTCTACGATTTGAGGATTTTTATTGAGAAGCAGACCCCACTTAGACAAACCATGAATTTCTTTTATTTGACAACTGAAAACATTCTCCTTTTTTTATCATTATAATAATAATAATAATAATAATAATAATAATAATAATAATAATAATGATTATTATTATTATTATTATTATTTTGCCTGTGGGAGGTTAATGTTTAAGAACTGTTTGACTTTAATATTGTCTTAATGCAAATTATATATTATTTACATTTTCTCCCTGTTTTATCATCAAATTAATTATTCCAGTAAAATGCAAATATAATTTTTTTAAAATTATAACAACCAAAAAAAAAAAAATCCTCCTTCTATCTTCAGTTGAATCTAACTAATTCACTGTTTCATACCTTGGAATCAGTTCAAAACAGTCTGAAATTCTTATTTGAGTTATTGTCATATTCCACAAATTGTTTAGACCAAAATATCCTTAACGTTATTAAGAAGAGTACAATGAGGTGAATGATAGAGTAGATGTGCTAGTAGATAGAGAAGATGAAACAATATTTTAGTCATTGAACATTGGTTCATGAAAAATCAATGATGAACCAAACACTTAAGTTGTTAATAGCATCATTCATCCCATTTAAAGGATTTAGTTTTCAGAACCAATGTTTGTGATGAGATGAAATTTCAAAATATAATTTTTAACCTTAACCCTGTTGCCAGAATATGTCAGGAAATAAGGTCTTAGTGATGCAATTTTTGTAGAGAGAACATATCAAGTTATTTTAGTTGGCATAGAGATTTTTAAGAAAATCTCTATGATTACTTGTGTGTGTGTGTGTGTGTGTGTGTGTGTGTGTGTGTAAACTCATTAGCACTTAGGAAAGTTTAATAATTTCTAACAAAAGCAAAATACACAAAAAGAATGTTAGAAAATGATGCATTATTTTTACTAAGTGTTGATGCTGAGAAGAGACAATTATGATTATTTATCTAAGTATTTAAAAATCAATTATTTTCATTTCATTGGTTCTTTTATTTCTCTTTTTGACTATTTCACAAATTTTGCTTTTTATAAATTCTAATACATACTGTATATTATAGCATTTGTTTTTATTATTATATACCATATATACAATATGAAGATGGACTCCCTGATATATGAATGTTCAGTTAAAGATGTGAACCATTGGATTACAAACACAAGTGGAAATTTACTAAGCTTTTTGCTTAGATGTGGCACAAGGCCATATGAAAGGGGCACCCAATGAGACTCGAACTCACTCGTGTAGGTTTGCTAGCCGAGCTTGCTAACCATTACACAACCAGAGGCGCCTCTGGATTACAAACACAAGTGATTTATTTACAATGACAAAGGTCTGTGAAGAACCTACCACACTTTTTGAAAAAGTTGATGACAACAATGGTGAAACAATGTGCCACAGATTCTCCTGAACAATATACATTAGGTTTTGAATTAAAAGTTTTCTTTCTCCTAGGCTGGTTTTCATGCAAAAGAGACTTATCTGCCCTACTATTTACCCATAACTAGAAAGAGAAGGATTCATGACTTTCCTAAGGGCATTAGTACAAAGTGAACTGCAAACACTTTCATCCAAGTTTAGAATTTAACTAACTGGGTCCATTTCCTTACAACAATAACTGTTCTGCCATGTGCTTATATATATATATATATATATATATATATATAATCATCAACAGACAGACTGTTTCATTGTATCACAACTCTTCAGTGTGGCTAGATCTGTGAGAAGCTTCAAGCTGGGATTGAAACCCAGCTGACTTTATATGAGTCAGATATCTTACTCCAGAGCCATATATATATATATTGTGTGTGAGAAACTATGAAAGGAAATTAAAGTTGGCAACCATAGTCGAGGGTGACCTGAAGGCTCCCTTTTTAATAGCTACTACACCAAGGGGTAGGAGAGGGCGCTACTCCTTTCCCTGGATTGCTTCACTTTACTCTTGATATATACCTTATAATGGTGAGTGTTAAGCAAGGAGGTATTGAGTACCATTTTTTGAATCTTTGGTATGACTCGACCTGGGATTGAACCCCAGTCTCCTGGGTCATTGGCGACTACTCTACCCATTAAAATGTGGTATTTTATTATATATATATATATATATATATGCCTAAGTATACCACATTTTATAATATATATATATATATATACACACTATAAGTATACCACATTTAAAATAGATATATATATAGTGCATGTGTATGTGTGTGCATATATATATATATATATATGTACACACACATATATATAATAAAATGTGGTATATATATATATATATATATATATATATATATATATATATACACATATATTGTTACAGTGATATTGAATATGTCAATTTCATAGATGTTTTGAAATGAATGATATATATATATATATATATATATATATATATATATATATATATATATATAGTGCAATTAATGGAGACTCAAACTCGGTTAAGCCGTCATAATAAATTTATTTCGGCGGAGAACATTGTTGGTATATTCTCCGTCTCGTCGGATGACTCTTTACATGCTCTGTATTGTCCCAGAGATATGATGCGAATGAGGAGTTACAGTTCGTATTCAGAAGATAAATAGGAAAATTAAAGAAATTAAAAAATAAATTAAAAATCAGAAAACAAGGATAGAGATATATATATATACACACACACATATATAATAAAATGTGGTATATATATATATTGTCACAGTGATATTGAATATGTCAATTTCATAGATGTTTTGAAATGAATGATATCGACAAAGAGGACAAAAGCAAGTAATTTAAAACCACCTTTTACTTGGAAAATATATTACAAGAAAGGTGTTTGAGAGAAATTCCTGTTTACGTTGAAAGCATACTTTTGACTGTCGACTAGTTCTTGAACAGGTTGCTAGTGCAGCTATGTGGCCAGGTAGTCTACAAATGGCTGGAGGGTTAGATATACTGGATTGCTGAGGCAAGCTAGTCAGTGTCTGAGTGGTCCAATTGACAGTTAACTTGGGTTTGATTAACTTAGCTATGAACGATTTGATGAAGTCGTTTTGGGTCTAAGCAATGTTGTCTGCATATGGGTCAGTGTCATCAGTTCATAAGGTTCATAGGCCAGGGAACATGGTCTTAGTTGCTAGGTTCTGCTGCACTATTGGTGAAGTTGTCAGTGGTCTGAGCAGTGTCCACCACTCATGCTAGTAATCTGTAAGCCAGGGAACATGGCCTTAGTTGCTAGGTGTCACTGGACTGGGCTGATCGGTCTGATACTCCAGGAATCACTGCATCAATCTGGTTGTCTGGTAGAGCTGCTAATCAGTTATCATCAGAGTCGGTCTGGACAGTAGTTAACTTGTCCTGAAAAGGACAGTAGCAATACTGGCAAGACAAGTGCCCTGAAAAAACAGTTGTGGCAGAGGTAAGATGAGTGTCCTAAAAAGGACAGTAGTAATAGTGGGCAGGCATGCATAGCTGGAAGGAGGCAAGATTGGCTGGAACAATGCCACACTCTTTGTCTTCTTCATCTGAGGCCGAGCAGTACCACTGGCAAGTCTTATTTTGGCTGCTCATTTATACTAAGACCATGATACAACAGTGCAGAGTTTTTTGCTAATGTTTCGGTTAAAAAAAACAGTAAATGATAATATGTGTAGTAGCTTTTAGGCTATGATAATATATAAAAGTATGATATGATGAAGAACTCCCCAAAATTAGAATGCAAAATTATTTGGAAAATAAAACCATAGAGAATATAGCAGGCAAAGACAGGAGATTGTTGCTTAAGAAAAACTCTGAACAAGGGTGTGAAGAAGACATCTGAAAAGAGAGACAGAAAAAATACATCAGATGTAATCATGACAAAGTAAAAAGTAGCAGAATAAAGAAAAGCATCAAATATTATTTCATTTGTGACAGAAAAGACAAGAACTGTAAATTACATGATAAATAAATATAGTAAAGCTACCTGAAATAGAATATATATGGCAGTGAGAAAACACTGATTCACTGGGAATTGTGCAAATGAACTGTGAAGTTGTTCACGAAATTAAAAAGTCCAGGTCCTATGAGATTTAGAGAGACCGCTACATTCTAAACAGGAAACTATACCATGTTGATATGCACAAAGATAAAGTTTGTCAAACTGTGCATGTAATTATACCAGTAAAAAATTGAAAAGAAAAAGAAAAAAAAATAGAAAATTACGACGAGCTTGCCTGAAAATTAAGGAAATAGTGAAACTTAGGGTTAGTTCTAATATTTGACAGCCTTAGAATTGTTCCAAAGATTTTAAAAGCAATATTGAAAGAAATAGAAATTCAAGAAAAGAGTGTGAATGATTTAAGCTACAACAATGTTGGGATTAACACAATAGTTCTGCAGAAGGAGTTGAAGAGTTGAGGAAATTATTGTCACTAGTTTCTCAGCAACAAACATAAGATAATCTGGTGAAAATATGCAAATCATAATATTATTATTATCATCCTCATTTTCATATTTCTCAGTCTGTATTATTTTCGAGGTTGCCTTGCAAATATGCATTGCACTGCAATAAACATTTATTTATATAATTGGATGTATTATTGGTTGTATGAAAATTCACTAATGTCCATCAGGTGTACAAAGTCTGAATTATTGTAAATAAACTTAAACTAGTCAGCTCAAATGACTAACCAGATAAAATTCAAATCAAATGGTTCAATAGAATTAGTATCTGCTAATAGGAGCCTGTATATTGATATACAAAAAGGGACAATGAATATTTACATTTCTATATTCTCATGTTTTCAGGATTATATTGTGATTTACTGGGAGAGACCCAATTTGGTTCAAGCATGTAAGTAAGGATTCAACTAACAAGTTATAATTCAAGAAACTGATTTCCTAAGTATTGCTCTATTAGCAACATCTTCAGTAGATATTCAACTTAATCCATCACAAGGTCCAAATGATAGAAAACATTAAACCAGAAATAATGTACAAGATTAACATGAGCTCACCAGCAGGTACTTTTTCTGAAATTTTACTATCCAACAATATACTTATATAAAGTTCATGCTTAT
Source organism: Sepioteuthis lessoniana (assembly GCA_963585895.1). Taxonomy (NCBI): domain Eukaryota; kingdom Metazoa; phylum Mollusca; class Cephalopoda; order Myopsida; family Loliginidae; genus Sepioteuthis; species Sepioteuthis lessoniana. The sequence goes on along the minus strand of OY757907.1, from coordinate 140,922,515 downwards.
CTACAAATATATGATTCAGTATAATATATATATATATATATATATATATATATACACACATACACATACTAATATATATATATATATATATATACACAAATATATATATGTATATATATATATATATAAACACACATATGCTCACACAAATATATATACATATATATACATATATATACATACACACATATGCATACAAATATATATATATATATACACGCATACGCACACACATATATGTATATATATACACATATATATATGTATATATATACACACATACACACACACAAATATATATATATATATATATATATACTGTGACAAGGAAATATGATACCTTCATACATTCGCCAGGTTGTAGGGAAGGAAGCTGCAACTCTAGCCTTCAGCGGACTATAGTAGTAAGCAAGAATTATAGAATAGTGGAAGTGGGAGAGGCCGTCTCTCTTCCACCCTCTATTAAAAAAGGTGACATGGGCAGGGGAGAACCTCACTCTCTATTAGCCATGTATGCATCAACGGAGAAGCCAATCTGTGACCATGATTGGTACTGAGGAAGAAACCGCCAAAAAGCCTACACGTGGAGAATTTTCAAACTACAAAAACTAGTTACTTGCCGTTTATTCATCAAAGGGTGAAGACACATAATGAGTTGCCATTTATTCATCGAAGGATGAAGACACATTAAGAGTTGCCTTTTGTTCTTTGAGAAAAAACTAAGAACAGAATTTGGGATATAGAAGAAACCCAAATTCCGAAGTCATGCTGTGCAGAGAACGCTGAGAGAAAAGAAAAACCTTCTCCTTTGAATGAACCAGCACTCCGACATATGGTGAGCCTCATTAAATGAATACCCAAAGAAAAGACTAGTCCACGAGGAAAGAGACAATTATTAATCTTCGTCTTATCTTAAATAAGACGTGTATCTTTCTACCAACGTATGATGGAAACCCAATAATGAGGGGGAAAAGAGAAGAGAATAAATTCCACAAAATCCCAAGTAAGTGAACATACAATTTAAGTATATTCAAATTTATCTTGCTGCATTCACGCTGATGTGAACAAAAGACAAATTACGGGAGGAAATAGTTCCAATAAGATAGAGGAGAAAAGTGGGAATATTTCCCCAATGATAAATTTGAGATTTAGAGCACAACCTCTACCATTAAATCCCAAAGTCCAAAGGAAAGCGGAACATGTCTATCACTGATGAACTACATTCTAACCTTCCGCTATTAACAGATATCAAATGCTGACCTCGTCCGGGATACGGATATTTTAGTGGAGGCTCTTCCAAGATACAGAAAGACTTTCTCGCTCCTGACTTTTAACTTAATTGTTTATTTTTTCTTTCTTTTATTCAATAAAAAAATATTGTTATTAATCTTGTTAACCCAAGCACGGCAGTTCAGAGTCCTATTTTTGTTGTGGAAGAATTGTATTTGTTGAAGACCTTGTATTTGATGGGGAAAGCTAGCCAGTTAGCTGTGTTGACTTTTATTAACTGACCTATATATTGCCTAGAGGCTTTAAAATTTGGTTCCGCTAGGGTGTTGGTGATATCTGTAACACTAAATAGCATTCGGTAAACCACAGCCAACGACTGTACCCTGCGTTAACGGGTAGAGTTGGCAAGAATGAACAGCACCCTGCAAGTCCACTGGGCACATGGTGGCGTTACAATACAGACGAATATATATATATATACATACACACACAATATATATAGATATATACATACACATACACAAATATATATATATATATATATACACACAAAAATATATATATATATATATACATATGTATACACACACAAATATATATATATGTACATATATATACACACACAAATAAATATATATATATACACAAATATATATATATATACATATATACATACATACAAACACAAATGTATATATATATATATATATATACACACACACAAATATACATAACACACACACAAATATACATATATATATATATATATATATATATATATATATCTGAGGATCATTAAATAAGTTTCCAGACTTTTTTTTCGTATGGGCACTTTTATTGATAGTACACACATGAAACTTTAATCCCCTTCGAAGTAATCTCCTCCAGCTGCAATGCACCTGTTGTACCTTTACAACAATTTCTGGAAGGCCCCATGGAAGTCCTCTTGTGTGAGCATGCCAATGACCTTTGTCACAGCCACTTTCATCTTCTCAATTGTCTCATAAAGACAGCCTCTGAGCTAAGGGAATAAGCAAAAGTCACAGGGAGCAAGGTCTGGACTATAGGGAGGGTGAGGAACTGTCTTGATGCCTATCTTGCTCAAATAGTCTGTGACAAGGATGGAGTTGTGGACTGGTGCATTGTCGCGGTGGAAATGCCACTGGCCCGATTTGAAGAGCGCTGGCCTCTTCTGACGGAATCTCTTCTTGAACTCCCTTAAAACCTCAACACAGTAACCCTAACCCTAACCCTTTGTCCAATCAGCCCTGGTGAGATAACTTCCTTACTCCTCCCACACCTCTCATCATCCCTCACAGACTCCCTGTCTTCCTTAAATCTCTTATACCACTCAAAAACTGATGCTCGATCCATGCAAAATGGTTCAAAAGCAGTCTGAAGCATTCCATAGTTTTCTGTGGCATTTTTTCCAAGTTTAAAACAGAATTTTATTGCATATCGTTCTTCTAAAGTGTTCTCATGTCCAGATTGCAGTTTTGAAATTCACCAGCTGTGATAATCAGGCTTTCGTAGGGTGTATTCCAATTCCTGTTGCAGCTGTTGATTTAAATCTGAAATCATAAAAATAGGTCAGTCATCTCATAAGATGTATAGCAGTAACATACTGAATTGTCAAGAGTCTATGACAATTTAAAATCCCTGTACAAAAAAGTCTGGAAAATATTGAATGCACCATATGTATATATATATATATATATATATACACACACACGCAAATAGACATATATATGAATATATATATATATACACACACACAAATATACATATATATATATATATATATATACATATATATATATACACACACAAATATACACACACATATATATATATATATATATATATATATATACACACACACACAATATACATTTATATATATATATATATATATACACACAGAAAAAAAAATATATATATACACACACACATACAAATATATATATATATATATACATACACACACAAAAATATATATACATAGATATACATACACACACAAATATATATACATGTATATACATACACAGACAAATATATACATATATATACATATACACAGACAAATATATATACATATATATACATAAGCATATATATATATATATATACATACACACACAAATATATATACACACACAAATATATATATATATAGACACACACACACAAATATACATATATATATGGATATATACATATGCACACACGAGCGTCCTGCATGTCTAGCCACACTGAAGAGTTCTGATAGAACGAAACAGTCTGTCTGTGGATGACAATATATATACGCTCCCCCATGGGGGTTGAGCACTCTGGCGAAGGAATCGTCGGCTACTGCCCGCATAATGCAAAGCTCTTCGAAAGAATTGAGCACTCTGGTAGCCGATAGGGTATTAAAAAATGTAAACAAATGGCTGCTGCTGCTGCTGCTGCTGTTGCTAAATAAATACCTTAAAAATTCCCGTAGCCAACATGGTCCACTTGGTGGCCGAGAGGTCTGAGACTTAGTCAAACGTAAAGTTGGACGGGTTTCAATCCCGGCTTCGAGAGTCTTACATGTCTAGCCACACTGAAGAGTTCTGATAGAATGAAACAGTCTGTCTGTGGATGACAATATATATATATATATATATATATATATAAACTTATGCATACAAACAAATATATATATATATATACACACAAATACATATATATACATACACAGAAATATACATATATATATATATATACACAGAAGTTTACATATACACCTTACATACACACAAATATATATATATACACAGAAGTATATATATACACATTTCATACACACAAATATATATATATATATCCATGTACATATATATATATATATATATATATATATATATATATATATATACACATACACAAATATATATATATATACATACACAAATATATATATATTTATATATAATGATGATAATAATAATAATAAATATATATTAGATATATATATTTAATTCATGGAATTTAAATTCCATGGAATTTAAATTCCATGAATTATCATATATAATTAAACATATATAAAAATAAAGGAGTAACGTCTTCCTCTACACCTCGGTGTAGTAGCAATTGAAAAGGGAGCCCTTTTGTCTCCCTCGACTATGGTTGCCAACTTTACTTTTTTTATTACTATCTGAGATATTGAGCACTCTCCATATTATATTGCACTTGGTTTGATACAAATCCACAAAGTGATTTAGTGACAACCAACACTTATTATAATAAAATATATATATACACACACACACACACACATATATATATATATATACACACACACAAACATATATATATATATATATATATATATATATATATATATATATATACATACTTATACAAACATATATATACACATACACAAACATACACACCCACGCATTATATATATATATATATATATGATGGCTGTCCTCTTGGTTTTGAGCGTGACCTCCTCCTTTGTCTCATGTACCCTCCTCCTCCCCTATTAAAAATATATATATATATATATATATATATAACGTGCACACACACACACATATATATATATATATATATATGGTCGACCCAATGTTCTGGATTGTAACATTGTAGAGTGTGAGTTTGAACTCCAGTCATGCTATTACATTCTCTTTCCTACACTCAGGAAAGGTATGAACTTCCTTATACCCCACCTCCAAACAATGGGATAAATAGTACCACCCCTGTCCTTCTACAAGGATGGTTTTGTCATTAAATAACCTACAAAAGTTGATATGCCATTAAACAAAGAAACCAAACCAAATATATATATATATATATCAAGAACTTACAACAGCTCTGTATGAACACAGGACGTACAAGACCTTCTGGAAGTGATGGATGAGAGGGACAAATGCTGAGAGAGAGTCAGCAAAATCCATGCTAGCAGCATGAAATAATGATGATGATGATGATGATGATGAATATAAATTGGTAAATTTGTTGACCAACCGTGATGGAGAGCGGCTTGTAGGCTCCCTTTATAATAGCTACTACATGCTCCACTTAGTCTTGATCCATACTTTATAATGCTGAGTGTTAAGCAAGTACTATTTTTTTGAGTCTTTGGTATGACTTGACTTAGGATTGAACCCAGGTCTCCTGGACAATTGCTGGACACTCTAATATATATATATATATATATGCACACACGTGTGCACACACACACACACACACACATGTATATATATACATACACCCTATATATATATATATATATATATATATATATATACACATGCACATGGATACACACATATACATGTGCATACACACATATGCATGCACACACATGCATACACACACACACACACACACACATATATATATACATATATATACACACACACAAACATATATATATATATGTATATATATATGTATATATATGCATGCACATGCACATAAGTGCATATATATACATACAAACATATACATATATATATATATATATATATATATATATATGCTTACACATAAGAAAACTTATAGATATATACATGTGTATGTGGCAGTGGTCAAAAACAGAATCAGTAATATTGTTTTATCGTAGCACCTTTAAGAAAAGCATATAGTTAAAAATCACTTCTCTGCATGCACGCACACATGCATATATGCAGACAATTTGGAGATTTTCAGAGAAATGTTACCAGACAATAACCTTATAAAAAATCAAAAAAAGTTGAACAAAATATAGTAAAACATAATAGAGTGTGTATGTGAATTTTTAAAGATCGTTTTATAACGGAATTATTATAGATGAACTGATATGTAGAATTGGTAAATTCACTTTAAGAATAGTTACCCCCCCCCAACAAGACATATGTGCAGACAATTCTTCTTTTCATACCAATAACTTCTATAATCAATTAAACATTGTTTATAATCAAGAATTATCAAATTATTCTTCACCCTCCCTCTTCCTTTTCCTTCCCTCCATCTCTCTCTACTCCCTAACAGAGAGGAGCAATTATAGGTTTGGCACTTTCTTGGTTCCAGTCAGATTCCACAGACCAAGTACTGTGAACAATAACAACACAAAGCAGTGGGAAAGGAAAGTAAACCTGGTTGAGCTCATGACATTTCATTGCTACACATACACACATTGGAGTTCATTGCTACACACACACACACACACACACATTGGAGTTCATTGCTACACACACACACACACACATTGGAGTTCATTGCTACACAGACACACACACACACATTGGAGTCCATTGCTACACACACACACACACACATTGGAGTTCATTCTACAGTTAGTAAATCATGTTGCTATTGATTCCAGAATTAAAAAAAAAAGAAACAAAGTAAATATTTCTTTCTTTCTGCGAGCAGAACACAACCAGTTGGTATACAAAATTTATTCAACTAATACAACTACAAGTTGAGAGTTGCAGCATTATGATTATTATTATTATTATTTTGTTAATACAAATTATAATACATTTTACAGACAAGCAATTGCAGTTTTGAGAATGGTTGAATGAACAGAACCTTGACAGACAGCAGGTTCTTTGGACCATTCTGCTGCTTTCCGTCAAATCGGGGGAAAGAACAAAAGAGGAAGAGAGCAAAGTGCAGAGAATTTATTGTTAGCACCACAAGCTGAGCCAAAGAATGGAAACAGTGGCAGTGGTTGGCCACTTTAAACTTAGAATATTACATCACACTGATGTCATCAAGATTCTCCAACATCTTTGAGCTGCTGCAGCTATGACAACCATCTCTCTTTCTCTCTCTCTCTCTCATACACATACAAATATTTACATATACACAAGTATGCAAGAAAAAGCTTTTTTTTCTCTTCTTTCCTTGTCTCGTTATCTAAAATCTCCTCTACTTCTTTGTTCCTTGGTTGTAGCACTTAATTCTTCACCCCATATCTTCTCCCAGTTTCAAATCGTTTACTTAAATGACTGGTGCAATATTTAGTTTTTGTAATATTCACAATAAAGCTTAGGAGAGTGAGTCATGAATATATATATATATATATATATATATATATATATATACATACACACACACACACACACACATATGAACATATATATTGCTACATACTCACTCTCCCCCTTCCTCATAAAGATGTGCATATATATATATATATATATATATATATATATATATATAGTTGTGTGTCTGTCTTTGTGTACTTATTTAATATGTTTATATATGAAGGTTATATTCTTATATTTACTAGGCAGAGTACTCCAAAAAGTACATGAATAATTTGTTAGTTAATAGTAGCTATGGTCATTATATAAAAATTAATTAAACATCTCCATAAAAAAAAATGGTATCACCAACATTAATTAATGCATTTTTATAAATGGTGTGATAATTCTCTTGAAATGAAAAAAAAATGTCTGCCCAAAGCTAGAGTTTTGTAAGATTATTTTTTGGAACATTTTTGAATAAAATGATATTTAAAAATAAACATCAAATTATTTTTTTAAATTTTCAAATTTATTTTCATGAAGATGTTCAATTTACTCCCCAGGAATAATAATAGCTGCTAGTAAAAAAAAAAAAGGTTTGTGCAAGTGAGTGAGTGAAAGAGAGATTCACACCCACATTTTTATAGATAACTTGGGTATAAGTAAAAGGGAGAGAAATAAAAAGAAAGGAACTTGTATGATGCCAAAGTGTAAAGAGTCTGTTTCCCATGAAAATTGGAATATGAAATCACAATACATTTTGTATGTCTGCTTTTTCTTGTTTTGTTTTTGATGAATTTCAGACTTTCTGAAATAATAAATGTCTTTATCCGTATTTTTAATAGTTTTTAAAATAGCACATTACTCAATGAGTCCTGAACCTAACAAATAAAACAACAACTTTTAGGCAAAATTTGACTTCATTAATCATCAGAGTCTCCTTCTAGGGTGATACACTGATTCCAATGCTTCTCTAACAATTTGATGCCTTTTTTGTAGAACAATTTGTCTTTGGCCTCAAGATAAGCCTCAGTTTCTGATATCACCTCTTCATTGGAGCCAAATCTTTTTCTCTGGAGCATTCTTTTGAGGTCTGCAAACAACCAGTAGTTACTGGGGGCCAGATCTAGAGAATAGGGTGGATGTAGAAGCAATTCGAAGTGCAATTCATGTAGTTTTGCCATTGTTGTGATTGACTTGGGACATGGTGCATTGTCTCAGTGAAAGAGCATTTTTTCTTCTTCATTTGTGGCCTTATTTTTGGCGATTTCTTCTTTCAAACACACCTATAATGCCATATAATATTCACTATTGATGGTTCTTCCTTTCTCAAGGTAATCAATGAAGAAAATACCTTGTGCGTCTCAAACTACCAAAACCTCGCCTGCTGATGTTAGTGTCTTTGGTCGCTTTGGATGGTTTTCACCTGCTGCTGTTCACTCAGCTGACTGCTGATTTGACTCCAGAGTGAAGTGGTGGATCCATGTTTCATCCATTGTCACATATTTATGCAAAAACTCCTTTTTGTTGCATTGAAACAGTTGCAAACAACACTATGAATCATCCATACGTTTTTGATCGACTGCAAGCAAATGCTGCACCAACTTTGAATACAGCTTTCTCATTGACAAATGTTCATGCAAAATGGTGAATTCACTGCCTTCTGATATCTTCAATTTCTCTACTATCTCACACAACTTCAATTTATGATTGGCCAAAACAAGTTTGTGGAGTTTTTGGTGTTTTCCGGTATAACTGCTGAATTTGGGTGACCTGAGTATTCAGCATCATTTGTGTCTGTACGACTGTGTTTAGAGTCAGCATACCTCCTTGTAACCATCGTTTCTGATGGAGCAGAGTCCAAATAATACTTATCAAGCCATTGCTTTACTTGAACTGTATTTTTCCCATCAGAAAGCAATGCTTTATCAACACAGGAATTTCAGATTTTTCCATAGTTTTGAAAATTTGCAACACTTCACTCAAATAACTGTAATTTGTAAACTAATAATCTGATTGGGTTCAAAATTTGACATGTACCATTTGAAGGTTAGTACTTTATAAAAATCATATGAATTTTTTTAATTAGTGGCACCATCTATATGCCAGGCCTTAGACTTATTGAATGATGTGTTAAAAGTGTAATTTCCACAGTTACAGATCCTATACACTAATTTTAGGCTTTGATCCTCGGAAGAAGATATATATGCAAAGATATTACACTCTGATCTTAGGAGGCAGAAGTGCCAATCTGTATATAAATACTTTCATTGATTTTGATGGGAACCATCATCATCATATCGTGCTGGTAGCACGGATATCCCTGACCCTCTCTCGCCACTCCTCCCTATCGTTCATCGCCCTAGGTAGGTCTTCAGGACAACACCCCGTATCCTCACATAGCTGCTGAATGTACGTTCGAGCTGGTCGCCCTGCTTTTGCGCGGCCATGTGTGGGGATCCATAAGAGTACATCTCTTATGAGTTCATCTCTGCTTCTCCAGCAGTGTCCTGCATGTCTGGTTCGTCTAACTTGAATAGTTTTCGTGATAGGGGGCAGGTGGCCGTACAGTTGGTGTCTTGTGGGGTGTTGCTTCCAGGACTTGTTCAGGATTGCACGCAGCATTCTTGTGTAATTGCCATCTAGTTTCTTCTCCAGCCGTTTTGTTAGCGTCCATGTAGTGCATCCATATAGCAGTATCGATGTGACCGCTGCCTGGAAGAAACTGCGTTTCATTTTATCGGTTAGGTCTGATTTCCATATAATCGATAGCCTATTGATAGCTATCCAAGCTTTCGTTAGCCTCGTTTCGATGTCCTTTTCGGTTGATTCGACGCTGCTTCCTAGGTACGTGAATTTGTCTACTAGTTTAAGTGGGGTTCCTTCTAGAGTGGAGATGTCCCCCGTTTGGTTATAGCACATATATTCCGTTTTGTGTGCATTAACATAGAGGCCTATGCTTGCTGCTGCTCGTTCCAAACTATGCAGAAGTGTTTCGGCTTGGTCAGGTGTATTTGCCAGTATCGCTATGTCATCGGCGTAGTCGGCGTCGGTAATTGTTGTTGCGGGGTATCTTCTGCTTCTTTTCTTCGTCAGTTCGAAGCCATTCTCTTTGATTTTGTCAATCGATGTTCTAAGTACGTAGTCTAGACAAATGATAAAGAGGTACGGGGCCAGCGTGTCCCCTTGTAGTACTCCTGCTACAATGTCAAAGTATTCTGTGTCTCCATCCGGTGATCGTATTTTTACTTTAATGTTTCTATAGAGAATCATTATTGCCGCTACGGTTTCTTTAGGTATGCTGTACGCTTGTAGGATTTGTTCCATCTTTCCTCTGTGAATGGAGTTGAAAGCCTTGGTAAAGTCGACAAATATTAATGTCGCTTGTAGGTTCTTTGCCCGTACACCTTCAAGGATTCTGCGGATGGTTAATATTTGTGAGGTCGTGGATCTATTTCTTCGGAAGCCATTTTGGTTTTTTTCTTTTTTTTTTTAAACTGAAATGTTAGAAAAATATGGATTTTTATCTCCAAGATGGCAACTGATCTAGTTTTTCCTCAGACAACAGTTTGAATTTCAAACAGATATAAGTGGCATTTGAAAACTGCCTGTGCCCACAGTAATGCCCCCACTAGCAATTGACAAGGATCCTAATCACCCAACAAAGGTGGTCATCTTAATTCAATATGGGTGTAACTCAACCCAACAGACAATGTACTATATAGCAAACACTAAATTCCACAAGGTTTCATTATCAGGAAAACAACAATTAACTTCAGGGTTACTGAGCTTTACCCGGTCCACAAAACATTGTCATTGGGCATGATGAGTACTATGTTGTCTGCTCTTCTGGGCAGAATGTATCAGGTTATGGATCCAACCTGTTAGCAGGGTGGGGTGTAAGCTGGTCATGATTCTGTAATGGTGTAGGGTGTAGTCTCTGTGTTTGCGAGAAGCAATAGTAAAATTAAAGTCATTTTCAACAGATGTGACATTCACAGATCTTGTTGCAGACCATTTGTGTTTTTTTGGACTTGCCATATTCCCTGGTAGTATTGATATTTCTTCCAACAAGATAGCACAATTCCAACCATTAAAACTAGGCAACACAAAGCTGGTTCTAGGAACACTTGGTTAACTTCCAAGTACTCCATTGGCATTCACACTAACAAGATTTAAATCTCATTGAGTATATATTGGGCATGTTGGGGATGTCACTAAATTCCTTGCAGACACAGGTAATAAATATAATTCTGTTATCAACAATTCTAGAATGTACCTAAATAGATAAACACATGCAACAATTCCAGCAGATCACAGGATCAATATCACATTATGTAGGAGCTATTATGTAGGTGAAGGGAGGAGTTACACGTTATAAGGGAATTATGTGTGTCTGCGTGAGGGGGGGGTCCAATATGAATAGCAATGGTAGATGAATCTGGCTTATTTGCCATAGCTGTTCAATGTGTGTGGGGGGAGGTCTTATGTGAATAGCAATAGTAAATGGATCCGGCTTATTTGGCAGAGCTCTTCAATATGTGTGTGTGTAGGGGAGAATTCCAATGTGAATAGCCATGGTAGATGAATCTGTTTAATTTGACATAGCTCTACAATGTATATATATATATATGTGTGTGTGTAGGGGGGTTCAATATGAATAGAAATTGTAGATGAATCTGGCTTATTTGCCATAGCTCTACTGCAGAAATCTTTAAAATAAGGAGCTATTATGCAGTGAAGGGAGGAGTTACACGTTATATTCAGTTTTTATACAAGGCTCCCTTGAAAGTAATGCTTCCCATTTATTTCAATAGAACCTATAACAAATCATCATTATCAAGGCATGCCAATAGCACAGACTCCTTTGACTCTCTCTTGCATCCTATTGTCCATCACTCTTGGTAAGTCTTCTAGATGGCATCTAGTGTCTGTACAGATCTAATGAATATGTTTTTGTAAGTCAGTCAACACTGGAGGGTCCACATGTAGGAGTCCATAAGAGAAAATCACTTATGAGTTTGTCCTTACTTCACCAGAAAGTGCCCAGTATGTCTTGCTGGTCTTGTATAAGTTTTAACTTAAAATCTGGTATAAAGACATAATGACAACTGAACTCTATTATTTAGCTAACCAACACTATTGAAGAGGTTTTCTTTGTTTCATGTTCCTTGTGTAGTTTTCAACAATTTCTTTCACATAAGAGAAATGATTAGAAAGCACAAATAGAAATACTCAACTTAGACTTTTCAAACTTTTCTCTTCACAGTTCTTTTTTCCGCTAAAAAAACAACAACACTTTTCTTAGATGATCTTTCACATTTTATTATATAAATAAACATTTTATGTCAGAATAAACTGTTCTTAAAAAAAATAATAATAAATAGTATAAAACGGCTTGTTTCTTTAAAATGTTTTGCTAGTTTTAATTTAGACTTTATCCTTGTGAAAAACAATTATGAATATTTTTGGTGGACAACTTCACAAATTCAGTTGATTAACACTGTTGATGTCTTCATTTTACCTTTTCTGATTACAATGATCCATTATTTACTGTCTGTAATATGAGTGGGTTATATGGAATAATAAATGTTGTGATATCATTTATTGTGTTTGGACAAATTCTTTTTTTTTCATGTGTAAGAGATATGTCTATTTCTTAAAAGAAAAGGAACCCAAATATATAAAAGGAAATGATTGCATTCATTCTTAGACGTTGCTGTACATGACATAGCATCATCAGGAAGGTATGCCAACTGCACAGATTCCCTTGGTTTATTTTTCTTTTACCATCTATCCCTATCAGCTATTGCTCTTGGTAGGTCCTCTAGATAGCATCCAGTGTCTACATAGAGCTGATGGAAGTAAGTTTTTGCTGGTTAGTTAAGATTAGTATGTCCATATCTAAGAATCTATAAGAGAATGTTGCTTATGAGTTTGTTCTTACTTCTCTAGCAGAGCCCTGCATGTCTTGTTCATCTTACTTGGATGGTTTGTTAGATGAGAGGTATGTGGCTATACAACTGCTATTTTGTAGGATTGGTGCTTCCAGGATTCGTTCAAAACAGCATGCGGCCTCCTTTTGTATTTCCCATCTAGCTTTTTTACCAAGTGTTTCATTAAAGTCAAAATGGTGTAACCATACAATAGTACTGATATGGAAGAATTCCACTTTACTTTATCAGAGATCAGATTTCCATATAGCTGTTAACATGTTAATTGTAGTCCATGCTTTTCCTATGCATATGTTGACATAATTTTCAGTAGATGAGATATTGCTATTGAGGAATATGAACTGGTCTATTAATTTTAGTGGGTTGCTATTTATTGAAGAGATAACACCCTCTTGATTAAAACACATGAATTCAATTTTATCTGACTTTCCGTTGAGATCAATGCCACTTGGTGCTTCTTGCAAGTACACCTGCTCTGGCCAAATCTTTGCTATATAGCCTGGAACAACAAATTCAGAAATCAAAACAACACAGTTGGATAGAGAAGGTTTTCAGCTACAAAACAATATAACACAACCAAAAATTTGTCATGATTCACTATGCATTTTTATCCCCAATGAACAAGAACCAGCACGCTCACTCTCTTTCCCTCTGATGTAATGTCTACTATTTCAATGTCTCTCTCTCTCTCTCACAAAAAGAATGTCTATTATTTAAAGGGACCTCTTTCTCTCTCTCTCTCTCTCTCTGAAATAATGTTTGCTCTCTAAAGGGATCTCTCTGAAGTAAAGACTACTATTTAAACATCTCCCTCTCTCCCTCCCTCCCTCTCTTTCTAAAGGAATGTCTCATTTTTAAAGGTATATCTCTCTTTCTCTCTCTGAAGTAATGCCTACTATTTTATCATAGTGACCCATGACATTGGAAGTAAATGTTGGTGGTAAGACAATAGAGATTGAATCTTCCTGCCAATAAATGTTTCAGTTAGCAGTTGAGTAGTAGTATAAAGAGTATAAGAAGCAAAAGGATACCGTTGAATTCCTTCATGCAGAAACAATTAAAACCAATGATATTCATAGACAATCGTCGAATATGAAGATCAAACAGAAGATGGGAATAGTTTCAGGTGGTGGTTATTGCATTTTCATTGACAGTGCTGTAAGTAACAAACGATGCTTTCAAATTAAAAAAAACAAAGAACACCTCAATCAACTCATCTACACAAATCAGTCTGATGATGGATGAAATGTAGAGACACATTTTTTTTTTGACAACAATGCCATAAAAAAAAGGAAAAGACAAAAGTAGGTCAATTCTTTTGTAGCAGATTTTTATGAGTGCAATATGAAGGATGGGACATAGATAACCAATGGTGGGTGACAATGTAGAAAAGTAGCCATTTTTGTTTTTTCTGAAAATATTCCTTAATACATGCTGTTATTGTGTTCACTGTGTCTGCAGTCGTTTCAATCGAAATAAATTGGCAGGATTACTATCAGATCATTCATTGTGTGTGTTTAGAAACACATGTTGAAACTATAGAAATCATATATATATATATATATATATATATATATATATTGAGGCAGCATTTTCTCTTTTAAACATGTTTGATTAAATAAGACAAATGCTTCACTTCTGGCAATTTTATAATTGATCCATTCAAATCTTTGTATGAGTTGTTTTGCCTTTCATCACCCTCCCACATACAAAAAAACATACACTAATTCTTGCACTCTCAATTATGAAAACAATAATTAAAAATCTAATATACCATGCCAAACTCATATCCTCCTCCAGAATAATCTTTTACTTCGAACTGAAAAACATTAAACAAACTCTCATTGATAATTACTTCCCAAGTCACATTGTAGACAAAAAAAAAAAACACACTATTAAAAATAGCAATTCTAATTGCAATTGAAACAATCCTACATTGAATAACTAAACATATTAAATTATTTTTTGTAACTAGATGAACAAATACTTATAAACTTGATGAAACAGCTCTAAAAAGTCTAATAAGACCGCCCTGACTGATTCTAACAATAAGATAAACTAATTATATATTATCCAAAATTTAATACAACTAACCTCATCATCTACAATAACTTTGGTCTCTTTGTAAGTCAGCATAGAACAACCAATGTAGCATATGAATTTGAATGTCCACTAATGCTTGAATTTGGATGCTTTTCCAACAGAATAAGAACCAACATTGGCCAGATTACAACAATTCTTTTGAGACACTTAACACTCCCCTTATCCAACACTAGTTCCATTTCTCAACACCTTAAGACACATTTTAATATATAATGATTAACAAAACTTCTTTAAACAAGATCAATTTCGAATGTAGCAGCTGCTTTCTGAAATGCCTTTAACATTTTTCCAACTAATTCTTCCTTTTACCTTCAATAAAGTTCTTCTGTTTCTTAAATTCCCCTCCCACTTGTTTTTCCTCCTATTCTTTAAATAACTGTGTTTGCCATTTCAATGTTCCCTGAAGATGGCTCCAGCTGGGGCTGAAAGTACTCGGGGAAACTAAGGCACCATTTTAAATTCATTCCATCCAGATGTCAAACGACTCATATGAACCCTTGAATGCATCAATTATAAAATAGGCAGAAGCAAAGTATCTGTCTTATTTAATTAAACTTATATAAGGTTTTATTTTGGCTGTATTTTGGTTTTGGAACATTGAGCACTTTTTAAGACATTATTGTTGATTTTATCTAACAAGTTCAAGAAAAAAATAATGTGTGTGTTTGATTAAATAAAAATGACACTTTGTGTTTGCCTATTCTATCTTTGATCCATTCAAGTCTCTATTTGATTTTTGGAGGGAATGAATTTAGAAAGGAAGGCACTGTACGTTTCCCAAGTACTTTCAGCCCAACAAGAGCAAATCTTTGAGGGAGGGAATAATGACATGACAAACACAATGACAAGTCATATATATTTAAAAGAAAAAGACTGCCAAGATAAACATATATGTGTGGTTTGATTTGGTTTGTTTGGTTTTATGGCATATCAACTTTTGTAGGTTATTTAACGCCAAATCCATTTTTATGTAAATAATCTGTTCTATTGAAAACAGTTCAGTTAAGCATATTGTACACAGTTTAATTGTCAAAAATATTTCCATTTCAAACTATTCAAGCAGTTATATGTAATAATTCAGTTAAGTGTAAATACAGTCGAAAAACAGTTCTATTTGAAATAATTCAGTTAAGCATAAGCACGCAGTTTAAGTGTAAGTACAGTTTAATTGTCAAAAACGTTTCTATTTCAAGCTATTTAGTTTACTCAATTAATTTTAGCATAAGTATGCTGTTAGTTCTATTCAACCCATAGATAGGGCCCTATCAGATGCTACCACTCCGGGCCAGAGTGGACCTGGGAGTGATGGCAATGAAGGGGTACTCCGCATTCCCCAAAGCTCCAGCACTGCTGGAACCTCACCATCAGATTGTTTAGTGTCATATCCAGGACAGTCGTTAGGGGGGGGTCTTACCCCTCTGCAGAGGTGCAGTCAGTGTATTCTACAGCCCCAGCTGACTGGGCAATACACAGATTTAAATGTCAGACAGTTTTATTTCAGATAATTCAGTTCAGCATAAGTACACAGTTTAGACGTCAAAAACATTTCTATTTCAAGCAATTTAGTTCAGCATAAGTACGCAGTTCCAATGTCAAAACAGTTCTATTTTAAACAATTCAGTTTAGCATAAATACGCAGTTTAAATGCCAAAATCAGTATAGTGAAAGAAGCATGGTTTTGTTCTATTTAACCGATAGATAGGACCCTTATCAGGTGCTATCACTCCGGGCCAGAGTGGACCTGGGAGCGATGGCAATAAAGTGGTACTCCGCATTCCCCAAAGCTCCAGCATTGCTGGAACCTCACCATCAGATTGTTTTGTGTCATATCTAGGACACTCGTTGGAGGGGGTCTTACCCCTCTGCAGAGAAGCAGTCGGTGTATTCTACAGCCCCAGCCGACTGGGCAATATATATGTGCGTATTCCATTTTTATTATATAGACATTGTGAGCAAAATTCAGTTGTTTTCTTCCTAATCAGATGAAAAAGTTAAGGGAATGAACAAAGAGAGAAATAGAGAGACATACAAGTAACATGGTTCTGGGAACACAAAGTTGATAACAATTTTAATTCTTAATGAAATGGAAATTTATTATCTGAAAGGAAATGGATAAAATATTAAAATGGTAAAGTTATTTGTGTGCAGGTGTTTGTAAGTGAAAATGTTCTTGTAGAAAGAAAATCTTTTAAGTAAGGACATGGTATATTTTACTGGTGATAATAATAGAATTACTAATTTGGTGAGAATCTGATTTTGTACATACTATGTGGCCTATCAACAAAGGAATGTGTGTTTGTCAGTGTTCTTCCATATGTGGATAAAAATGTTGTTGACCTATTGGCTAGGTAAATAGAGGTAATATGTGTCATAAGGCTGGTTGCTGACTGCTATCTTCCATTGTCTGCTATGTTTTCTTGGTACCTGCCTTAATCTGTCATATCTTCTGAGTATCTGTTATGATCTGCCACAGAAGGTTTCACAAGCTGCTTTTATTGTACACCAGTAAACTCAGCCAAGATAAAATTCAGACTCATGGTCTGGTCTGCTGTTGGTTGGAATATGTTGCTTTTGAAATCATGTTAGATTACACAAACATTTGCTTAGATTTAGTTCTCCCTCTGAAATTGGCACCTGGATGTCTGTAATTTCTATTCTATTCTTAGATTTGATGCAAGGTTTATTTTCATTTATCTAATTAATTCATTTTTTAAAGGGCACAACATTATATATATATATATATATATACACATACATATCATCCTCATCATGATGTCATGTTGCTCACATGGATTTCCCTAACTCTCTCTTGCTATCTATCTCTATCATCAATTGCTTCTGGCAGGTCTTCCAGGCTACATCCTGTGTCCGTGCAGAGCTATTGTATATTAGTTCTAGCTGGTCGTCCTACACTTGAGCATCCATGTGAAGGAGATCATAGGCAAAAGTCACTTTTGTGTTTGTCCTTGCTCCACTAGCAGTGTCTTGCATGTCTTGTTCATCTAATTTTGGTGGTCTTGAAGATGGGTGGTAAGTGGCCATACTGCTCTTGTTTTATGGTTTGGTTTGTTTGGTTTTATGGCATATCAACCTTTGTAGGTGATTTAATGCCAAATCCATTTTTATGTAAATAATCTGTTCTATTGAAAATAGTTCAGTTTAGCATAAGTACACAGTTTAATTGTCAAAAACATTTCCATTTCAAACTATTCAAGCAGTTATATGTAACAATTCAGTTAAGTGTAAATACAGTTTTAATGTCGAAAAAAAGTTCTATTTGAAATAATTCAGTTAAGCATGAGCACGCAGTTTAAGTGTAAGTACAGTTTAATTGTCAAAAACGTTTCTATTTCAAGCTATTCAGTTTACTCAATTCATTTTAGCATAAATATGCTGTTATTTCTATTTAACCCATAGATAGGGCCCTATCAGATGCTACCATTCCGGGCCAGAGTGGACCTGGGAGCGATGGCAATAA
The DNA here is from genome assembly GCA_963585895.1 of Sepioteuthis lessoniana. Taxonomy (NCBI): domain Eukaryota; kingdom Metazoa; phylum Mollusca; class Cephalopoda; order Myopsida; family Loliginidae; genus Sepioteuthis; species Sepioteuthis lessoniana. The sequence goes on along the minus strand of OY757907.1, from coordinate 140,903,751 downwards.
AGTGGTACTCCGCATTCCCCAAAACTCCAGCATTGCCGGAACCTCACCATAAAGATTGTTTAATGTCATATCCAGGACACTCGTTAGGGGGGGTCTTACCCCTCTGCATAGAAGCAGTCAGTGTATTCTACAGCCCCAGCCGACTGGGCAATTGTTTTATGGGATGTTGCTTCCAGGATTTGTTTAATATATCTCATAGCATCCTTGTACAATTGCTATAAAGCTTTTTCTCTCTATGCTTAGTCAACGTCCAAGTGGCACATCCATACAGTAGTATGGACACAACTGCTGCTTGGAAAAAATTGCATTTTGTTTTATTGGATAGGTCTGACTTCCATGTAACTGCTAGCCAATTGATAACTGTCCATGCCAACTCTAATCGTGTATTGATGTCATTCTCAGTAGGTAAACTTGTCTACTCATTTCAGAGAGCTACCATTTAGTGTGGAAATATCGCCACTTTGATTAAAGCACATGTGCTCCATTTTGTCTGCATTTATAAAGCCAGAAAAAGACAAAGCAAGTAAAAATTAAAATAAGAAAGAAAAAAGTGTGAAAATAAAAAACATGTTAATAAAAAGATATGAAAATAAAATTATATTTTACAAAATAATAAGAAAAGCAGAAAATAACAAAATCGGTGAAAAGAAATGAAGGGAAAGGAATAAAAGAAAAAATTAAAAGACGCATAATTTCTCTTATAGAGAAAAAAAATAGTTAGAAAATCAAAAACATAGTTGGAAGATATATATGAGAAAAAGAGAGAGAAAATTTGAAATTCTTTGTTCAATTAATTCAACTTTTGTGAAAAAGAACATTTATGATGTAACTAGTCAAGATTAAATTAATTATCTGTAGCTTAGAAGAAAAGAAAAATCTCTTTATTACTACTCTATAGTAGGTACTCTCTCTCTCTATCAAGCTATCCACATGCACACACACACATATATATATATGTATATGAAATAGATATAATATATAGATATATTATTTATAAAATATATATCTACAAATATATATATATATACGATCATAAATATCTAAAATTTATGTAATCTCTCACTGGTCCTATAACCTGGTTAGGTTGCCAGGGCACAACTCATGTAGCCTCATTTAGGACAGTGGAAAGACAGCTGTTTACTTTCAATGATTATATATATATATATACACCGGACATTGGCTTAGCGGTTAGAGTGTTCACCAATAGCCCGGGAGACCTGGGTCCAGTCCCAGGTCAAGTCATACCAAAGACTGAAAATATGGTACTTGATGCCTCCTTGCTTAACACTCAGCATTATAAGGTACAGATCAAGGGTAAAGTGGAGCAATCCAGGGAAAGGAGTAGTGCCCTCCCCTACACCTTGGTGTAGCAGCTATCGAAAAGGGAGCCTTCGGGTCACCCTCGACTATGGTCACCAACTTTACTTACTTATATATATATATATATATATATACAGATAAATAAATGATATATAAATCAAGTCATACTGATAGCACAAATTTCCCTGACTCTCTCTTGCCATCCATCCTTATCATCCATCACTCCTGACAGGTCCTCCAAAGTACATCCAGTATTCACACAGAGCTGATGTAAGTTCTTGCTGGGTGGCCAACAATGGTGTGTTTATTAGTGAGGGTCCACAGAAAAATATTGCTTAAGAGTTATCCAGCAGTGTTCCACATGTCTTGTTTGTCTTACTTGGATGGTTTGTGAGATGGGAGGTAGGTGATCAAACAGCTGCTGTTTTGTGGGGTGTTGCTTCCAGGATTTGTTCAAAACAGCACATAGCATTCTTGTGTAGTTCACATCTACCCTTTTCTCCGTGAATTTTGTTAGTGCCCATGTAGTGCATCCATAGAGTAGTATTGACACAATCATAGCTGGGAAAAAATCCTGTTTTACTTTATAGGATAGATTAGACTTCCATATGATTGATAACCTATTGATAGCAGTTTACGCCTTTACTAGGGATATGTTAACATCACTTTCAGTAGATGAGATATTGCTGCTGAGCTATGTGAACTGGTCTAATTTTAGAGACCTATGACTGGAGATGTCTCCTCATTCAAAACACATGAACTCTTTTATTTGCATTCATGTGAAGGCCAATACCCTTTGCTGATTGCTCTAGGTTATGCAATAGGGATTTGGCTTGGGCTGGTGTATTTGCCAGAAGCACTAGATCATCTGCATAGCTTGCATATTTTATAGTTTCTTGAGGATATTGTCAGCTTCTTGCATTTTTTTGTGTAAAGGCATTTTTTATTAGACACCTCCCAATGTTTGAAGTGTGTAGTCTAGGCAAATTATAAACAAATATGGTTCTAATGTTTCTCCTTGTAAGACTCTAGCAACAATGTCAAAGAAGTTAGTGTCACCATCAGCTGAGCTAACCATAGCTTTCATGGTTTTGTAAAGCATCATTATAGCAGTAATAATTTCTTTGGGGAGACCATATGCAAGAGGTATTTGTTCCATTTTTCCTCTGTGCATGAAACCAAATGCATTGGAGAAATTTACAATATATATATATATATATGGTCCATATTGAGAAGATCTAGTACCCCAAAATCTTTCGATAGTAGGTGCAACCTGTGTCTTGAAGAAAAAATCCACATTTTGCTCTTTCCTGAGCCAAAAAAATTATTAAATAAGAGAAATGAACTAATAGCTAGGTGTAGACATAGGGCTAAATTTAAACTATAAATAATTAACAAAATTTTTCTATAACAACATAGAGCTAATTTTGAGAATAAATAAAATAAATTGTTAGATAGAAAATTGTAAAAAAAATAAATATATAATACATACGTACTACGCATAAAAAGTGGAACGAATTAATGCTTTCTAAATAATTTTGAAATGTTAAAATATAGTAAAGAAAGTAAATATTTGCTTTAAAATTAATATATCTAATACTGTACCTTTACTTGAATTTTTTATTTAAAGTTTTAAATCTTAGTCAATAAAAAACCTGTAATTTAGGTCTAAATATAAATTTTAATAAACCTTTTAAAAAAACAATATTTACTACACTGCTAACCGAAAGTTAAATTTAAAACGGAAGTGGGCTAAATGAAGAGGTAACTCCTCACCCCTCTTCGACTCCCTCCCACCTCTTCGACTCCCTCATACTATCCCATCCCACTACCATGTGTCTATTCAATTTTTTTTATCCAAAATGATCTGAAGAAGTCCTGTTACTTTTTTCGTGTTTTTGGAAATTTCAAAAATGCGTAACAGGATTGAAATAAATTTATAATCCTATGTGACCGGTTTCGTTGTTTTTCTTAAAGAAAGTATATATATATATATATATATATATATATATATATATATATATATATATATATATATATATATATATATATAAAATGTGCATTTATATTCATTTATAGGGAGTGTCCTTGTGGTGTAATGGTTAAAGCAGTGGACTGCAGAATCATAGTAAGTGAGTTCGAACTCCAATCACGCTATTATGTTCACTTTTGGACAAATACCCTTAGAAAAGGAATGAACCCCCTTATCCTCCCAGCTATGGGTTAAATAGTACCACTACTATTCTTCTAGGAGAATGGCTTTGGCATTATATAACCTACAAAGGCTGATATGCCAGTAAACAAAGAAACCAACCACCCAACCTATACGTATTTATATATTTACATACATGTATTTGATATGTATATTATGTAATATATCATCATCATCATGTCGTACTGGTAGCACGGATATCCCTGACCCTCTCTCGCCACTCCTCCCTATCGTTCATCGCCCTAGGCAGGTCTTCAGGACAACATCCCGTATCTTCACATAGCTGCTGAATGTATGTTCATGCTGGTCGTCCTGCCTTCGCATGGCCATGTGTGGGGGTCCATAAGAGTACATCCCTTATGAGTTCGTCCCTTCTTCTCCAGCAGTGTCCTGCATGTCTGGTTCATCTAACTTGAATCGTTTTTGTGATAGGAGGCAGGTGGCTGTACAGTTGGTGTCTTGTGGGGTATTGCCGCCAGGACTTGTTCAAGATTGCTCGCAGCATTCTTGTGTAATTGCCGTCTAGAAATATATATTCAATGTATATATATGCAACATATATATAATATAAAAGATAAATATAAAACATATGAGAGAAGAAATGTATAATGCTAGTATATACTGTGTATACAATATATGTAAATAAATACATACACCACCGATCAAAAGTATTTGGTCATCTTCAAAATTTTTTTTATTTCTCATCCTAAACGTGTTATTCTTAATGAAACAAGTTAAGCACCACAATGTTTTTATTTATTATACTAAATACAAGTCTTCCTCGGTAACTTTGACCTTAATATAACCAGATATCTTTTGAAAAATTGATTTAAAGGCATTTTTCATCTTTGGTACTGAGCATGAATAAAACATTTTGCAAAAGTTACATTATACCACCACTTGAATTCACATTAGACTATATTTGTGTTGAATTACTGCTTGTGAGATACAACCTGTTTTACCTATGCAGAACACAATTTCATCTGAGTCACCAGCCTTCATGACAGAAGGTTGACTGCTCTGAATATCACTGCACAAGTGAACCAACATTTTGAAAAAATGTGTCAACATCCACTGTGAAAAGTCTCAGTGAAGCTGGTCCATATGGCTGAATTGCTGTCAAGAAACCACTGTTGAGGAAGAAAAATAATTTGAAAAGGCCCTAGTGGGCCAAGGTGAATAAAGATAGGATGATATAGCAGTGAAATACAGCCCTTTAGACTGATAAATCAAAGTTAGAAATCTTTGGGTCAAATAGGAGGGTCAATGAGCAGCAAAGAATTGGTGAAAGAGCTGGAAACCCCTACATCACACTAACCATAAAACAAGGAGGAGGTTTTGTTATGGTGTGGGGGGGCTTTTATAAAGTCAGGCATCTGCATCAGGTGAAGGGCAAATTGTATGAGATGAGTTATCACAACTTACTGCAAAATCATGCAATCCCATCTGGGATGCAGCTTGTGGCTCAAAGATTTCTACTCATGCAAGATAATGACTGAAAGAATACTAGTAAACTCTGCCAGAGGCACTTTAAAAGCAAAGAGGAACAGCACATCCTTCAACTGATGTCTTGGCTGACACAATCAGCGAAACAAGCCCTGAGTGTGACTCTCCACTGGCAATTCTTGCAGGAAAGTTGTGAAGAAGTGATAGAGATCAAACTTCTTAAACTTTTGATTCATCAAAAGGACCTTTTAAAGTTTAAGTTTAAGATGTTTTTGAATTCTTTTGGTTTAATTTCTACTTAATATGGCTCAGGAAGACTTGTATTTAACACAATAAATAAAACCATTGCAGTGCTTAACTTGTTTCATTAAAAATAACACGTTTAGGATAAGAAATAAAAATGTTGAGGGTTGCCAAATACTTTTGACTGGTAGTGTGTATATATATATATATATATATAATAGTAATAGAATACAATATATAAATATAATATATAATGATAATATAATATTATAATATATGATGCATATATTTATAATAGATATTATATAACACATATATAATATATCTATCTTCCACCGAGTCTCTAATCTTATCTATCTGATTTTGTATGTATTCTGTCTGTTCTTTTAGATATATGCCTGCTAATTGATATTGTGCCTTTTCTAGTTTTCGGGCATTTGTGTTTGTTGGGTTCTTCTGATAGCTTTTGGAGGCAGTTTTCACGAGTGCACGTTTTTCTCTAACCGCTAACGTTTACCAAGGGACTCTATATTTAGTTCTAGGTTTTGTCGGGATATACTTTGATGCCGCCTCAAGGTGTGCTTCAACAAAATTCTCATATTCGTTATTTGGGGTACCTTTTTCTGTCTTCTCTTGTAGTGTTTTGAATCTGTTTCTTAATTCTAATGCATATTTGTCTCTAATATCTCTGTTGTTAAGTAGGGCCCAGTCATAGTGCTTAGTTGTCGCTGTTCGTGTGGCGTTTTTTCATAGGCTTAGTCATACTTTGGCCGTGACTATTCGGTGATCGGAGGACACACCCTCGAAAGAGGAGTATGCCTCGCAATTCATCGCACTATTTTTCCATTTCCAGTTTATAAAGACATAGTCTATCTATGCTTTACTATTATTCGCGTATGTGTAGGTCCATAATTTTCCCTCCCTTTTTTGAAAGTTTGTATTGAGGCATGTTAATCTATTTTCTATCATGAAATCTGTTAGATGTTGTCCATTTCTGTTTGACGTGTTGTGTAGGCTGTATTTGTTGTTTCCGTTTTTCCCGATTTGTGCATTCATATCTCCGCCAATGACTAGCAGGTTGTGTTTCGGAATGCTACACACCAGGGAGGATAGCTCCTCGTAGAAGGTGACTAGTTCGGTTTCTTCACTAACATTGGTAGGGCTGTAGCAGGAGATGATTGTTGCTTTGGGGTTGCTATTAAACGTTGCAGCCATCATCCTAGGTTGTATTCTCTCAATGCTATAAAGTGTTTTTAACGCACTTGGTCCTATAAGCATTCCCACCCCTCCTACCGAGGCATTGACAGAGTTTTCCCCTTCCGATACAGTGACCAGCATCCATCCATTGCCAGTTTCGTGATATTTGATATCTTCGGTGTGAGTGTATCGGTGTTCTTGTATGCAAATTATGTCTATCTTATGTTCTACGGCTGATGCAGTTAGCACTGGTAGTTGACCGATTCTATTTAGGGTTCTAACATTAAATATCGCTATCTGTATTGTTTGTTTGCATTTTAATAGTTTTTGTTTGAGCTCTGTAGCTGATTTTTCGAACACTGAGGCCAGGGCTCCAACCTCAGCAGGATGCGCCCCTTTTTTACCCGCGCGAAGAGCGATGCGGTTTATGCATGTGGTTTGAGTGTGAGTCATGGTTATCTTTCGATGGCTGTTTTTATTCTCATCTATAGAAGCCACTCTTATAGATGAGCAGCAGTAGTTCCCCGATTGAACTGACAATCCTGAGCATTAAGCTGCAAGTCTCACACGTTCAGGAAAAGTTAGGCATTGCACATTTGAATACCTTCACGTACATCATGCTGCTTCCCATGTGTACGTGTAAAAAAAAAAAAAAAAAAATCCTTCTTTTACCTTAAGTTTTAACTTAGTTAAAGTCCAGGATTGATGTATATTCAAAGAAATTTTGGGGTATATTTTATCCTGTCATCTGATACAGGCCCTAACAGGTTTTTTATTATTATTATTATTATTTTTTTTTTTTTTAGGTAGAGGTGGAATTCAAATTTGACTTGGGTTGCTTTGTTTTCTTATTAACTGCTATGAGGGTGGGCAAACAGAATTCTAAGCTTTTAGAAAAGATTCTAAACCTATTTGCCGTGTATACTAAAGCATTCGACCAGAGTCATTAAATTTTTTTTTTTTTGATTTACTGCTAAACATGTCCTTACATATAAAATACACTATATTCCTCATCTGACAACACAATACAGCGGAGATTTAAGACATAACTATTTTAAATCAAATATGTGCATTTTTAAATGAACAGTTTAGTAGAATAAATTTACTGACCTCTTAGAAACACTTCTGGAAACGGAATGGCTTCCAACGTTTGCATACTATTTTAACAAATGCTTGCTTAGATTATTACTAATTTTACTAGCATTTATACTAAAATTCCACTCTTATATCATGGTCATCGAGGGGGGTGGAGAGAAAGAGAGAGAGAGAGAGAGAGGGGCAAGGAATCTATCTTTTTTTTATGGGTTCATCTTAGCACGTGTTAAGCTACATTTGAGGTGTTCTGTTTAGTTTTTTTGGGGGGGGGGTAATTTTGGGTATTTTTTTTGCAAATTTAGAATTTCGTCTTCCAACAGTAAAGTTTTCCCTGAAATTTAGTTGCAGAAAAGTAACTTTATTCTTCATTTAAACAACACAAAATACAATAAACAAAGTAAGTAGAAGAAAGAGCACAGCCAAAGCAAAATTGAAAGCTGCAAGCCAACAAGAAAGAGTAAAACTGTAGGAACAGCATTTCAAAAATCTACTAGGAAACCCACCGAAAATAACGAATGATCCGATCACCAGAATTATCAGTAAGCAATTAGGCATTAAACTAGGTCCATTCACCAAAGAAGAACTCGACTCGGTTCTTAGAAAAATTAAAAATAGGAAAGCTGCAGGGCCGGACGAGATCCCCCCAGAAGTGTGGAAGACCAGACAATTTGACGACATACTGCTCCGACAATGCAACGCAGTCTATAGCCAAAATAGGATAGAAAGATGGATGAAAGGATTAGCCAAGAACTACCGAGGGATAACATAGCATAGCAGCCAAAATCTACAATGCTCTACTACAAAACCGCATAGAACCCAAAATAGACAACATCCTTAGGAAAAACCAAAATGGCTTCCAGAGAAATAGATCCACAACCTCACAAATATTGACCATCCGTAGAATCCTTGAAGGCGTTCGGGCAAAAAACCTTCATGCAACATTACTATTTGTCGACTTTATGAAGCCTTTGATTCCATCCACAGAGGGAAGATGGAACAAATCCTACTAGCATACGGCCTACCAAAAGAAACCGTAGCAGCAATAATGATTCTCTACAGAAACACCAAAGTGAAAGTACGTTCACCAGATGGAGACACAGAATACTTCGACATTGTTGCAGGAGTACTACAAGGAGACACGCTAGCTCCATACCTCTTTATCATCTGTCAAGACTACATGCTTAGAACTTCGATCGGCAAAATCAGAGAAAATGGCTTTGAGCTGACGAAGAAAAGAAGCAAAAGGTACCCCGCAAAAACAATCACAGACGCCGACTACGCTGATGACTTAGCGTTACTGGCGAATGCGCCTAATCAAGCAGAGACACTACTGCATAGTTTGGAACAAGCCGCCGCAGGCATTGGCCTCCATGTCAATGCACACAAAACTGAATATATGTGTTACAACCAAACAGGCAACATTACCACACTAGACGGAACCTCCCTGAAACTAGTAGACAAATTCACCTACCTAGGAAGTAGCGTCTCATCAACCGAAAAAGACATCGACACATGACTAACAAAAGCATGGACAGCTATCGATAGGCTTTCGATCATATGGAAATCAGACCTGACCAATAAAATGAAATGCAGTTTCTTCCAGGCAGCGGTTGTATTGATACTGCTATATGGATGCACTACATGGACGCTAACTAAACAGCTGGAGAAGAAACTAGACGGCAATTACACAAGAATGTTGAGAGCTATATTGAACAAGTCCTGGCAACAACACCCCACAAGACACCAACTATACGGCCACTTGCCTCCCATCATGAAAACTATACAAGTTAGACGAACCAGACATGCAGGACACTGCTGGAGAAGCAAGGACGAGCTCATAAGTGATGTATTCCTATGGACCCCCACATATGGCCAAGCAAAAGCAGGACGACCAGTTCGAACTTACATACAGCAGCTATGTGAGGACACAGGATGTAACCCTGAAGACGTGCCAGAGGTGATGAATAATAGGGAGAAGTGACGAGAGAGGGTCAGGGATATCCGTGCTGGTGGCACGACATGATGATGATGATGATGATATAATATATATAACATATATCAAATATATAAGCATATTAAAATATACATACTATATATAAGTAACATATATGATATCTATAATATATTCTAAATATATGATAGTTATATGATATGATATGATATAATATTTATGATATATATATATTTATCATATTTGACATGTATTTATGATATATACGAGGTGCCTTCAATAAGTTTCCAGCCCTTTTTTCATACGGACACTTTTATTGATAGTACACACATGAAACTCTAGTCCCCTTCGAAGTAATCTCCTCCAGCTGCAATGCAATTGTTGTACCATTCCAATAACTTCTGCAAGGCCCCATGGAAGTCCTCTTGTGTGAGCATGTCAATGACCTTCGTCACAGCCTCTTTCATCTCCTCAATTGTCTCATAACGACAGCCTCTGAGCTTAGGGAATAAGAAAAAGTCCCAAGGAGCAAGGTCTGGACTATAGGGAGGCTGAGGAACTGTCTTGATGCCTATCTTGGTCAAATAGTCAGTGACAAGGATGGAGTTGTGGACTGGTGCATTGTCCTGGTGGAAATGTCACTGACCCAATTTGAAGAGTGCTGGCTTCTTCCCTAGGAATCTCTTCCTGAACTCCCTTAAAACCTCAACATAGTATTCCTTGTTGACTGTCTGTCCAGTGGGAACCCAGTGCATGTAGATCATGCCAGTGCTGTCAAAAAAAGAGATCATCAAAAGTTTGTGGGTGGATTTGCTCTATCTGGCCTTTTTTGGTCTGGGATAGCCAGCATGCTTCCACTGGGAACTCTGTCTCTTGGTCTCTGGGTCATAGTAGTAGATCTAGCTTTTATCGCAGGTCACCAGAGCATCAAGAACAGCGGGATCTGAATTGATCAGCTCGACCATCTCCTTGCTGTCATGACAACGTCTTTCTTTCTGATCTTCTCTGAGCACTCTTGGGATAAACTTTGCACAAATCTTCCGCATCTTCAGTTCCTCGCGAATAACTGTGTGTACAGTTGTTATATAGTCACATATGTAGATTCACATCTACATACATGCACATATATATGTAGAATAATTCACAGTGACACAACGATAAAGACGCAACAGGGAAAACGCAGGAAGAAACAATGCAAGAATATTTCTTTAACAATTATATTTACCTCTCACTTTATTGGAAGGGTTCGAAAGGGTTGTTCAAGGGTTAGCATGTGAGAGGATGCTGGAGACCGAACATAAACTTCATATTTTGACCCCACTGTTATGACCGTCACATTGTGTCTTTCTTGTTCTCTTAGATGCTCAACCAGAGGTCTTGGGGTTCACTGCTGGATGCTGGCTTTCTTTATGGCATCTTATCAGCATCTTCTCTGGACCCCTAACTCCATCGGGGGTTTCCGAGGACCCCCTCGGTCGGGTGTGGCTTTCCCTACCACATCTGGTCTCTAACTCTCTGGAAGTCTGCTGGCAACTGCTTTGGCACCCCGAACTCAACTGAGTTAAATAATAATTCAACGCCCACATGATCGCCCACTGGATCTTTGAAATCGGATATTTAATCGTCATCAAGCGGAAATAACTGTCATGCAGTTCAGAGGTTACTCTCTTCCGGTGCATCACTGTAGTGGCACAATAGAACCTTCACCTTGTCCCATATCATAAGCCTTAATCCGCCCACGCGATCTCTTTCGATTACTGGCCATTGGAATGTGTCACTTCCTTCCGGTGTATCACCTTGGAATAATATTTTTGGGCTGGGTCGAAGGTCAAAATATAACACAGTTCCCACACTGACATCAAACTGTGCACTTATTGTCTCAATAGACATATGATTGGCCAATCAACTCTGGTGTTCTGACTTCCTTACTCCTCCCACATCTCTCATCATCCCTCACAGACTCCCTGCCTTCCTTGAATCTCTTATGCAACTCAAAAACTGATGCTCGATTCATGCAAGATGCTCCAAATGCAAGCTGAAGCATTCCATACATTTCTGTGGCATTTTTTCCAAGTTTAAAACAATTTTATTGCATATCATTCTTCTAAAGTGTTCTCATATCCAGATTGCATTTATGAAATTCACCAGCTGTGACAATCAGGCTTTAGTAGGGTGTATTCCAATTGCTGCTGTAGCTGTTCATTTGAACCTGAAATTATAAAAATTGGTCAGTCATCTCATAAGATGTATAGCAATGATATACTGAATTTTCAAGAGTCTACAACAATTTGAAATGCCTGTACAAAAAAAGTCTGGAAACCTATTTAATGGCCTTTGTATAATCAATAAATAAATAACTTATAAATATAATTTATAATACATAATATATAACTATATAACATATGTGATTATATAATAAATTTGAAATACAAAAATGTATATATATATATATATATATATATATATATTAAATTGATCAAAGTGACAAAAGGCAGATTAAATGATACACAGTTGTAACAAATGCTTTTCATGTGATGTCACCTTTGTAGAGATTTTTTCAACTGACACTGACCACAATTCCATGCTCTACCTCTAAGAATACAATAAAGTCAATGCATATTAGATAAGTTCATTTTACAAATTGTTTTATTCTGAAACATGTATCACTCATAATAATGCATTCCGATTGATGATGAAACTGATTTCCTAATTCAGGAAATCAAACATCTTGTCATCTGTACCACTTTTCCTGCTCACAAAAGGGCTTTCCGTGCAACTCTCATTAGACCTTGGGCAACATGGCTGTTAGTTTCAAGACTTAGAAGAGACATAAAAAGAATTGATAAGGAAGAGGTGAAAAAAAAGGAATCGGTCAATAAAAGATAAATCTTGTTATTTATGGTGAAGATTATGTAAATTTCATAACAGATGGCTATCTATTTGGTTGGTTAGTTGTTTAGGTTTTACAGCATATCAACCACTATGGGTTATATAATGCCAAATCCAGTTCATGTATATTAGATATGCATGATTTGTAAACACATATTGTAGAGATTATACCTTATAAAAAACAAAAAAAACCAAAACAAACAAACAAACAAACAAACATAGCTCATTTACTTGCACATAATTAAATGGTTTCAAGTATTTCTATCTAACATGAAGTAGTTTATTTGATATAATTCGTTTGTACAGTCAAGTAGTTGTTATTATTTCTCACTACAGTTTTATTCGCAGAGATTTAATGGCTTTAAGTATTTCTATCTAACATGAAGTAGTTTATTTGATATAATTCGTTTGTACAGTCAAGTAGTTGTTATTATTTCTCACTACAGTTTTATTCGCAGAGATTTAATGGCTTTAAGTATTTCAATCTAACATGAAGTAGTTTATTTGATATAATTCGTTTGTACAGTCAAGTAGTTGTTATTATTTCTCACTACAGTTTTATTCGCAGAGATTTAATGGCTTTAAGTATTTCTATCTAACATGAAATAGTTTATTTGATATAATTCATTTGTACAGTCAAGTAGTTGTTATTATTTCTCACTACAGTTTTATTCGCAGAGATTTAATGGCTTTAAGTATTTCTATCTAACATGAAGTAGTTTATTTGATATAATTCGTTTGTACAGTCAAGTAGTTGTTATTATTTCTCACTACAGTTTTATTCGCAGAGATTTAATGGCTTTAAGTATTGTTATTCAACAATAATTTATTTGTATTTAGTTGACTGGTAAGTTGGCTAAATTTTCCAGAATTGCGAAAAGTGTTTATATTTTTAGGTATAACACTGTATCTCTTAAGAAAGAGAGAACATCATGCATGTGGACGACGTTCTTAAACACATCTCCTCTCTCATATTAACCGTTTTAAAATGCCGCTCTCTTGTGATAGCAAGAGCTCCACATTCCACTAGCACATGTAAGGTGTCTGGCATGTCAAACTTTGTGGTAGCTGTCCCTGATTGTGTATAAAAGAATGAGTGAGACTTGTGTGGCCAATCCACAATCGAGATATAATGATTTGTTCCTTTCTTGATTTTCTCAAGCCTGGTCTCCATTCTCCCAAAGTGGACTTAATTTGGAAGTGTTTGTTGTTAATGTTGTTATTCCAGCATTGTTGCCATTTTGTAAGAAAGAATTTATTGATTTGGGGTTTCAAGTCAGTTTACGGAATGATGATATTGTCAAGGCTCAGAACTAAGGCCGATTTGGCTGTCAAGTCAGCTCTTTCATTTCCGCTCACTCAAATGTCGCTTGGGATTGAACACATAATTATTTCTTCATGACTAGACATTGAGTCTAGTCTAGTCAGCAGTTTAACAATTAATGGGTTCTCCAGCTTTTTATTTCTCAGTGATGTTAATACAGAGAGCGAGTCAGAGAATATGATAAATTTATTATGTTTGTTCTTAGAAATGATGTTGAGACCAAGATCTATGGCACATACTTCTGCAGTGAAGATGGAGTTTTTCATTGGAAGGACTTTCTTGTGAATAGTTTTTTTGAGGATAGCAGCACATGCTGTTTTATTGCTATCCTTGGAGCCATCTGTAAATATATATTGATGGTCAAGATGGTGGAAGAGGATAGTGTGAAATTTTTCCAGATAAGTGCTGGGATGTGTTTTTGTTTTTGGGAGTTTGTTTAATTGGAAGATCCATGGTGGTATTTGTGGTAGGATGCTTTTATGTACATTTGTAACAGAAATTGTGGATTCTTGGAGAATAAGTTCCATCCAAAGGCCAAACGGTTTAATGGTTTTTCTTTTTGTTCAAACTGTTGCTTGTATTTGGGATTGAAGATGCAGTCGTGGGCTAGGTTGGATGGGCAGGATTTCAGTTTTGTGTAATACTGCAGAGCCAATTTTTCACATCTGAGTTGTATGGATGCTTCATGGGCTTCCGTGAATAAACTGACTACTGGAGTTCTGAAGGCTCCTTAGACCAGTCTTAGGCCTTCATGGTAGATTGGGTCAAGCTTTTTAAGGTAGGACTTCCTAGCAGATCAATTGATAAATATACCATAATCTAACTGGGAATGGACTAATGCTCTGTATAACTTAAGGAGCGCTTGACAGTCAGCTCCCCATTTTGTATGGGCAACTACTCGTAGGAGTTGTTGAGCATGGGTGGTTTTAGTTTTTAAATATCTTATGTGGGAGATGAATGATAATCTCCTGTCAAAAATAACTCCCAGGAATTTATACTCGTTATTGACAGGTATTTCTGTGTCTTTTAGTTTTATGAGTGGATCATTGTGCATTTTTCTCAACTGACAAAAATGCACACATCTTGTTTTGCTTTTAGATATCTTGAATCCATTTGTGTTTGCCCAATGTGTTATTTTATTGATGCATTGTTGTAGTTGACGCTCTGCAGTTCTCATACATTTTGATCTGAAAGTGAGACAGAAGTCGTCAACGTAAAGATAACCATCAATTCCAGGAGTAAGACTCCTTGTAATACTGTTAATTCTTATATCAAACAGTGTCACTGACAGAATATTCCCTTGAAGGACTCCCTCTTCCTGTTTGTAGAGATTAGGAAATGTTGATCCGATTTGGACAAGAAAAAATTTTTCATGAAGTTCGGCAATCTTCCTCGCAGTCCAAAGCTATGGAGATCTTCATTATTCCGAACTTCCAAGTGGTCTCATAAGCCTTCTCCAGATCAAAGAAAACTGCTATTAGATGTTTCTGGATATTGGCCTCTCTTATGGAAGTTTCCAATTTGACCACAAGTCCAAAGAGACCCAGGCTTGGCTTCAGAAGGAGTGCTACGACTTTGTACCATTCTCTCACTGGCTCCCCTCCTCCCCCGACCTGAACCCGCTGGACTACTTTGTTTGGTCATACGTCGAGAACATCACCAACATTATCTCCCACAATACCAAAGCCAGCCTGATTGCCGCAATCCGCCAAGTATTCGCCGAGCTCCTGCCAGCACTTGTGAAAGGCATGCTCCCAGTTCCGGATACATATCGAGGCAGTGATTGAGGCTGAAGGTGGCTACATTGAATAGATGTCAGCTCTACTATATAATCAAGTTACCTGAATTGATTTTTTCAATAAAAGTTTTAAAATAAAGCTGTAGTGTTGTTTTCTTTAGGATGACAATTTTATCGTTCCACCCTGTATACTCATGCTGATAGTAGACAGATAAGTTTTATCCCTGGATTTTCATCTCAAGATAACCATCACCCTCTAATTCAGATTTTTGCAAAAATCTAAAAGAGGGCAGACATGACTAGCCAACTGATCGGATCGGGCCCCTCTGACTGCCCGTCTAGCCTGGTAAGGGTCAAAGTGGAGTGTTGCAAATCAAGTGACCCCTTAAGTCGCAGGGTCAAGGACTGCTCAGCCCCCAGGATCCCGTCCTCAAGCATTACGGATCGCCACCCACAGCCAACAGCTAGCTTTGTTTAGGAGGGGGGTGTTACCCCTCTACAGAAGTGCAGTTGGCGTATTCTACAGCCCCAGCTGACAGGGCGGTATCTATTTGGATATGATAGTAAACTTTGTGTCAAATGCATATGAGAATCTACAGTATTGTTCATTCTCACTTGAAAAAGTCTTCTTTGATAACTGGAAACATTTTACCATATTTTTGCTTCATCTTCTGAACAACTATAATAAATTGATACCATAAGACAACCAATTATCACAGAACAATGCATTAATATAGCGAGTTTGATTTGTTATTGCTCTTTACCAAAGATAATCTTTGTAATACTCAATAGGTACCTCACTACTGTAGTACCGACTCCATTAGCAATGATTTCTGAGACAGCTAACCATGAAATAAATTAGATCATACTTCAATACCTAAAATCTTTACAAGCAGGTTGCAAGGCATTTAGGGAAAAAATCTATTTCAGTCCACTGTCTTTGTCATAGATGAGGTAAAATGTTTATCATTTTACCAGTGGAGAGTCAAATGTTTTTCTACTGAAAATTATATCAATAAGAAACAAATCAAGAGATACCCCAATGTCTGAAGTTTATCTTAAATTCTCTTGATGAATGTCTTCTAGATAAAACCATGTCTTAGTGAGTAGAAACTTACATTCTCAGTTGTTGGCTGAGTGAGTATTAGTTTTGATATTGGCTTTGGAGTTCTATCTGATGAGCTGTGCCTCTCTATTAACTATGTGCTTCTAAGTATTTTATCTTCAAATGGACTAAATTATGTCAATGCCTGATTAAAGTCAGATGACCATCAACTCAATTCATTTCGAGTTGACCACCAATTCAACTGACCACCAATTCAACTGACAACTAACCACTTGTAATTGACCACCAATTCAACCGACTACAAACTCAATTCACAAGTCCAGTCGGCTGAAGCAGTAGAATATGCAGACTGAGTCTCTGTAGAAGGGGTAAAGCTCCCCCACTAACAATGAATGTCCTGATATGACACAAAACTCTATCTGATGATAAGGCTTCAGTCCTTGAACTTTGGGGAATGTAAAGTACCTCTTCATTGCCATTACTCACAGATGCACTCTGACCCAGAGTGGTAGTACCTGTTAGGGTCTCATCTACAAGTCAAATAGAATTATTTAATCATTTCCTATACTTGAAACCATTTAACTGTCGGAAAACAAATGAGCTCTGGATCATTAAAAATGTTACCTTCAAACTATTTGTTAATAAATCATATATGTTTGATATATATACATATATATATATATATATATATATATATATATATATATATATATATATATGAATAAACAGAATCTGGTATTGAATGACCTACAAGGGTTGATATGCCATAAAACACTGCCAACTAATCAATCCACTTTCAGTTGACCACCAATTCAAACCACTTTCAAATGACCATTAACTCAATCCACTTCTTGCTGACCATCAACTGATTTGCACACATACATCTCACTCATCGGCCATCCAACTGAATATGAAAAAGAAAACTGACCCAAACACATAATTCTGAATTAGTTGTCATTAATGATTGTTTCCATCAACATTCCTTAGTAATCATTCCTCTAAATCTATAATATAATGTATATTATAATATAGCATTGCTTGATCAACTTCATCTGATTGAAACCATGAAACAAACTAATTTTGGTGGCAGAAGAGGAACTATGACATAAAAATCCATGTTGGAGGCTGAATTGAATATCAAGTCAATGTCAATATACCTTCCATTAGTCTAATGCATCCATGAGAGAGACATTCTAATCCCTAGACTCATGTATTTGTAAGATAATTTTTACTGTTGTGGATATATACTCCAAATGGATTGAAAACTATAAACAATTTGATTGCTCTAGCGAAAATTGAAACATTTAGATTTTTGGCAAATTGCAGCCTTGAAGACATCTATACTAGATAATAGTTATCTTTTTATTAGTGATCAATTTCAGAGGCTCTTGTTTTTAAATGTTATCTGATAAGATTATCTAAAGACATGTTGATCAAATATGCCTATGTATTAAGCAGTACAGAATCAAAATTTATCATATTAATGATAAAAATTCATCAGATTTTGTGGGAATCTATTTATATGCCAAAGTTATCTCATAAACATGACCCCTACTTCTTCCATGTAATGTCCAATCCCATGCAGTTGTTCTGATTGATGACTTTTCCTTTGAATATATAGTATGTTGTTTGTAGTATTTTATTTAGAAAGTAATATCACATTATTGAAGAGTGATTAAAAAACTTTTCATATATGAGAAAACTTTAATTTATTTGTCAAAAATGCAATTTTCAACATTAAAAATGACAAAGACCAATCCTAAAACTGATTCTTTTATTGTTGAATTTGGGATTCTAGAAGTAAGTTTGCTACATGTCCAGTCCATGCCTAAAAATAAGATTAGAAAACTTTTTGAAAATATCCTATTGTTTGTCATATTTAAATAATATTGCATAAATGACTTTCTTGCAATCATATCAATCTTTTTGGAATTTTCCAACTCTCCTTGCTAAATATCTAATTGTTTAGAAGACTAAGAGATATACTTACCTAGAATTTTGCTGAAAGTGTGCAGTAAGCAATATTCCTTTTTGCCCCAATAATGCTGAATTGTTCTGTTTGTTACTTTTAAAGGTTTTCAGAAAAAAAATTTTTTTTTCTCAAAACAAAAAACAATGTATTTTGTGATGAATAAATCAAAATATGAATGTGTTAAACCCAGTGAAGTGAGATGTTAAGATGGATCCTTCCAACTTAAGAATATCATATTCTAACAAGATTATTTCATTATGAGTTGGTTTTGCATTGTGTTTTGAAGATACATTTTCTATTGACCAAATAAAGGTATTTTTGCATAAATTTTTGCTGGCTTTCTTGATAACAATAATAACCTTACCAGTATTGCCTGGAATTATGAATTAAGATATTAATATATGACAAGGATTATTTGTTTGTGAATTTAAAATGGCATTTAAATTTGATCTTAAACAAGAAATCTATATTTTATTAAATTTAAATCAAAAGCTGACTTTTACACGAGATCAACATCTGTATATACTTACAAGTTTTATATGACTGTTAATATCCAGGAGAAATATTTTAAATTTGTAAACTAAATACTGATGACAATTTTCTTTTAAAAAACAAAAAACTATCATATTTGGCAGTATCTAAGCAGCATAAAAAAGTACCCTAATGAGCAGTATCTAGGAAGAATAAAAAGTACTAAATTTGGCAGTATCTAGGAGACATAAAAAATAATTCATATTTAGCACTATCTAGGAAGTATAAAAAAGTACAATATTTGGCAGGATCTAGGAGGCATAAAAAAGTACCCAAATTATGTGTATCTAGAAAGAATAAAAAATTACCATCTTTGACAGGATTTAGGAGGTGTAAAAAAAAACTATCATATTTGACAGTATCTGTGAGGTGTAAAAAACTGCCAGATTTGATAATATCTAGGAAGTATAAAAAAGTACCATATTTTGCATTATCTAGAAGACATAAAAAGTACCATATTTTGCATTATCTAGAAAGTATAAAAAAACTGCTATACTTGGCAGAATCTTGGTGGCATAAAAAGAACTATATTTGGCAATATCTTTGAGACATAAAAACCTATCATATCTGGTAATACTTTGAGGCATAAAAAACAAAATCTCACCTTACTTCTATTCCTAAAGGTATAAACTTTCAATAAGGCTATATTTTGCTTTGACCATCCTAGACAGGAATTTATGTCAAAGATTCCCAGTATAAATGAAGCTTCTGACAAACTCCATTTTCCTATTTACCATCAAAGAGAACAATCAAAACTTTAAAAGAAGCTAAGAACCACTGTATATAACTTAGATTTGGTTTGGTTTGGTTTGGCTTTATGGCATATCAACCTTTGTAGGTTATTTGACGCCAAATCCATTTTAATGTAAATAATCTGTTCTATTTCAAACAATTCAGTTTAGCATGAGTACACAATTTGTCAAAAACATTTCTATTTAAAACTATTCAGTTTATTCATGCAGTTATATATAACAATTCAGTTTAGTGTAAGTACAGTTTCAATTTCAAAAACAGTTCTATTTAAAATAATTCAGTTTAGCATAAGCACACAGTTTAAATGTAAGTACGATTTAATTGTCAAAAACATTTCTATTTCAAGCTATTCAGTTTAATCAAACAATTCAGTTTAGCATAAGTATGCTGTTACTTCTACTGAACCCATAGATAGGGCCCTGTCAGGTGTTATCACTCCGGGCCAGAGTGGACCCGGGGAGCAATGGCAATGAAGGGGTGCTCCATATTCCCCAAGTTCCCATCAAACTGTTTAGTGTCATATCCAGGACACTCCAGGGGGTGGGTCTTACCCCTCTGCAGAGGTGCAGTCAGTGTATTCAACAGCCCCAGCTGACTGGGAAATACACAGAGTTAAATGTCAAACAGTTTTATTTCAGATAATTCAGTTCAGCATAAGTACACAGTTTAGATGTCAAAATAGTTCTATTTTGAGCAATTCAGTTTAGCATTAGTATGCAGTTTTAATGTCAAAACATTTCTATTTTAAACAATTCAGTTCAGCATAAATACTCAATTTAAATGTATAAAAACAGTAAACACCAAACACCGTTTAGTTCTATTTAACCCATAGATAGGACCCTTATCAGGTGCTACCACTCCAGGCCAGAGTGGAACTGGGAGCGATGGCAATAAAGGAGTACTCTGCATCCCCCAAAGCTGCAGCATTGTTGGAACCTCACTATCAGATTGTTTAGTGTCATATCCAGGACACTCATTGGGGGGGGGTCTTACCCCTCTGCAGAGAAGCAGTCAGTGTATTCTACAGCCCCAGCCGACTGGGTAATATAACTTAGAGAAGACTCATTATTTTATTATTAAATATTGTTTTGACAATTGAATCCCTTTGGTTAATAGCCCTGTTTGTTGGGGCAGTAGAATACATCGATTGCATCTCTACAGAGGAGTAAGACCCCCTCCCATTTAGTGTCCTGGATATGACATTAAACAGTCTGATGGTGAGGCTCCAGTAATGCTGGAGCTTTGGGGGAATTCAGAGCACCCTTTCATTGCCATATCTCTTAGGTCTAAGGTCTACTCTGGTCTGACGTAGTAGCATTACCTATAAACTATTCTCTTACAAATCATATTTATATCCATTTAAATAGAACTGTTTGACATTTAAACTGAGTGCAAACAAATGACTTCTGCCAAATTGAATTGTTTGAAATAGAACAGTTTGATCATTTAACTGTGTGTATCTACAAAATGTGTTTACAAATCATGTATTTAATATAAATGTAAAATCTGGATTTGGCATTAAATAACCAACAATGTTTGATATGCCATAAAACCAAACCAAATCAAACCTTTGGTTAATCCATTCTAAGTGCTGAAGACAACAGCAAGAATGAGTGGGGATTTCAATTGCCCAAACAATATTTGATAAGTATAATTTTTTTATTTAGAAATAAAATAATTTTGTTTATTATATTTTAAAGTGGTGAATCATTACTTGCTGCTGTAATTATTATCAAACCCTTATTTAACCTTGTTTAAAAGGTCTAGAATCAATTATATTTACAAAATTTATTGAATTTTGCTTAATTTGCCACACAAGCTTCAGATTGTTTATGGTACTAGATATTTCAATGTGGCCACTCATTTAAGTTCTGATCAAGTTCATCATTGCTTAACTTACATCTCATCAATTATGTTCAAAAAAGGAAAACTTTATACAAAATTCACATATCTATTAATAGAAATTTTAGAAATATTTAAAATATTACTCTCGATAGTTTTCAAATTTGCATATTTCCCAAAAATAAATTTTGAGAGTTTATTCTGTGTCTTTGAGGCCAAATATTACATTTCTTTTAGGCTTACACTTAATTATAAAGAATGAACTTAGATATTTTTCCTAAACTATTGCTGCACAAATTAGGGAATGTCTTCAATACTTTGAAATACGGTATATTTGAAATATTTTTATAATATATATAGAATGTACTGTTGGTGTAGCCTATCCATTAATTATGTTGTCTGGATCAGACAACATTCTTCAAACTAATGGATATACTACACCAACAGTACATTTTACATGTTGTATATCCATGATACAACTATACGTATACATATACATGCGGAAACATAATAAAAAATAATGACGAAGGAATACACTTCTTTAGAAAAATATACCTCTCACACTTTATTCTCGAAAGGGTTGCGAAAAGGTTGATGTTGGTTATGCGTGAGAGGTGAGTTGGAGACGGGAACAGACTGCCACATATTGACCCCAAGTTCCTCTGTATTATAGCAGCACTTCTTCTTCATTCTGCTGGGCTGCTCAACCGGGTTCCTGAGGACCCAAGCCCTCTGTCTGGTGCTGGTTCTTTGAAATACTTTGAAATACGGTATATTTGAAATATTTTTATAATATATATAGAATGTACTGTTGGTGTAGCCTATCCATTAATTATGTTGTCTGGATCAGACAACATTCTTCAAACTAATGGATATACTACACCAACAGTACATTTTACATGTTGTATATCCATGATACAACTATACGTATACATATACATGCGGAAACATAATAAAAAATAATGACGAAGGAATACACTTCTTTAGAAAAATATACCTCTCACACTTTATTCTCGAAAGGGTTGCGAAAAGGTTGATGTTGGTTATGCGTGAGAGGTGAGTTGGAGACAGGAACAGACTGCCACATATTGACCCCAAGTTCCTCTGTATTATAGCAGCACTTCTTCTTCATTCTGCTGGGCTGCTCAACCGGGTTCCTGAGGACCCAAGCCCTCTGTCTGGTGCTGGTTCTCACTATGGCATCTTGTCCTCAACTGTGACTGGAATTTGAACTGTGACTGCAACTTGAACTGAACTCTGCCTGCCTCGAACTCCAACTGACTCAAACCGTCTGTGGCACCGGGTTATATAATTGTTTGACATCCACCTGCTTCCTGTGGGCGTCGCATCTGCACCGAATTCAACCCGTCCACAGGTCAAGGTGATATTCCGATGTCTTCGACCAGATGCCCCTGTTTCTTGATTGACAGCTCGGTCGAAGGTCAATATGTTACATACATTGCTTTTCATATAGTATATCAACTCTTTTAAAGAATTTCTAAAAATATATTTTTAAAAATCTTTAAAAACTTTCTAAAAGAAACTTCTTTTTCCACAAAACCTTTTTCTCCTGACAATGTTCTAAGGTCAATACTAGTTGAGAAACATCAAAAAAATAAACAGCATAAAACTAATATTCCTATTTATCTTATCAATTTTGTTTAACCAATATATATATATATACACACTCATCAAATGATTATAGATATAGCAGACTTATACTATCTTTAAGATTTGCATTAATTCTTGACCACTAACAATACCTTTCCATCTTATTTTCAATGCCTTTCTATAATATGATCACTAGAATATGTCATGACCTTTGCTGACAGGTAAGACCCACCCCTACAAGACATGTCCTGGATATGACAAACTCCATCAGATGGTGAGGCCCCAGTTCTAGAGCCATTCAATACAGATGACTATTTGGCATTGAAGACTTGGTTTAGCTATAAAGTCTGTTGGCAGAGATAACAAAAAATTGAAATCTTGTCTATATATGCAGGTTCAAACCTATGCTGTCTTCAAAATCAATGAAAGTTTTAACATTTATTTCATGAATCCTACCTGTGATATCATGGGTTTTATAATCTATAAGTTTTATCACATTTCATCAATTCTATTTCTCTAAAAATCCCAAACATTTCAGCCCAGTCAGCTGGGACTGTAGAATACACCAACTGCATCTCGCTGGCCTCAACAAGTCTCCTGGATATGACATTAAACAATCTGATGGTGAGGCTCCAATCCTGAAACTCAGGAGAAGGTGGAGTTCCTCTTCATTGCCATTACTCCCAGTTCCACTCTGCCCCCCAGAGTAGTAGCACCTGATAGGGTCTTGTTTATGGGTCAATTAGAATTGATTGATATTTAAACTGTGTGTAAACAAATGACTTAGAATTATTAGTATTAATAGAAGTATTAGTATTAAATAGCAATTCTTGAAACTCTTTAACTGTGTGCCAAAATTGAATTATTGGTATTACATAGCCATACTTGGAACCATTTGACTGTTTGCAAATGAATGAAGGAATAGAATTAAATAGAATTAGTATCAAACAACTTGTAACAACTTTACAGTTTGCAAACTCATGATTGATATTGAATATAACTGTGTTATGTAGCAACAATTGAAACCATTTAATTGTGTAGAAACAATAACAATACAAGTGGGCAAACAACAAATTAGTTGCAACACATTTAAAAATGAAATTACCTACAAACTATTCACTTACAAATCATATAAGTATATCCATTTAAATTTGAACAAACAAATGACAATTATTGAGTTGTTGATGTTGCTCTTGCATAGCATTACTTGAAACTATTTAACTATGTGCAAACAAATGATTAACAGTAAATTAGAATTATTCATGTCAGAGAGAAATACTTAAAACCATTTAACTGAGTGCTAAAAATATGATCTTAGGCTCATTTAAAAATGTTATCAACAAAGAGTGTTTACAAATCATATATTTAATATATACATATAAAGAGGATTTGCCATTAAATAACCTATAATGGTTGATATGACATCAAACCAAACCAAGATATTTAAAAAATATTAATAATAAAACTGATTGAAAATTGTAGTTAAATGAAACCATTAAAACTTGAATCATTTCAAAAAGTATTAGGTGTAAATCCTTCACTGCTTCTATTATTTACATAAAATCTTACATAAAAAAACATTGTCCACATAGCAACATTTAATGCTAAGTCTTTAAACACATAAATCAACTGAATTGCAGCTGGGCATAACATAGATATCATATGTGTCCAAGAACATAGATACTATCATAGCAAACTAGAACTGAAATACCATGATACCAGTAATGGATAGACATTTATCTTGGCATTGATGGAAAAACTCTATCAATGATGCCATAGGAAGAGTAGGAATGCTCCTCAGTCCTTATACTTTAAAAATCACTAAATAGCTGAGAAAGAATCCAACTGAGAATGATGTCTGCTACATTTAACAGCAACCCCTGCACAACAACCATCTCTTGCTACAGTCCCACTAATGCCAGTTATAAAACAGACATCACCACCTTCTACATTGAGTTATTTTTCCTTGTCCAACAGATTCCCAAACATAATGTTCTAGTCATTGGTAGATACATGAATGCTCAAATAGGCAAAAACGTAAATAATAAATTCCGCTTATACAACTCACCAAACAGAAATAGTGAATGCCTAGCAGATTTTTCACTTGAGTACAGACTTTCATCCCTAAACACTAAATTCCAAAAACCAGAAGGAAAACTATAGACCTACATCAACCCAAATAACTCTAAAGCACAACTAGATTATATGTATATTCATCAGCGAGACGTGGATAAACATATTCATCAGCAAGAAGTAGATAAATAGAACTTTGAACTGTGAGGCATACTCCTCTTTTGAAGGAGTATCTTCCAATCACAGAATTGTCTCAGCAAAGATTCACTTGAAAAATAAGAAACAAACAGTTAAAGCTTCCCAATATAACTGGTCTTCACTTACCAAAAATGATATCAGCAATCAATATACAGTAATTGTAAGAAACAAGTCTGATACTCATCAGGAGACATCTAAAAGACATACACCAAATGACATATTTGAACATTTTATTACAGCCCATATAGAAGCAGCAACAGAGTACATATCAACTAATCCAAGAGCCAAATGTAGAGTTCTATAGGAGTCAATAGCAGTTAGGGGAAAATAAGATACCATGAAAAAAGCCTTCTTACTTATTAAAAGAAACCCAACTATTACCAATTAGCAGAAACTTAAAGCCTAGAGAGAACTAACACATACCAAAAAGAACAACGAAAATTCATTCGAAGCCAAATCAACAAACTCAGAAATACAGTAGAAGATAGACAATTACTATTAGCATGGCAGACAGTAAATGAAGTGTGCAGAAGGAAGAGCACCTCGAGAGGAAAATTAAAAGCTGCCAGCCAAAGAGAAAGACTTCAGAATTGGAAAGAACATTTCAAGAATCTGCATGGAAATCCACTTGAAATCATCAATAAACCAACTAGACATCAAACTAGGACAGATTATAATGGAAGAACTTGATGAACTACTGAAAAAAATAAAAAGAGAAAGCTGCAGGTCTTAATGAAATATCTCCTGAAGGATGGAAAACAAAAAATAAAAAGAGAAAGCTGCAGGTCTTAATGAAATATCTCCTGAAGGATGGAAAACAAAAAATAAAAAGAGGAAGCTGCAGGTCTTAATGAAATATCTCCTGAAGGATGGAAAACAAAAAATAAAAAGAGAAAGCTGCAGGTCTTAATGAAATATCTCCTGAAGGATGGAAAACAAAAAATAAAAAGAGGAAGCTGCAGGTCTTAATGAAATATCTCCTGAAGGATGGAAAACAAAAAATAAAAAGAGAAAGCTGCAGGTCTTAATGAAATATCTCCTGAAGGATGGAAAACAAAAAATAAAAAGAGGAAGCTGCAGGTCTTAATGAAATATCTCCTGAAGGATGGAAAACAAAAAAATAAAAAGAGAAAGCTGCAGGTCTTAATGAAATATCTCCTGAAGGATGGAAAACAAAAAAATTTGATGATATACTTCTCTGATTATGCAACACTGAGTATAAACAAAACACATTGGGGAAATGGACAAAAAGTTGCAACCTCCCCTTCCGTAAGAAAGATGATTTTGGAATCACTAAGAACTAAAGAGGCATAACTCTTACTACTAAGGTTTATAATGCTTTGCTTCTCATCTGAAATCAAGAAAATTCTTTTGAAAAACCAGAAAAACTTTCAAAGAAATCGATCCATAACTTCACAGATTCTGACTAGTCGTCAAATCATCAAAGGAGTATGTGCATAAATCTTGAGGTAACACTATTGTTTATAGATTTCTTCAAGGCATTTGATTCCATACACAGAGGAAAGATGAAACAAATACATCTAGCATGTGCTCTTTCCAAAGAAACTGTCACCACTATAATGATGCTTTACAAAACCATGAAAGCAACTGTTCACTCACCTGGTGGAAATACTGACTTTTTCAACATTTTCACAGGAGTTTTGCCAAGAGATGCATTAGTGGCTTTATAGATGTTTATACTCTGCCTAGATTACATACTATGAATATCAATACATCTAATAAAAGAAAATGGTTTCACATTAAAAAAGACAAGAAGCAGACAATATCTTGCAGAAACAATGACAGATGCAGACTATGCAGATGATCTAGCACTTCTAGCAAATACTTCTGCCAAAGTTAAATCCCTGCTGTATAGTATAGGGTAAGCAGCTTGAGGCATTGCCTTCTATATGAAAACAAATAAAACAGAGTGTATGTGTTTTAAAGAAGATAGAGCCAACTCCATTTTAAAGGGCAAGCCACTGAAATTAGTAAAACCAGTTTATGTACTATGGCAGTAATATCTTATCTACTGAAAGCAATGTCAACACACCTATTGAAGACATGGAGTGTTATTGACAGGTTATCAATCATACAGAACAAGTCTAAGAAGCAACACCCAACAAAAAAGCAACTGTACAGCCACTTACCTCCCATCTCACAAACCATCAAAGTAAGATGAACAAGACATACTGGAGAAATAAGAACAAACTCATAAGCGACATTCTCTTATGAACCCCCTACACATGGATGTGCCAGTGTTGGCCAACCAGCAAAGACTTACATACATTAGCTCAGTGTGGACACTGGATGTCATCCACAAGACCTACCAGAAATGATGGATGATAGGACCAATGACTAGAGAAAGTTAAGAAACTCTGTATTATCAGTATGACTTGATGATGATGATGATGATGACAAGAAATTAAGGTGTCTGTGGTTGATCCAGGAATTGATAGCACTACTCAACTGCAAAATGATATGGCAGATCCAGAAGCAGTATTGGATTTTAATGAAGAATCTTATTCTATTAGTGAAGATTAAAAAGGAACAAATAATAAAGAGTTTATATATTTTTAAAAAAGGAAGAATGTCATCGACTTAAGGAACAAAAAAAAAATAGAAAAGCTTCTTAAATTAAGTGATGTTATTCTTAGCAAATAAAACAATGATAAATCTGAATGGAAATATTAGAGAGGTTATCTGGCTACATTTGGTAAGATTCGGTGCTAGGGAGGATATTTAGTCACATCCCAACTGACCAAGGTCCAATATTAGTATATCTATTGATACACTAATACTGAATAAATGGAAGAAAAGATGAAATAAACTCATATGAAACAAAAAGAGAAGCCAGAGATGCATCAGGCTAGATTTTGATAAAGATATGTCAGATTGATAAAAGTATAATGAACAGCCAAATCTTCAAAAGAAAATGGTAAATGAAAATAATGAAACTGAAGTAAAGGTGTTTTTCATATATAGTCAGTGGGGGATTTACATAACTAAACTGAATAACTTGAAATAGAAATTCTTTTGACAATTAAACTATATAGTTATGCTAAATAGAACTGTTTATTTGTATAAACATGGATTTGGCATTAAATAACTAAGAAAGCTTGATATGCCATGAAACCCAAACAAACAAACAAACAAAAAACAAACTCTCTCTCTCTCTCTATATATATATATATATATATAGAGAGAGAGAGAGAGAGAGTTTGCCATATTTATAAATAGTATTCCCTATCAGTGTTAAAGTACATATATCTAAGTTAGGGTAGTGTAGACAAAGAGTCAACTCAATGTTGCTTGGTGATTGTCCGTTTCTGGCCTATGCCATCATTGAATCAATGGTTGCATGTTGACTATGTCTATGTAATCCTAACTTTATACATATATATATATATATATATATATATATATATATATATATATATGCCCTATGATCACATATTTCTTCTTGTGAAGTATCCACTTTTTATTGTATATCACAATTTGTTTGAATTATATTTTCTAGTTCACTCTCTAAAATCTGGTTTGAAGAATACTGAAAAGTCATTATCCAAGAAAAAAACACTAAATCAGGTTTAGCAGAGCATGTGTGAAAAGGAAAGTTGGCATACTGCTATTGTGATCAAAATATTACATACAGGAAACCAATACACAGAAGAAAACAATTCATTTTAGCATTATTATAAAGCCTTTGAAAAACTTCAGCTATGGCATTGTGAATTCCTCCTTACTTCTGACAACAGTGGTCAGTTAGAAGGCAGAGTGTAATCAGATCTGTTCTCAAATTAGTATCACAGTAACATGACACCTTAACTTAGTCCTGTGATTCTGCTAGATTATGATAGTCAAGCCGAGGAGGTGAAAAGAACAAAATTAGCAATAGATGCAATATACCTCAGAAAAAGGCTAAAGAACATATCAGTAGAAACAGTTTGTTAAAATAAAAACAGCAATCCAAAAAAAAAAAAAAAAACATCTATAGAATAATATATACTATGAGATTTTTCAAAAATAAAAATGTCTGCAAAACATGCCTTGAAATTATCATATTTGCTTTACAGAAATTGTTTTTCTCATGATAAATATGTAGCAATAACAAAAATGGATATAAATCTTACCAATTAACCAATCATCTTTTGGTATAAATATTAAAATGGTCGGTGTCTTTTTCATTTTGTTTTTTGCTCTAGTATCACTCGAAGACACTTGCATTATGTGATCATTTTCTATTCAAGTTATAAGTTAATATAAGTGTTCTAATCTCAGAAAGAGCTCCCACATCACAAAAGCAGGAATGACAGAGGAGGGAACTGTAAAAATGATCTCAGTTTGATTATATAAGTAAATAGGTTTTAGCACAAAGCAGAGGATATGGAAAACAAAAGTAAGATGGGAGTTTGTAATGAAACTGAACTTTACTCCATCCAAATAAGAACAGATCTGGTAGTTATAAAGAAAGAAAAAAGAGATCATTGTTTTGGTTGTGCCAGGAGGCCATAGGGAGCTATTGAAAGAAATAAAAGAATCTGGAAAGATAATCTTGCCCAAGAGCTACAAAAGTGTAAAATGTGAAGATTAGTATAATAGTGGGCATATATGGAATGATGCCAAAAATACGAGAGACAAGGCTGGATGAATTAGGAATTTCAAAGAATGTTTAGACTACCCTGACCATTGCATTATTAGAGTCTGTGGAAATTCTGAGGAAGATGTTGTCACTCAATCATCAGTAATAACCCTAAACATTGGGCCAACATGCAAACATTGAAATATAAATATTCATCATCATCATCATCATCATGTCGCACCATCAGCACGGATATCCCTGACTCTCTCTCATCACCCCCCCTACATCGTCCATTGCTTCCGGCAGGTCTTCATGGCTACATCCCGTATCTACACAGGGCTGCTGTATGTAGTTTCGAGCTGGATATCCTGCCTTTGCTCGTCCATGTGAATGGGTCCACTGGAGTACATCACTTATGAGCTCGTCCCTACTTCTCCAGTAGTGTCCGGCATGTCTGGTTCATCTAATTTTGATAGTTTTCGTGATGGGTGGTTGTTGGCCATACAGCTGCTGCTTTGTGGGGTGCTGCCTCCAGGACCTGTTCAATATTGCTTGCAGAATTCTTGTGTAGTTTCTGTCAAGCTTTTTCTCCATCAGTTTAGTTAGCATCCGTGTAGTGCATCCATATAGCAGTATCGACACAACCACTAAAAAAAAAATATATATATATAGATACTTGATGATAGTAAAAGAGAGAAAATCTGTCTAGTAAAGTAAATACTTTTTCTGAAAAAAGGGATCAATATGATAACTTTTTTAGAAAAGTAAAAAAGCCAAAAAATAATTGAATAGGGAATATATAAATAATGATTATATCAAACATGATCAGAGAACACTTGCTTCAGTTCTGAAAAATCTCACAAAAAAAGATTTAAAGAACATGGGATTAAAAAAGAATTTAATCTGTTCTGACAACAGCATTATTGAAATCAGTAATAACACTAAAAGAAATAGAGAATTGAGAAGGCTTCCTGTCTCCTGATCTCCAGTGAGATTCACCATATATATCACTGGTATAATGATAATTTGCTCACTCATATATTTTGAGAGATAAAACACTGATAAAAGATTGAGTTCAATCCTCATGAAGGATAGTGTAGAAATAAAGTAGGTTTTAGATATGAAATTGCTTGAATCACAGAACTTATGTTAGAACTGTTTTAAAAAAAAAGCAAAGGGTTCTTTCTTAAAAGTCACATCAATTTACAAAGGACAGGTTAAAATATTTCTATGATATTTTTAGATTATTTAGGATGCAAATTAAAATGTTTTATCTAAAAATTTATTTTTCAATGAAAAGTCAGTTGTTATTTGACTATCAATATTTATAGTATTTTCACTTTAAAGACTTTTGTGTCCGGGGTAGGACACTAAAATGCATCTGATGGTGAGGCTGGAGATGTAGAGAGTGTGGTGTACCCCTTCATTGTCATTAGTCCCAAGTCTACTCTGACATGGAACAGTAGTATCTATGAGGGCACTATCTATGAGTTATTGAACTAGTGTCCTGGGTATGATACTAAACTGTATCTGATGGTGAGGCTGGAGATCTAGAGAGTGTGGTATATGCCTTCATTGTCATTAGTCCCAGGTCTACTCCAATATGAAATGGTAGTATGTGTTAGAGTCCCATCTATGAGTCAAATCGATATGTTTAAACATTATTTGTATTCAATAGGACTGTGTGCAAAAAAATTTTCCTAATAAACAACTCTATAAAAAAATGTAAATATGAATGTACAATGAATGTGATTCCTTAACCTCTTGGCATAGAGTAATCCTAGGCAGGTTGATATGCCATTAAAATTAAATCAATCAATCAATCGTTTAAAAATTTTTAGTCTCTCCATCTTGAACAGAAACAAATCTTATAAAAAAAAACAATGATTACCAGTTTTTGATCATTTTTGGAAATTAAAGTTGAATCATTAAATATTGAAAACATTTTATTCTTGGTAAAAATTTAAACAATTCACTTATTGTTGTAGCATGAGAGACCTAATAAAAATTTTATCTACTTCTTTAATGAATAATCAGTTAAAATCAAAGTAGATACAAAATATACATTGGATGTGTTTTGAAATTATTGCTGCCTTCCAAGTCATTGCTTTTTGAGTGTTCATTTCACACTGATTACTTCATTATAGTGTCTTTATTTTCAAAATCACCTTAGCTATTTATTAAATATAGTCTGACACAAGACCATACCAGAACTGGGAAGATTGTGCTGCACTACTCTTCCAGCTGCCTTGAAAATCAGCCTTAATAATTTTATCTTTTACATGCCCAAACAACCACTCATCACTAGTACTGGTGGAGAATATACAACTACCTTAGACACCAAGCAATAACTGAGTGGATTGTAAGATTGTTTCGTGTATTTAGTTTGAAAAATTAAGTATAATCTTCTTTGTATCCCCTCATATATGTATTCATTAGGTACTTTTGAGTATTTTTTATAAATACCATTATTTTTTGGTAAAAAGACAAGATTTAATTTAAAGCATACAATATTTGATTTCATTTATTATTTTTTGATAATTATAATTTAATTATATTTGATATATTTTTCTTTTATTTTCATGAAGTGATTATCATTTGAAAAAGAAATGCTGTATATCTTTTACACACTTCAAATAACTGAAATCATTATCAGAAATTTAAACAACACTATGCTAGTAATCAATATTCAAAACATTAATTTACCAGTACAGATGACTTGTGCCTCTTGAAGAAAAAATTGATATTCAGCAGTTCTGCAATAAAAGAAACTTTTCTAATATCAATAAGGGTACTTATTAAGTTTAGCTTAATCTGGTACAAGGTCACAGCTGTTGAGCTCATAGGACTAAAAATAATTGGCAAAACAAATTTGCTCCCAATCTAGCAGGTGCTCTATATCAGTGGTTGGCTCAAATTGTCAATTCTTGGTGATATTTTTGACAAAAATACATGCAATTCACTTTGTATAACAAATCTAGATTTGTATTTGGTCATCCTATTGATAAGTGCTGAAAATTTTGTTTTGCATAAATATGTTGTTGCAAAAGGTAGCAGCATTTTAAGACAATAGTGGATGCTTAGAAGCCACACTAAGCCAAAATTTTAGGAATGGTTGCTGTTTAAATTGAATTTTCATAGGTGTATACGGGAAATACAAATTTTCAGTTCTATTGCTAATCAGATAATATAGACCAGACACCTTTGCAGTATCTGCGAACCACTGCTGTTGATGTTATGGACTCTCTGTGGTCCGGGGACCACAGTTTGAAAACCACTGCTCTATATAGGTATTTTTAAAGCCTAGTTTTGCATATATTTGGTGTAGCAGAGAACCATTGCATAGCAGTCACTATACTATCAATAGTCTTTGAGATAAACTTGTTAACTACTGCTGAAAAATAAGTTATTCATTTTCTCATTGTGTTCAGACTCATTTTCTAAATGGTCAAATGTGAAATAAACTTCCTCAAAAACCTTTTTTTCATTGCTGTGGAGTTTGTGGTGTGTTTTTATTTTTAATTATGAGATGATTTTATTCAGGAGATACAACTGAAAACAACTGACTTCTAAAACCTACTTGATTAAAAAAATATTATTACTATTATTTAATGTTCAGTTTTATTTTCAGTTTCTTACAATCCTTCACTAGGTTTTTACCTAAGACCTAGCTTGAGGGAAATTAGTGATTATATGTATTTATGTTTTTTATACTTCTTTTGGGTGATATTTTTCAGCCACATTGATAATACTTTCCTAAGGAGATGAGCAGTTCTGCAAAGTGCAATTTTTGTATTTCATATAGGCTAGGATTGCTAGTTATCTTGTCAATGTGTTTATCTGTCCCTTTCTTGATCATACCCAGTACTCTCACTATTACTGGCACCGTGGTGGTTTTAAGGTGACACATTTTCTCAATTTCTATTTTCAAGCTTTTGCACTTATTATTGTTATTATCCTTATTATTTTACTCCTTCCAAGTTTTTCACATAAACATTAGCGGAAGGACTTTTACTGAAGTTTGAGTTACAAGTTTCCTCAGGTCTCCGGAATTCTTCTTAATATTCTGGCTGATCTCAACAATGTTGGATAGTCTGCACTCCTCCAATTTTGGACTCTTTCAGTCTCCTTTTCAAGCCTTTGAGGATCATTCCAAGTGTGCAAATTACAATTGGTATCAGCATCACTTTCATATCCCACAACTTTATCAGTTCTCTAGCAAGGTTCAAGCATTTGTCTCTCTTTGTGCTTTCTTTGATTTTCACTCTGTGGTTCACTGGAGGATAGCAAAACCCATTCTACAGAAAGTTTTTTTTTTTGTTAATTATCACTCGGAGACCTGGTCTGGTCTGGCTAGGATTAGGTGATCTGTTTGTATCTCAAAATTCCGGAGAGAATTTTATACATCTCATTCTCTAAGAGGGATTCTGGTTTGTGCATGGACTATTCAGCAGTCAAATTTCAATTTTCGATTTCTTGCACAATTCTCAGTGGATCACCTTCCCCATCCAATTATGTCTAGTCTTATACTTCTTTTGTGTTAGTTTGCTATATTCACTTATTATATGATTAATGGTTTTGTCTATCACTACATTATCTACGCTTGCTTTCTGTTGTGTATTATTAATTTTTGTTTTAATATAGTTGGTCCTTATGTCGTTGTTTTGTGCTGCTATTAGAAGTAATTCAGTTTTTCTCAAGGTTTCCCTTCCATAGCCATGTCCAGATCTTCTCAAGTAAGATTTTGCCAATTTGCCATTTGAAATACCCATAACGTTTTTCTTTCCATTTCTGTTTCCTAGTTATTGTTGTTTAGTTTAAATTGATAGCTTTTCATTGGAGTCTGAGTGACAGCAAGTCAGGCATCTTCTAAGTATCCTGGCTGATTTTAGTAGTGCTGTAGTCTTGTTGGTTTCATTTCTTCCTCTAATCTCTAGAATAATAAGTCTCTTTTCTAAGTTGTTGAGGATTGTTCCAAGAGCTCCAACTATGCTGGTATTACAGTCACTTTCAGGTTCCAAAGCTTTTTCAGTTGTCTGGCAAGGTCTATGTGATTGTCCAGTTTTTCACCTTCTTTCACTATCACTCTGAGGTCTGATAGCACAAAAAAATTCATTAAATGACAAGGTCTTTTTTCTTGTTAATTAAAACTCATATCTTCTTGCTGGCATAATGATTATTAGAGTTGTAGTATTAATCAAAGAATCATTGAATTAAAGAGAAATATTACAAACCAAATTCGAGTTACTCGACATGGAGCAGTGGTTAGCAAGTTAGTATTACAGATCATTCCTAATCTAGTGAACTTGATCTTTACTGTGTTCCCAACCCCTATGACTTTGAACCAGACTAAGCTTACTTAAATGTACATAAAGTGGCAATACAAGAAAAACAAAACATAACAAAAAACTAACCTACAGCAATTTTAAAGTCAAAAGGACACTTGGTGTCACTCAATCCCAGCAATAACGACCAGCACAACCCACACCAATCAACCACCTATATTATACACTCCCACTCCACACACTGTCACCCACTGCCCTCAATATAATCTGGTCATATCACAATACAAGCTACTACCCACTTAACTTTCATTTTCCAACCTTGTCTCCGTCCGTCTTTTTCCAACTCCAGCAAAGGACGAAATAAGAGATCCAGAATAATATTTAGACGAATTTTTTTTCTTTTCTCCTCCATTTTAAAATGTTTTTATTGTTAAACAAGTGCCGGTTTGATGAGGATTAGTCATTCATAATGACACTAAATTGAAATAATAATTAATATAATTTTAATATCATCCTCAATTTGGATGATCAAGTTATGATTTGAGTGAATAAATGCGTTTATTTTGGAAACGTCACCATTCTCACGACGACGACCACGACGACGACCACGACAATGACGGGGAGGTAGATCCATGTGAGAGAAGAAAAAAAAAGAGGATTCCCACCACTATCACCACCACCACCACGCCGTTGTTGCAAACAATTTTAGCAATGATGACTTAGAAACAAGAATAGAAACGACATAATAAAGAGACAAGTGTCCCCCCCCCACTATACACACTCTCCATCCTCTGTGAAAACTAAAGCAAGTTTCGCGGAGAAAATGTGCTTAACTCTAGTAAGATCGAATCCAAACAACAACAGTTGTCACTTACTTAACATAAGCTTTCTTCACGCAAATATTGTTGAGGGAGACTTTGTTGACTTTTAGTTATTTATTTTTTTCTCATTGAACAAGTCCTAAATTTTGTGGTGATTCTTTTATTCCTTGCTTTATGCGAATAAAATTTATTTATTTTGAAGGAAAACAATAATTCTGGAGTGTAATCAACGCTGTAATAAATCGAAGTGGTGGAGAAAAGAGAAGAGGAGAGAAAAGAGAAGAGAACGAAAGAGAAGATGAAACAGTGAGGGAATAAGACGGAGGAGGAGGAGGAGGATTGCTGCTGCTGGTGCTGCTACTTGCATGGTGAGAAGCGGACGGCCACGGAACGAACTCAAAGGCAAATAATACATAAACAAACAGGAGGGTGTGGGCGGTCAGAGAGAGAGAGAGAGAGAGAGAGAGAGAGAGAGAGAAAGAAAGAGACAGACAGACAGAGTGGCCCACAGAGAGAGAGAGAGAGAGAGAGAGAGAGAAAGAGAGCGAGAGAGCTCTGATAAATCTACCAACAACAAGTGTTGTGTCTTATTCTTCAGAATTGTTCGGTTCTCTTTGCAAATTTAATCGGTGGTAGCTTCATCCCTGACTGCTCCGAAGCGAGCCACGTTCCCCATCCCACTCCCAAAAAGGAGAAGAGGGAATTGTTGTCGGTGTAATTAAGAAAAGAAAACCCTACCTACTGCGCGACTCGAACCGCTAACTCTAACAGCTTCCAGTGAGCAGTGAGTCGCTAGAAAAGAATTCCGAGTAACCTCCTACTGTACCTCCGTCTTTTACAGTCATTTTAACCGCAAGAATCCTTCTTTCTGAGCACCCTCGTCTCGTCGTGTCCGGGGGTGGACGGTCTTTATTTTGTATAATTAATTAATTGCTATTATAATCTAATTCCGTTTTATAAGATCGGATCAGAGAGAAGTTTAAGGAACAACAACAACAAAAAAGTAAAGAAAGGTCATTTTGAGATTTGCTAGAACTAATTCTTTGGTCGCATTGAACAAAGTCTACAACGCACAATTTTCCAAAGAGATAGAGACAGAAAGAAATAGAGAATGAGAGGCAGAAAGTGAATGAAAGGGAGAGAGAGGGGAATGTGATTCTTGTCTCTTTGAAGGAACCGGCAGAGTTTAAAGACAAAACCCGAGGGAGGAAGAAGACAGACACGGAAGAAGAAAAAAAAAGGAGCAACCAAAAACGCAAACGGATATTTGAAAGAACGAGGAAACTAAACAGAAGCTACACACTCTTCTTCTTCTTCTTCTTCTTCTTCTTACCCACTCAATTTCCTTGCCTCACCTCTCCCCTTTTTTTTTTTCGCCAGTTGGAATTTCTGTTGAAAGACGAAACAGTAAAGAAGATTCTTCTGTCCAGTTAAAAGCGGGTTGAATTCTTTTCTTCTAAGTGGAAAGAGTTTCTGATCACCTTCAACTGACAGAGTTTGCAGTTGAACCGAGAAGTTCAGAGAGAGAGAGAGAGAGAGAGAGAGAATGAGAGAGAGAGAGAAGCAAAGACAGTGAGTGTGGTCATCAGTGTCTTTTCATCTCAGGGGAACAGAGAAATAAAAAAAGCGAGAATGTAAGGACATCATTGTCTACGACGAAGGCTGCATTACCAAAAAGTCTAAAACAAAAAAGCGTTCTAAAAACTATATCTGTTTTATTTTATTTTATTCATACTCTCTGATCATTCTCTTTTACTTACAGGAACACGATTTTTATGTCATCATGACAATAATATATGATATTTTATAATAATTATAATAATTTACTCCTCGTGGAAAAATATTGCCTTCCAAAATTATTGAGTTTGACAGTTTGAAGGAATGTATTTGTGAGGAAAAGTCAAGCCAAGTATATTTGATAAATTATTCTGAGTTTTATGCGACCGGATAAATTATCAACTGCAACTTGGAGAGTTTCCTTGGTTAAGTGTCGGGCTTTCCTTTCGATATAACAAGAGTTAGATTAAAAACAAATCAACCAACATCAGGCTTATATATATCACACCTGTGCTACTTATTACTATTAATACTATTACTATTACAGGTGGATCATTGTAATTTTTTAAAAGCAAGGCCCACTAAGCTACAACAACCTTTTGCGTTCCACTGGGATTGGCCTAACATCTTCACGGATATGGTTATGCTGTTCTTTTTGGTCGTTTCCAACGAGTTAGTGTGGAGAGATCCTTTCAGTCGGCACGTTTAAAATATCTCCCGCCTGACTTCAGTTTTCCCCGTCCTTTCTCATAGTTTCTTAAAAGTGTGATAAAAAAAAACCTATCCTTAAACGAAATAAAAAATAAGAATAGATAAATAAAAATGAAAAAATAAAAACAGCAACAACTATAACAACAAAACACGACGACGACGACAACAATTACTACCACCCGTAAAGCAAAAAGGTCAACAAAAATTG
The DNA here is from genome assembly GCA_963585895.1 of Sepioteuthis lessoniana. Lineage (NCBI taxonomy): Eukaryota > Metazoa > Mollusca > Cephalopoda > Myopsida > Loliginidae > Sepioteuthis > Sepioteuthis lessoniana. The sequence continues at coordinate 140,865,126 of OY757907.1, read as the reverse complement.
ACAGACGACAGATTTATCCCTATTCGTAGGTCACGAATTCCTTGCTGCTTTGTTGTTTTTTTCCTGTGATCCTAGCCACAATGAGTCTGTCAACCACTGTAGCCGCATCTACACGTGCCCGCAAGGAAAGCCGCACTCGCGCCAAGGTACCCATCTTCTCATCTATACCTTCCAACAAACACAACAACCAACACCAAACCAGCGTGGATGACAGTAATAACGGGTAGGTACCTGATCTTTACATATCTACTTATTTATCAATTTGGTTTTGTTCTCAGCAGTTCATATCTATCTATATCTATCATATCTATATCGATTTCAGTCTATTCATATTGAAATCTATCTATCTATCTATCTATCTATCTATCTATCTATCTATGCCTGATTACATCTAAATCTATTTATCTATCGATTCTGCTGTCTGTCCTTCTGTTCCGAATCCCCCCCTTTTTTTCATCACAACACTTTTCTTTATTTTTCACATGGGCCTTGACATGTCGCAAGAAAAACTAGTGAGAGATACGCATGATTTTCTTAAGCTCGTATTTTTATTTATTGTTTTGCGACTAACTCCGCAACTACTTATGCAACAACCTCCAATTACAACTACAACTAATGACGAATTACAACAATATCATTACTTTCCATTTTATTGTTGTAACGCATATCATTATTATTATTATTATTACTATTATTATTATTATTATTGAATTTGTAGAGAGAAAAATCTACATTGGAAGAATTGGATTGTTTTGGAGAGTGAGGATTATCATTTCTGAATCCTTTGTTCGTTTTTGTTATCTGCTACTATAGTGTAGTCAGTACTTTTTCCGTAACTCTTTTCTTTGGTGATGACGATGTCATGTAATAATAAATCTTATAAAAGGTTTACTCGACACCCCAACCCTCTTAGTGCTACCAACACACAATTAGTTTGACTTTAGTTTTCTTCTAAAGGCGATCATTTCAGGGCGTTAAAAGCAGCACATGTTTCACCTTTGTTAATCTCTCTCTCTCTCTCTCTCTCTCTCTCTCAACTAACTTTTCTAATTTGTATGCTTTGTCAACAGAAAGCAAAATGTTCTTGTTTCTTTGACAATTATTTCAAATTGAGAAGAAACAAAAAGACAATTAGGAAAAAAAAAAGATAAACGAAAAAACAACAGGTAATTTGGGGAGTCATTTTGTTTTTATTCTTTAATTTTCGGGGAAGTGTCCTTCATTGCATCATTAAAAATATAAATTGCAAAAGTGGTTCGAGAAAGTCAAATGATAGGTTTGAATGTTTTCTTTATTATTATCATTAAATCTCATCACAAATATATCAAGACAAAAAACGTCTAGAGGAAATTTTTAGTTATTTCTTATTCAACAAATGCTCAAATTATTTAAGCTTTTCCTTTAAAACAAGAGAGGGGAAATAAAAAAGAACTTGAAAGAAGTGGTAAAAAATTTTTAAAAATTAGGAAAGAAACTAAAAGCCAGGACAAAATTGTAAAAAAAAAATTACAAAAGAAAAGCATGATAAAATACGAATTAAAAAAAATAAATCGAATATTGAAAAAATGTTCTTTAAAATCTAGCTACTATCATTATGGACCAATTGCAAATCTAACAGTGGATTTGTTATGGAATTATAACATTATTTTACATTAGAAGAGTGACTCTTTAAGTTGGTTGCTTTTCTGAGAGCGAACATTCATCCACACATCAACCGATCCCTCCCCGCCAGTATCCACCACCGCTGTCAGCCACATCTGGCTGTGACGTCATTTGGCTATGTGCTGGACTCACCCAAACCTCCTTTCACTTTCGTTTTCGTCCTCACATTCGATCCTGTCCACCCACCTGTTTTCCTACGCACTTATCACCGCCCCTTTCTTTTCGCCCCCTCCAAACCTTGTTTCTTTCCTCAGCTTACCCACACTTTCCTTCCTTCTTGTCAACGACTTGAGCCTTAGCAACAAATGGGGGAAAAAAGAAAGAAAAAAAATGCCTATTTTGAATATCCACAGTGGCCAAGTTTAGCAAATGATCATAACAAATTTCAATTGCCAATAACCAGCCCATGTATTTCTTTACAACCACAAAACGTTTTTCTCTTTTTGTTTTTAATTTTCTCAAATGTTAAAAAACAATACTGAAAAGCATGTTGCTACTGCTGCTGAGGTGATTTTTTCTTATTTAAAAGAAAAATAATTTAAAATTATTTTTAAATATCAAAGTACTGTATTCATGAAGAGACAAGGTTAGAGAAGAGAATCACCTTTCAACTTTGTTAAAGTTTCCAAACTAGCATAATTTACATAGAAAAAGGCATTGTGTGTGTGTGTGTGTGTGTGTGTGTGTGTGTGTGAAATCTTAAGGGAGTCTCTCAAACTATGATCTTCATCTTTGTTGTCTTTGTCATCATCTAATTTGATCGGTTATCTTCCCACTCATCATCAGGTTATTATTGAAAGCTACATCAACTAATGATGATCATAGTATGTAGCAAAGAAGAAACAATAAAAGCACAAGTTATATTTAATCATTAAAAGCTGTTTATCTTTAATTTTAAAATAAGGGCTTTATTGGTGGCGAGATAATTGTGGATTTCTTACCACTGCCAGAACCAGATATTCAATCCAATGTAAAAGCCACAATTTCTAATTTTTGAAGATCCTCTTCAACTGGAAAATTGGTGCAACACAGTCTTCTATTTTTATTCCATTTTAGTTTTGTACTAGGATTAGTATATAAGGATCTGCCTGTTGTTCGATTTTGTTGTGTATTTCTTGCTGTTACCAGTAGTGGTAGTTATAAAAAGTCAGGAATTGAGCTGCTAATTTCCAAGGTTGACTGAGATTTCATACTTAGAAAATTGGTACACAACAAATTTCCTGCAACTGTTTTCCCAGTTTGGCTTTGAACCGGAAATCTAAGAGAAGCATTTCTAATAACTAAACATTAAATTTCACAGTGTGAACAAAGTTTGATATAAAGAAATGTAATTATAGAATTTAATGCAGACAAAAGTAAAATAGAAACATTAGGCTTTTATTTCTAATGTAAGCAACTAAAATTAATTCACCATGTGTAATTCAATAATAAAAACATTGAAGTAAAGACTATCAAGTAAAATAATTCTAAAAGTAGATACTTAAAAAATTAAGAGGTGTTGCTTTGAAAAAGGTTTTGAGAATTATCCCCAAAATTTGTTATTGAAATTACCTGACCAAAACTCAGAGCGAATACAAAACATTCACTAACAGAAGAAACACACAGAAAAAAAACTTTCCTAAACTTTATCCAACCAAGCAGGCAAATGGCAATAATAATAATAATAATAATAATAATAAAACAAAAAGAGAGACAAGCACTTAAACCATGCTAAAGAACTGAAAAAACTATGGCACATGAAGGTGACAGTGATACCAATTGTAATTGGTGCACTTGGAATGATCCCCAAAAACTTGGCAAGGGGGCTGGAAAAGTTAGAAATCAGAAGATGAGCCAAGACCATCCAAACTACAGCATTATTAAGATTAGCTAAAATACTGAGAAATGTCCTGGAAACCTGAGGAGACTCGATGTCATTCAGACTCCAGTAAAAGACAATCAGCTAAAAAACTTGCAAGGAGTAATATAATAATAACAGATTAGTATAATTTCTAATTATGTTTCATATAAGAAACAGCTATAGAGAAAAGACTAAACTAACATTTGACTCATTATTTATAAAGTGTGTAGTATGTCAAAGATCCAAGCCAGCATTGCACTTCTGATGCAGACCTGCCGATGGTTGATGAAGCTAATACAGGACATGCTTGTCCTTTAACAGCAGCTGCATCCAAAGATTTGAATAGTATGGGGGAAAATTCTGGTTTTCATGACGCTATCTCTTCTTTTCAACAATGGTTCCACAGCTTTTCTTAATAAGTAAGATAGCCTGGAAGATTGTCACCATGTAATAAACAGCAATGTGAACTTGGTATAAAATGACTAAAGATCAGGTTTCTTCGAATTGGCAATTATTTAATCTTGTAAAACAGAAGGAAAATCTATTTTTTATGACTCACAAATGAATCCGTCAAAACCTGTGTGGCTTAAAAAATAAATAAAAAATACTTAGAGGAATTTTTCTTTTTATCAAACTTACTTTAGATTTGTAGAAAACTACAATTGTGTCTAGTGATGATTATACTAGCTTAGCATCTATGGTGGGAAAAACTCGCAAGGAGTAATATAATAATAATATTATTATTAATAATAATAATAATAATAGATTATTATAATTTCTGATTATGTCTAACTTGTTAACCATCACTCTATAGCAGCAATCCAAACTTTATTTAGATATAAAATGTCTGGTAAGAAACTATAGTAATAACTCTTTTTTTTTCTTATAAGGTAATAGCATGTAATTTATTTTTTTAAAATATGAATCATTGTAAAAAATTAAAAAATATCTTTCATCTAAGATATAAGCTGTCATCAAGGAATCTCCAAATAATCCTGTTTTGGGCTTTTCTCAACTGACTCAACGTATATCTCAGCTTTCATGTATAGCTGTTCAAAGTCCTGGTATCAAATGTTTTTTTGGCAATACTATATGTCTGATACTGCCTTTTCTTCATAATCTCATACCCAGTAATCCTCAAGAAGACTCATTTCTTTTCAGAACTGTTTTGTTGGTCTCTAGTCAATGTAAGGTAAATTTTTGGACATAATAAGGTTGCTAACTGATTACCAAAATCAGTACTTCACTTAAAGTAAAAGCTAAGTTTGCAAAGGATAATTTTCAATACTTTTCTTTTTTTCACTTGGGAAGAGCATGATAATAACATACTTTTCTTCAAAATTTAGCCTATATATGATAAAGATTTGCTTTATGAATATCCATATATGAACCTGCTTAATGGCTGAATTAAGTTATCTCCTGCTAACACCAATGGTGGGTGTTCAAGTTTAAGTAAATGCCAAAACTTTGAATGTAGACTCTAAAGGCAAAGTGGTTTTCTTTACATAGAAGACTGGTCTAAGACAATCGTCTCTACTTGTATTATGTGAGACTAAGTCGCTTCGATAGCGGAAATAGTTAAGCATTTATCATTATTGACACATGTTGATGCTGAAACCCAATTAGAAACCAGAATTCAAAGGCTGATTTTCAAAGCAAACAGACTCTTTTCCCTTATTAGACTCATGCAACACAATCTTCCTTTTCCTAGTTGGCTCTGTGCCAGATTAAGATAAGCTTTGTTAATATCAATAATTAGATTCAAAGTTTTTACTTTTCGTTCTCTTTCTGTTAGTAAATATTGATCCTCAACTTGGTAGATGATCCTACAGTTAAAGATACACAACTACTATGATGGTAACTTGCTATACTGCCTTACAGTAGTCATGATACTATTAACTTGTTGGCAAATCCATCTACTTCTTTATAAGTGTACACACATATACATACATGTGTGTGTGTGTGTGTGTGTATGATGGACATATTTCTGTACAATTGTATGTGTGATTATAGGCAACTATTTATATACATGTGTTTGCTAATGGATACTGTGACAACTACCACTACTTGATGTAGTCTTCTTTAGTTGGAAAGCAGCTTTATACTTCAATAATGTCATGTACCTTACTTCTATAAAGCAGACAGCAACTTCCACAATGCCATGTACCTTGCTTCTATAAAAGAAACAGAGGCTTTCACAATGCCATGTACCTTACTTCTGTAAAACAGATAGATGCTTCAACAATGCTAATGACCTTACTTCTATATAGCAGAGACTTCAATAATGTCAGGTACCTTAAATCTATTGAAAAGTCCCCATGGCATAATGGCTAAAGTGTTGGACTGCAATGAGTTAAATGAGTTCAATCTCTAGTTGTACTATTATGTTCACTTTCAAACTATTACTCTTGGGAAAGGCATGAACCTCTTTATCACCTTCCCAGCTATGGGTTGAATAGTATCACTGCTGCTCTTCTACAAGGATAGATTCAGCATTAAATAACCAATGAAGATTGATATGCCATTAAACTAAGAAATCAAAACCAGAACCTTACTTCTATAAACTAAACAGAGATTACAACATTGTCATGTACCCTACTTCTTTAAGAGTGTCATTCTTGAAACATTTTAGGACCAGAACTCCATCTTGAAATTTTCAACATTTTTCTTTTTCCCATGACTATATCTTAAGTTAGTTTTTTTTTTATTCAAATTATTTATGAGGGTTTGAAGTACTATGACAGACAACCTGATCTGCATACCACATTAAATTTCTAAAATATAAAAATAGATAGTTTATTTTTCAACAGGTCACTAGTAGTAACTTCTCTGACTGACAAACAGGTCTGAGTGTTTGCACTTGTTCCTAAATAAATAATTTTTTCTATTATGGTCAATAAAAAGATGGCATTCCTAATGGACATCTAAGAAGAGTTTTACTACTTAACAGAAACTCACCTTTTTATGTTGAAAAATAAACAAACAAGCTAATAAAGCAATCTTGTTTTAAACTTTTATTTATTCATGCAAGCTTCAAGAGATGAAGAATGAGCAATGGACCAACCTCGCTGAAAGAACACAGATGTACACAGACACCAGGTGCTTCTATAAAGCCTTAAAGGTAGTGTACAGCCCAATATATTATCCAGAGTCTTACGTGCAGTGCAGATGTTCCTCACAAACGGGGTGTCCATCCTAAGCTGTTGGCCAGAGCATTTTTAGGTCCTCTTTAGTGCTAACCACATTGTTCAGGAATCAGCAATTCTCTGCTAACAACCAGTAAAAATGGAACGTGATTAGTTAGCCATCACTGAAGAGACTACCAAAGCCATAAAGCAGCTAAAGAATGAAAAAGCAGCAGAAGTCAATAGAATCCCTCCAGAAATTTGGAAACATGGGAACCCAGCTTTGCATACAAAACTCTATGAGTTCTTGGTTGCTGAGAACAGAGCAAACTACTACAAGATCTCAGAACCCTTCCTAATCCCCAACAGTGTGAAGCAGGGTTGAATTCTGGTACTAACTCTCTTCACTATGATGATTAAACAAACCATGAAAGAGCTTGATGAAAGAGATGGAGTTTACATCAGATACCATCTTGATGGCAGCCTGTTTAATTTCTGATGATTACAGACCCACATGATGACTCTGGAGCAACTGCTTTGCCAATGATGCTGCTGTTGTTATCCACACAGAAAGAGCTTTGCAGCACATAACTTCCTGCTTCATAGAAGCTGGCAGCTCTTTGGGCAAGAAATCAGTTTGAAGAAGACAGCGGTGTTCTACCAGCCTGCACCTCGATAAGAATAATGCCCTCCAAACATCACCATTGACATGAGTGAGTTGAAGGTACATTGGTTCATCTATCTAGATTGCACCATCACGTTAGATGCCAACATCAACAATGGGCAGGCAAAGGTGAGCAGGGTATTTGACTGACTATATAAATGCATGTGGTACAATAAACACCCGAAGAAGTGTATAAAGATCAGCATGTATAGAACAATTGTCCTTGTCATCCACCTATATAGCTCAGAGTCATGGATTATTTATCAGTGCCACCTATGACTCTTGAAGCAGTTCCACCAATCTGTCTCCACACTATTCTCATCCACTAGAGTGATTGTCACCAATATTGAAATCTTTACAAAAGGCAAAGATCACTAGTATCAAGGCCATGCTACTGAAGTCCCAGCTACACTGGACTGGACACATCTCCAGCATTGCCTGCTCAGAATCATACTGTGTGACAAGTTCTCCCCTGGCCATCGTAACAGAAGAGCACCAAAGAAGTAACTCAAGAGCTGCTTGAAAAATACATTGGTGCCTTTCACATCAACCATTGCTAATGGTCCACCCGAGCTGAGAACTGTGATGCCTGACATCTCAGCACTAACCATATTGTCTCCTCCTTTAAAAATACTCTCAAGAACAAAAGGCACAGCAGGAGGAAATGCAATATTATGCCATCAAGATCTGACTTGATCAAGCTGCGCCCACGGCAACTATGCCTGTTTGTCACACATTGCCCTTGTCAGTCATGAACATGTCTGCAGTCAGCAAGGACCAGAGCCTGCTTGATCTTTTGAGCATCAAAAAATAGAAAATCTCCCTCCACTCTCTCTTTTCACGCAACCAACAAAAATTTGCTATACATATAGGAATGACTGGATCCTTATCTTCTCCTTCTTCATATATCTCTCTCAATTCAATAAACAAAAATAAATGAATAAAATTAAGGTCTCCTTTCTTTTTTATAGACTATTCCTCAGCCTCTCACTTTTTTCAATATTTTTCTAAGTATACGTTAATGATAAAATGATTCTCTCCAAACTGATTCCATGCTAAAAAAATCATACCTTAGTTCTCATTTTTTCAACTGAGGCTTGGTTCAGCAGTGAGAGAGAGGGAAAGAGGAAGGAGGGAAAAGGGAGCATTACATCCTATTTCTCTTTTTTCATCTTTGCATGCTAGTAATAAAAATCTAGTCTGATAAAAGGACAGGTAATTAAGACCATTGAATTCATACCTTTGCCAAAAGCTTTGAGCCCAAACAGTTTAATTGTTTTAGAAATTTTATACAAACTAATGGTCCTCCAAAGTTTGAAATCATTCAGCTGACCTCAGTATCTTAAAAAGATATTTTTTAAAAGTTCATTCCATCAACATGATAAATTATTTTATCATTAGGATAAACTTAAGCAAGTCTTTTAATCTATATCTGAACATTATGACTAATCCTCAAAGCTGAATCCCATTTGGACCTAATTGCCTGAATACCTGAAATAGTTATTTCTCACCAATGACAGGGATTGATAGTCTAACCTAGGTAAAAGCTATGATTTTAAATGTTTATTTTCAAGGTAAGTGATGTCTTTGATGATAAACTGTAAGAAAGCAAAAAACTGGTAGAGTCAGCTGTGATCATTTTGGCAATGTTCTACAAAGAAAGTACTTTGTTACATACATACAATCTACATCATAAGTACATCATAAGTACATCATGGCAACAGTCTTCTATGATGGCAAGAACAATATCTTGTTTCAATGAATAATTTGTGTGGGAGTGGCTTGAAGAAGACTTTACACTATGTAGCCTTGGTCAGTAAACACTCCAGATTTAAATTCCATTGAGCACATAAAATGTATTGGACTAACAGGTACATTCTGCAGAACTTCTGCTATATAACTTAAAGTAGTAGGAAGTACTTGTGTTTTAATTGTTATCATTGTAGAAAATGAACACAGTGATCTAAATTCAAATCCTGGACTAAGCTGTTTGCATTTCGTATAGCACTAATACTCTTGTGAAAGATATGAATCCAACTATTCCCCCTCCAGCTATGGGTAAATAGTAGGACAGACTGGGTTCTTTAACTTTGGTAAAGCAACTGATATGGAAGAAGGAAAACTCTGAATTCAAACCTCTTAAAAATTGACCTTGTGTTATATCCTGATTGGGTAAGAGCTGTTTTGTAGGCACATGGATGGTCAACACCTTCTAAGGCTGGTAGCCATAATATATGTATATATATATATATATATATATAAAATGCACATTGGTATATTTATAAATAAAAAGTGCTCTTCAATATCAGTGAGAGAGCTTATATATTTGAATTAAGACAGCAAAGACATAGAGTCAATGGCATTTGATGACAGTCATTTTCTTACCCATGTGATCATCAAATAATCTGGTAAGGAACTAACAGTCACCAATTACTGCTGACTCTATGTTTGCATTATCCTAACTTTATATATATATATATATATATATATATATATATATATATATATATAGTGTGTGTGTGTGTGTGTGTGTGTGTGTGTGTGTGTGTGTGTGTGTGTGTGTATAGTAGTTTTTGGGTGACTGAGATTGCTGCAAATTTACCATCAGTGCCAGAATTGAGTGCTTGAGTCCAGGAAAAACGTAGGATTAGAATTACCTTCAAAGCAGCCAGGCCCTCCTCACCTAATTGAGAAGACTGCTGCTACACAATCTTCATACCAATATTTTGGCTTTGAGTTAGACTAAAATTTACTAGGCAGATATGTTCAATATAATAAATACTTGGTGTGTGTGTTCATGTACATGTGTGTTTTTGTGCATACATTTTAATAACCAAAGTAAACTATTTCTATGTAATCAAATTGGATGTTAACCTTTTCTGATCAAACAGTAAAGTGTCATCAAGAACAAACATGTATTCTCTCTTTCTTCTGAGTTTTCCTATTATTTCCAAAGATTTAAAGGTCATATGAATTGATCATTGTGAAATACACAGTGTTGTCCACTGTTAATAATGGAGACTTCTAACCCATTTCACATTGTTGCTTTAGTTTCAGTTAAGATTCAATAAAAGAATAAATATACTAGTGAAATTAGGCATAAATAAAATCATTTTGTACAAAAATGATTTTGTTTGATTTGTTCAATTAAGTTAGGTAAGTAAACAAAGATTAAATAAATTAAAAACGTTTGAATTCCTAAATGAGCTAAGAATATCAAATCAGTAAAATCTTTATATTTATTGAAATGAATAAGAGTAACAATCAATACTTATGTGTTTTCAAATATAACCTCAATCCTCTTTGTGGAGTGATGTTTGACTGCAGAATTGTATTATACTGAAGGAAATTTGCATGTGTCCATTTTTCAACAAAGCCAACATCAAAATAAGTGGCAGTGGAACAGGTAGATTCTGGAATTCATGCTCTAAATTTATTAGTATGAAATAACACTAACAATATTTTTTCCATGTTCTAGTCATGTAAACCAGTCACCAATGATGAATAATATACTTACTCATAAAACTCAGAAATTATGATTAAGTCAACAAAATTTTCTATGTGTTGTAAGTAGATCAACACTGACAAGGGTGTCAACTAGAGCAGAACAATTAGCAATGTTGACTTATAAACTAATACACTCGAGTATGTATTTACCCAACCACTCCTCCATGAGCATGATGTGACACGAAATCAATTTTAAAGCAGAGTTTAACAGATTTGAATTTAAAGTTTTTTTTTTCCTAGAGCAGATGCCATAATATATTTAAAGAGCTCAGTTTGCCTACTATTTGCGCATATCTGGAGGGTGAATAAGAGGATGTATACCTTTCCCGAGGAGATTAGTGCAATGTAAAATGCAAACTGCCTTGGTGAGGACTCAGCTAAATCCATTTCCTATGATAATAGCCGTTGTACTATGTGTGCCTCCATAATTACACAATACAGTTTTATCTTATGAATGTCCCACAACTGAAGCCTTGTGCCAAATAAAGATAAGCTAATTAAATAAAAACATAGATATGCACACTGTCTTGTAGATAAAGTTGCTAAAAGTTTGGCCTTTAATGTGTAGCCAACTATAATGTCTTCATGTCCAACTAAATAAAGTCTAGTAAATAAACATATCGGTCTTCTGTGGTGGCTGAAGTGTCACCAAAAGTTCTTGATACACTTTTTTGATAACTAGAGACAGATTACACAATTGAAAAAAAATTCAACTACAAACTTTTGTACACTCCTAATGCATATTTCTTATCAGTATCAGAAGTTTACTACATAAATTTTAGTATTCAAAATGTTGATAGGCAGACTCACCTAAATTAAAAGCTCGCATAACACTATCTTTCTTCTTTACAATCACTCCCTTTGTCCAGCAAGGCTTAATGAATATCCAGGTCTGTATTGATCACCCTCAAAACAAAATTCCACCCACCCTCTTTGGTGTTTTGCCAGTGAACATTTCCCAGCCATTTTTAATACTTTTTGACAATCAAATTTTTTCTTTTTGATTACTTTGAGAAGTAAAATCTTACAACCTTACTTATCGCCATATAATGAAAGCACTAAATCCCTAAGTGATATCTTAATGGTACCAAAATGATAATCATTCTGCTTAATATATGATGTTCCAAAGGTTAGAGCATTGGGTTAAAAGCCTTCATGATAATCAGTTACAACTAAAACTGATACAAATGTCTTTATTATCAGATGATTACAAAGAATTATCATGCTACTAGGATATTTTGCAACAAAAATCACAGAATTATTCATGAATATATTAGCACTTCGGTTTAGGATCAGAATAGAGGGAAAAATATTTTGATCTTAGGTTGCACAGATACTACCCGCCGCTGATCCTAGACATAAGTACTGAGGAGTGATACTTTGAAAAGGTGTAAAGATACTACACTCTCATCCTGGCAAAAGTTACAGACAGACAAGAAAATACTGTTCATCATGTAAATATTCAGATTATTAACTACTTTTTAAAGTTCTAAGAAACTTCATTATTCAAGGCCATTTTGTAGACAATTATCTTTATGAATATTGTCTAAATTTCTGAGACTTGTCATTACTATTTTCTCACGAGTTGTTTGAATTAATATTCTCAACTTTGTTGGTTTTATTACACTCTTTAATCTTCCTCAGATGTATGATTTACCCAGTAAGATGGGTTTCTACAATAAACAGTTCAGAATCTGGGCCCAGATTTATAAGATCTCCCTTTTCACTCTCATACAGAAGATAGGACACGGGGATCAAAATACAGTGATCATATCAGAAAACATGAAAATATTAGTTAAGACAACAACAATCTTTATTGTTTTATCCCACTTCAGCTATGTTCTTAGGCCTTCTTCAGATGAAGATTACATTTGGAAATCTCCAAAAGTTACATTGTACAAGGATTAGACACTTTTTAGAATTTGGACTTTTATTTTGGAATGGTAGTACAAGTACAATATATAGAATAGACAAGTTGGTTGTTAGCTATCTGAGAATCTGCCATCCTTTTCAATATTTTCACAGATATGAAAATCAAAAAAATCATGAAAGAAAAAGTAACATATTTATGAACAGCAGTAATGCATCTAACAAGTAAGATTTATGAAACTCAACTATGTAGGGTGGAGTGAATCAACATCATCTTGAAACAACTTCTGTTATGCTTAACTAAGCCAGGTAGAACAGAGTGGAAGTATATTTCAAGATGTGATGGTAGGTCATGTCTGGTGTGAAGATGATATTCATGGATAAAATGTTTTTGGATAAGAGATTTGTGTATTTGGACTTTTTTCTTTTTCTTACTCATTGCAACAAAAACACTACATAATAAAGTTATTTTTAATAAATAGGTTGAAATATAAGGATAGTTTGGAGAATTGGGGAAAAAAAAGTGGCAGAATGTCGACAGTCTTTTGTGGCTGAAAGAGTTAAAATAATATTGATGAAAAAGTAAGACCTCAAAGTGTGGGATGTGAGTTCAAGTTTTGTTGGAAACTAATTTTTAATTTGGATTTTACTCTCATAGTTAAAAAAATACATTGACCAAATGTACTGCAATGAAAAAATGACAATAATAAGTTGGGATAAAACTAGAAATAAATATGTTATGCATAATAATAGTATAAATAAAACTAGTAATAAAACAATATGGCAAGAACATTACATTCACTTGGGTCACAAAGGAGAAAAGAAAAAGGATGAAGCAACTTATAGAAACTGTCAGATTTAATGAAGGTCAAAGAAGATATCAGCTGAATTGTTGTGGTAAAAACAAAAACAAATGAAGATGGTTTAGTCTAAAAGTTTGTGGCATGATTGGATTTTTCTTATGCACTACTTTACCCATAATCCCTGTCAAATCAAGAAAGAATAAACCAAATTAGATTTGCTTGTAATTATGATTAGTTAAAAAAAAAAAAAAAATTACTGGAAAATGTTTACTGAAAAGGTACTAAAAAGAGGTAAAGGCAATTCATCTGTGGTTTTTAAAGATAATTTTGGCTGGTCATACAACACTAAACAAACCAATGTATTTGAATAAGTGAAACCTGCTTATATATCAAAAATAGGCATGATCTTTTCGCAAAGATGATGCCTGGAACTGTTCAAAACAGAAATATTTACAAATATTATGTATGCCTGATCATCTATTTATCATGTGGGATTGATAAATATCCATAAATAATAAAGATAGATTTTTAATTTCAATATCAACCCTATTAAGTTCTTAATGAGGGCTTTATTGCTTTAGTTCCATACCAAAATAAGCTTAGTAAATCTCTACACACTCTAGTTGCAGTGCAATGATTAGAAAACTAGCTTTGCAAACTATTTTTAAATATACTAAGTTTAATTCTCACAAACTAGTTTGCAAACTTGACATTTATTAGTCAAAGTTATAATTATAAATATCATAAAGTTTTCAAATATAGTAGACTGTCATGTCTGCAAAGCACTTTTTAAAAATACTGTGCAGCATAAGAGAACTGAGTTTTTTCTTGAAATTTTTCACTGAAATTGGAGGTGTGTAGTATATATGGCAGTCTAAAGTACTATTAAGAGATCAGCAGTCAGTGAGTTAAACTAACTTTCTAAGTGCAGAAAAATACTAAGTTCTTTAATACAATTCTTTCAAAACAAAAAAGCTAAAATATTATCCAAATACTAAAACTTAACAGTGGATTTGCAAATATTAATATCATAATAGTCTAGTTTATCATCATATTTTTCAAACAAATTTAAAATTGTTTAATTATGGTTTATACTCATTATATGAAAGAGAGGTGAACACTGAAGTTCTTAAATTGTTGATATGTTTTAAAAAAATAAAAGTCAGCCACCTACCCACTTGTCCACACCAAGTTAACTATGAGAAATTTATTTATTTCTATGAAGTTTTGATAAACAATGAAATTGTAAATAGACAATAAATTCCAACAGACTTATTGATATTGGTTGAAAAAAAAAGAAAAAAAGAAGACCAAGTGATTTTGCTGATTGACTTCCAAGCCCATTTACCTCCTGTTCTCAATATGTCCAAAACTGCCAGCAACATCCTATTGTTGGCAGTTGGAGCTTCTGTTATCAATAGTGTAATGGCCAATAATCTTCAAGCAGCAGCAGCTGCAGGTGTTATTGGTAGTTTTCTTTCTCCCCTTCCACAGTATTGTGATGAGGTGAAGCAGATATTACTTTGTAGTTTCCATGAGATAAATATTATTTTGTGCTTAGATCCATTAGATGTAGATGAACAGATTCAGAAACCAGTACCAACTGATTCCTCAAATGTTTATGGAGAAGTGAATTGAAATAAGTAAAAAAAAAACAACAGGAAATTCATACAAAACACAAGCAAACATCTGTACAAGGTGTGGAAATGAGAAGATTAAAAATTAAAGAAAAAATCCTCTGGTTATTTGGACTATGGATTTGTTGTACCGCCTGTTTTAGATTTCAAAACCGACTACCCATTCCCACCCCATGGGTTTATATGCTGAACCAATATGTGCAATATGATTGGTTTATGATAGTAGATCAATCCTGTCTCTGCCATAATTGGGACTGTACAGGTCCTAATCTCAGCTTATCAGGATTCATCAGGGATGATGATTGACAATTGTGAGTACATGGTACAGTATAAAAATCATGAATTATTCAATGGTCTATCTTCATCTTTATTGTTTTGATCCCTACACTTCATTTGGTTAACTCTGTGGTTGATTGAAGTTCCAAGATGAAATACAGTTGTTGCATATTGACCCTTGACCGAGCTGTCAATCAGAGATTTCTCTGAATAGGATGCACCTGTGTAAATAAGTGGAAGCAGTCACATAGTTGATCGGAAATCATGGTCATTATGAAATGATATATACAGATGCCAGCATGAGAGTCCAAGTTAATTGAAGTCAGTGTGAGTCATGAGTCAGTGCCAGCTTGCAGTCACAGAGAGTACCCCACTGGGGCAATGGCCCACAGCAAACCTCTGGTTGGATACCCACCCGGCCGAGAAGTAGAAAAAGTGCTAAGTGGGGTCTTGAAGATAACACAGCATAGTATGGTCAAGAGAAGAAGTTATGGGTCAATATAGCAGTCTTTCTTGGTCTCCCAGTCTCCATCTGTCTCTCACACTACAGAGATTTGACGCCTTACAAAAGAATAAAAAGACATATATATTTTTTATAAAGAAGTGTTGTGGTTCTTCCTTCATCATGGTATACAACACAATGATTATGTATTCAACTGATTATTCAATCTAAATGTTTCAAATGTTTTTAGTTTTTCAGAATTATGACTTTTCTTTTTCTCACAGAATATTTTGTTTTTAGTGCAGATATGATCCATTAGGCAAACACACTATATCTATGGCCAGGGTTGCATATTTCCCATCAGTGATAAGAGTTAGCATTCAATCCTAAACACTAAGCCAAGATTTCAAATGATCTTCAAAAGTTTATAGGCTTTGGTAGTCTTCAGTATTGTTTCTTTATCTTTTTTTCCACAAAAATTTGAATAACAAAAATATTTCATACAATAAATAAGCCAGAGAGCACCTAGGTCAATACAAAGATCGAAACAACAAAGATTAGGATACTAGTCTTATTATTTTGTCAAACAATTATATTTATGCTTGTTGAATATTTTATGTATTCCAAATTTGAGTAAGTTATTGGATGTAAAGTGATGGGTTAACTATGCCAGAAAGAGGAAGAAAACTGGACTTGCTCTATGGCCATCAAATAGTTGAATATTTGAAGCAGAAAATATTCATAACTGATGCTGACACAGTTACAATTTTGTATTCATTTGTTTTGGTTTAGAATTTACTTGGAGGCTTCATTGTCTTTATCTTTTCTGACTCATTTCCTTATCATCATCTTTGTGATCTAAGCTGAGGGAACCTTATCAACACATTTACAAATAACCCCATCATACAACATGGTCCAAAGATCAATCATGTTGATCTTTAACTCTCAAGAGGTTGTGAATGGAAAAGAAATGCATCATTTTGTCTGGATTGAAGACGGTTTTTGCTTTGCCACTGATATTCTCATTATTGCTGTACAAGATAAGGATAATTTCTAAGTTTGTCTTATGGCTGAGATAGTCACATATTTCTCATTGAATATTTTGTGATATCATTTCACCATTTTACTACTGTTGTAGTAATTAGATGTTTTAATGTTTACGACCAAAGCAGGAAATAAAGAGGAAGAAAAGACACAAGGACAGAATTTAAAGTTTTACTACATAAAAATCTAAAGATATAATAAGATTATTTAGAGGGTCATGCATTTTTTTTCTCTTACCCTCCTTATGTTTATATTTACTTTGTTCTTAATGTTATAATATTCTGTATATGCCTGTTCCAATCTGTGTAGAGGACACCAATAGACAGAGTAGCTATGCAACCTACAAGGATTGAAAAAAAACTGTATATATTTCTTTACTGGGCAAGAAGAAGCCTGGAGAGTAAGCCTCATATAGAATCATTTGTATTCTATAAGACACTATAAGTGTTA
Source organism: Sepioteuthis lessoniana (assembly GCA_963585895.1). NCBI lineage: Eukaryota > Metazoa > Mollusca > Cephalopoda > Myopsida > Loliginidae > Sepioteuthis > Sepioteuthis lessoniana. Next base: position 140,847,807 of record OY757907.1, on the reverse strand, counting down.
GCATAATGGATTGGTCTGATCAATATATTTGTCATCATTTTTCTTCTGTTTGACAGTATGAGTAGACATAGCTGGAAAAAATGAAAAAAACTTGTTGCAATACTAGAGAATGGATTGGCCAAAGTATAATATTAACAACAAAAAGACCAATAGTTTGAATAACTCTTGGAATTATAAGATTATTAGATTCAATAATTCATGGAATAATCAAATAAATTATTTCAAATCTCAAATAAAGAGAAATTAGATGGATAATAGAAAATAACATTTTAAAATCTTGTAGAAACTCTTTGTACCTTTAATTATTTTTGCAACATTCATTTTTAGTGCTTTTTTCCATTTCCTTTCCATGAAAAATTATTTTTTCATTCCACAGTTCTTTTCAGTACTTCCTTTCTCAAATCTTCTAACTTTTCTCTTATCACAATTAAATATCTTGTATAATATAATCAACAAAAAGTGCATATACCAGAGTGTAGAGGAAAAAGGATAGTGTGTAAATGTTTATAAGTGCCAAACTAATTCTGTGTGTGTGTTCAAATAAGAGGATGTATGAGTTTATAAGGAAAAAATGTGTCCCTCAAGCTATCATCATCATCGTCAGCAGCAGCAACAGCAGCCATCAATAATGAAAGGTTAGTTTGCTGCTGTTGCAAATACCATTCCTGAATGAGTAATTAAAAAGAAAGTTACTTGCAAAGCCATTCTGGTAAAAGACTTGATGAAGAGTTAGGAATATAGTAATAGAATTTGTTTGGCCTTATTTGTAAGAAAAGTGGGTAAAATTTGGTCATTAGCCTGCTAAATGAGATGGGTAAGTGAATGAATGAAAGAAGAAATAGAAAAGACATGAAATTTGATAAAAGTTGAAAAATTCTCAGCAACAATTACAAATTGACAAGAATATGAGAGGAAATGGATAAGATGTCAAACTGGAAAGAAAAGTTTTTTTGTATGTAAGCTATGTGAGTGAAAATATCATTACAAAGGAAATATCTTTGTTAAAATTAAAATCTTTTGTGTGAGCATGTGGTGTGTATTTTTCTGATGATTTTATGAAGTTACTTACTTGGTGAGAATCATGCTCTGTTAGTTCTGCTATGTGGTCTATTCATGAGTGAACGTGTGTCTGTCAGTGATTTTGTGTAGATGGCAGTGAACTGCAGTTGATTTATCTGCTACATTGATACATCAGTAAACTTTGGGTATCCAAGTCATTCAACTGGCTGCTGACTGCTGTGTCTGCCATGGCAGCTGTGATTCTATTGTCTACTGTGCCTTTCAGTGTTTAGCGTGGAAGGTTTCATTGGCTTTTTTTTATAATGATCCGTTCGGTCAGCCCAAACAAAATTGAAGACTTTCTTTGTCTTTTATTACCATTGTAATGTGTAGGTTTTTAGAGTTATGTGGTCTTTTTTACAATTATCTCCATATGAGTTGAATTTTTGCTCCAAAAACTGGTACCTGTATGTTTGGAATTTCTGTTCTATTTTTAGACTAGAAGCAATGTTTATTTCTATTTATTTTTTAAAAGCACAACTATCTTGCATGCAACTTTAAAACTCCAGTAGTATTTTTTTCCAAGTTAGTAAGTGTACACAAGCACAACAGAAATTTTAAAGATATATACATCCCTAAGATAGTTGGTGCCAATAACTCTGATATGTACCAGTGTCATTATAACATAATTTACTTGGACTAATATCTCTATTGTTTCAATCAGTATATTTCAAACAATGCAATTCTTTGAACTTCAGTATTGTATGAACCTATGAGATAAAGCAGTGTCATTATTTTGTGAATTCCTCATTGGTATTTTGAAGGTGAGGAATACTTGTTATTTTGATTTTTTTAAAATGGGACAAGCAAAAGTAAGAACAAAAATTTTCAAATTAGTCTATAAGCTTTTTTCACAACAAATCTGTGATGAGTTTTTTATGTCAGCATTTCATTTTGACAATTTAATGAATTAAGCTAATTTGCATAAAAAGAAAGCTAGATTATATATTTTTAGAAAATGTATAGTTTATAAAGAGTTGTTTCAAAAGATTTTGTGAATTTAAATGATAAGCAAAAGTGGTCAAATTTGGTTTCCATGAAATTCTATGGCTAAGAAGTTATTGATGATAAGATCATTTTATGCCTACAGACAAATGTTTAGACAGATAAATTTTTTAAACAAAAATAAAGTACACTTACAATGCCATTTTCTAAAATTCATTTAGTTTTAAGGATTACTTGGTAATAGTTTGGCTGCTTTTAGAAACACAATAGTGAGAAGGCTCATGATATGAAATTGGGAAAAAAAGTGAATTTCTAAAAACAGTGAACATTGATCTATATTTTTCAGATATAAAAACTAATTTGTTAAATATTAGCTTTTCAATAATAATTTTGCATCAATGAGATTATGTATTCAAGATAAGCTGTATATTATGATCATTTATATAGATATCATTTTAAAATGTATAAAATTGTCTTAGTTTTTTTTCATTCATTATGGAATGAGATATAAGAGTCTTAAGTTGTTATTTGGTCTGAGGAGAGTTAAAAGAAGAACAAAGACAGCTTACAAGAAATTATTTCTTAAAGATGTAGCAAGATAATTTGTATCATTACAGGAATTACATAGTAAAAATTCTAATCGAATTTAAGTAGGCCAATTCTCTTTGCTCTGAACTAATAGTTTTGGAGATTGTTGGTGATTTTTTCTTATAATCATTTTGGTAAGGAATTAATTAATTGTTTTATGCTGTTCAAATATCATTTCCAATTTGGTATTGCCTTCTGTAATTAGCTTAAAGTTCTTCTCATCAAATCGTTACAACTTGCTGTCTGTCCCTGATTGATTTTGATCAATTTTCATTCTTAGAGACTAATTTCTTCTTTTGCTGCTGTCACTATCATTGCTGATGCTGTTCTCCTTTGAAACAAAAGTTCAGAATTACAATCCATTTCTGATCATTAAGACTCATTACCTAAATGTCCACTTTCTGTTTTAAAAGGAATCTTAAGAAAAGTGATGCCCCTAACCTTAACCCCTTAGGATTGTGGGAAATTAATTAAAAGTGGGAATAATGGCCTTAGTTTACAGGTATGGATAGGAAACTTTAGGGTCACTTATTCAGAGGAGCCCGAGGACTAAAAGTGGGCAGGGCACAGATATATATATATATATATATATATATATATATCCTAATCAACTAATATGTTGATTGTCTACTCAAATCATTTCTTGCGATAAAATATGTCATTTTGAGAGGCAAAGATTAAGAAACTGATTATTCTATAATTTAATGAATTATAAGAATTAGCATTCTTAACTATTTTTGTTTTATTTTGTTTTGAATACAATATTTCAGCTGGTCCATTCTCCAACATTCCCTAGGAATATGTAGAATCTTTCATTTTTGATTATGGAAATATTTCAGTGTATACTTTTTGAGTGTCCTCTTTAAAAAATTCTTCCTTATGAAGTCTTAACAGTATATATATATATATATATATATATATATATATATATATATATATATATATATATATATATATATATATATATTCAAATTATCTTAAACTATAAACAGAAATTTAAAGAAACTTTTTATATGCAAATACATAGAATGTTATTGAAAACTGGTGATATATTTTGGTTTGGTTGGGTTTTATGGCATATCAACCATTGTAGGTTATTCAATGCCAAATCCTGTTTATACATATATATTAAATATATAAGGTTTGTAAACACATTTTATTGATAATATTTTTAAACAAACCTGATCTCATTTTATTTGTGGATACAGTTAAAATGTTTAAAGTGTTTCTATTTACTACCAATCATTTGCCTGCACACAACTAAATGGCTTCAAGTAATGCTACATAACAGTCACAATTTAACATCAGTTATTTGTTTGTACACATAGTTTGTAGGTAATTTCATTTTTAAATGAGTTTGAACAATTTTTTTATACACTAGTATTGCTATTGTTTCTACATAATTAAATGGTTTCACTTATTGCAATCTAACACTAATAATTCTATTCAATATCAATCATTTGTTTGTATACAGCAAAGTAGTTATAAATATTGCTATTTAATACTACTTATTCTATTTAACACTATTCATTCCTTTGTATACAGTCAAATGGTTCCAAGTATTTTTATGCTTTACCAATATTTCAATCTAGGCACACAGTTAAAGAGTTTCAAGAATTGCTCATCATCATCATCATGTCGCGCCATCAGCATGGATATCCTTGACCCTCTTTCGCCACCCCTCCCTATCGTCCATTGCTTCTGGCAGGTCTTCAAGGATACATCCTGTATTGGCATATAGCTGCTGTATGTAGGTTCGAGCTGGTCATCCTGCCTTTGCTCGTACATGTGTAGGGATCCACAGGAGTACATTACTTATGAGCTTGTCCCTACATTTCCAGCAGTGTCCCACATGTCTGGTTTGTCTAATTTTGTAGTTTTTGTGATGGGTGTTAGGTGGCCGTACAGCTGCTGCTTTGTGGGGTGCTGCCTACAGGACTTGTTCAGTATTGCTCGCACCATTCTTGTATCGTTGCCATCAAGCTTTTTCTCCATACGTTAAGTTAGCGTCCATGTAGTGCATCCATACAGCAGTATTAACACAACTGCTGCTTGGAAAAAACTGCATTTTATTTTATTGGTCAGGTCTGACTTCCATATGACCGATAACCTATTGATATCTGTCCATGCCTTTGCTAGTCGTGTGTTGATGTCTGTCTCAGTTGATGAGACACTGCTTCCTAGGTAGGTGAACTTGTCTACTAGTTTCAGAGAGCTACCATTTAGTGTGGAGATGTCGCCTGTTTGATTAAAGCATATTTATTCCGTCTTGTGTGCATTGATATGGAGGCCTATGCCAGCAAACACTAATAATTCTATTCAACATTACTCATTCATTTGCACACAGTTAAATGGTTCTAAGTATCACTATGTATCAGCAACGATTGAATTAAACATCAGTCATTTGTTTACAAACACTTAAATGATCAAACAGTTTTACTTCTAACAATTCAATTTAGCATAAGTCATTAGTTTACAAAAAGTTTAAATGTCAAACAGTTCTATTTGACCCAGAGATAGGACCCTATCCGATGCTACCACTCCGTGTCTGAGTGGACATGAGAGCAATGGCAATGAAGAGGTACTCCCCATTCCCCAAAGCTCCATCATCAGATTGTTTAGTGTCATATCAAGGACACTTGCTGGATGGGGAAGTCTTACCTCTCTGCAGAGATGCATTCAGTGTATTCTACAGCCCTGCCAACTGGGTTCTATAGTTTCAATAGAATACTGAAGAAATTAAATGGTAATAAATGCTCACTCCAATTATTTAGTTTATTTTAGTTATTTTAAGATAATGCATTTATTAAAAATTACAATTCACATTTATTCAATGTTAGAGTAAAGTTAAAATCAAAGAAACAAATTTAAGTATTTTGTTAAACTAAAATAAAAACGAATTGAAATTATTGTTTGGAATTTTACTGTATTCCTTTCAGTAGTGACAAAAAAATCATCAATATCATCATCATCATTATCACATCCTGACAGCACAGATTCCTTTGTCTCTCTCTCTCTCCATCTGTCCCTATCTGTCACCATGCTTAGCAAGTCCTCTAGATAGTATCCACTGTTTGTACAGAGATGATCAATGAAAATATTTGCTGGTTTGCTTGTGTGTTTTCAAGAGTTCATAGGAAAACATTGCTTATGAATTTGTCCTAACTCTACCAGCAATGCCCAAAATGTCTTGAATAGTTTGTGAGATGAGAGGCAAATGGCCGTACACTAGCTGTTTTGTAGGATACTCTTTTTAGGATTTCTTTAAAATAGCATCTTTATGTAGTCCCCATCTAGCTTTTTCTCTAGGCATTACATTAAAGTTCAGGTGGTGCAGTAGTACAATATTACTGACATAGCTATGACAGCGGCATAATCATGAAGGATATTAAAGAACTGAGACTTGAAAAGGAAGTAGGTTATTGTTGACATGCTATGTCTTAGCAAACATTGAGGCTATTCAATATTAAATGAGAAAATATGGATTCCTATTGCTGAACAATGCTTAACAGATTTACTACTGAATGTGATTACTTTCTATACAAAAATGATTGTCATTGAGTGATGGTTAACAAGCTAACTGCGAAACCTTATAACAATTAGGCCAATTGCAACACCTGGCAAGAAGACCAGTGTATTGAATCTCTGGTGCAAGATAGCTTTATGGACTTTTGATCATCCTTCAAACACTGTCGACCAAATCCTTCAAGTGACATTAAAATCAACTCAAGTAAACAAGAAGAAATCAAAGCACATTACCATTTGCTGTTTTAACACAGATCATAAAGCCATATATTTAATCAATAACTATTAAAGGTCAATTATAGCAATTGAACACTTGCAGTGAGAATATTTGAAAGAGAAACCAGTCTTTTCCTGATCAAATCTATAGCCAACACTTCAAATCTCAACTATAGCAGATCAATACATAAATATTGACATACATACAAAAATTCTGATATTTAATCCATTAGTGACTAAACTAAACAAAATAAACATTTCCCAAAATCAGTTTTAATAATAGAAGTTCTATTAGTACATGAAAATATTACATTTCATCTGTAAGACAGTATCAACTTGAAAGTACAACAGTTAATTATTGAAAATAATAAATAAATCCACGAATGACTTGCTGTTTAAAACAATCTTCAACCAAAACATTGACACAACTCAATACAATATTAAGCATTCTATAAAGAAATACATAATTAGATAATTTGAAACTACATTATGTAGGAAAGGGCTGCTTGTCAGAATGCAAAAATCATTGTTAATGTAAGGAATTTGATCCTTACTGAGTGTATCAGTTGTAACCTTGTGCTAAAGCAAGCTATACTTGATAAATATCAACATGATGTAATGTCTGGGAGCCAAACATCAGTAAAAATAGATATTATGATAAATTCTAATTGTTTTGAATAATTAAATGAATAAATCTTAAATAGAGAAGATTACATGCAGGTGTATGTGTGTGTGTGTGTGTGTGTGTGTGTGTGGATTTTGGGAATAAAAGGCATCATACAGTTTAAGAGTTTCACTCATTTATCTTATCAAAGAACTTGGGTATCTCTAAGACACACAGAGATTTTTCTACAACTTCTACAATGTTACGATATTAGTTCATATCAAAAGTATTTTCTTTTTTTCATAAAATCCTGACCAATATTAGTTAATTTTGCAAGTCAAATAAATAAAAGTTCTACCAAGAAACTGTCTTTTTTTTTCTTTTTTGTGGTGGAATTTCTGAAAAACTAAGTAAATATTGAATATCAATTGTTATTATCTCAGGAACAAAAGGTCATAAAAGTTAGATTCTATATGTGAAAACCAGTAGAAGGGAAATTGTATTTGTGTAGACAGATGCAAATATCTATGCGGGTAGGAAGGAAATTTAGTCAAAGAGCAATAATGTTAAAATACTTATAACAGTCAATAGAAAATATTCATTAAATAAAGATTTGTAGCAGAACTTCCAAAGAAGGTCTTTTTCTTTCTACATAGATTTTGGTAAAAACTTTTATCATGTTCTAGTAATTTCTTTTTCTGTATACAATAAGAGAAATCCATAAAATTAACAATATTCAAGTAATTGTTAAATCTATACCAAAAATCTATCAAACTTGGATCAATATTGTGAAAGATTCAACTGTGAAAAGAAAGATTTTTAAGTAATTTCTTTGCTATAAAGTTTATGTTTTCAGAGTCATTCATACACACTAAAATCAATTTATACTCTTTAATTTATTAGTATTTACTTAGTTTGACTTATTACAGTGCAAGGACACAAATGTGGGGAACTAATAAAGATGTAATACTTTACAGCAGTAACAGTTAATAAGGCAAAGTTTGCTAATTATTTTTTTATGGTAAGGTGAACATTTTCAATTTATCATCTTACAAAAAGGCTATCAAAAAAAAACGTTTACCAATTTTGTTGATGTATATATTGGTTTCAGAACAAATCGGACCCAAAGTTACCAAAAGTTAAGAACTACCCAGTAACTGAACTTATAAATAGTAGATAAGATCAGTACACAAATAATTCTGATAAAAAATCATATGATAAAAGAACTGTACTTTTGGGACATCAAAGATTTGACACAATATGTATGCGATATTAAAAGACAAATGCTCTTAGAATTTAGGAAAAACAAATTCTTAAATTAAAAAGAATTCATCACTCTAATTTCTGACATTTTAATGAAAAGAATTACCAATTATTTAAGCAGATAATTGTTTTGGGGTTTATTTTTCAAATGCTCAGGCCACAAAATTTGCCCAACTTCTTTGTTTATACAAATTATGCTTTATAATAAATTTTAAGTCTTCAAATTACAAAAAACATTTTGTAAGAAAATTTTTTTTTTCTTCTATTTGACACAAAGTGTAATTTTTGGGCGAGTATCTTCTTCATTCTTATTAGGGAAGAGTTTCTGTGATACAGTAGCTAACATGCTGAACTGTGACATTTTAGTAAGCAAGTTCAAACTAAAGTCACACAATTGCATTCATTTTAGATATGTGTAAACATACGCACATACATATAAGTGTATGCATATCCAGAACACTTATATCTACTTATAAAAAAATTTTTAAAAAATATTAAATGGTAGCTCCCTGAAACTAGTTGACAAGTTAACCTACCTAGATAGCAATGTCTCATTAACCGAGACGCACATCGACACGTGACTAGTAAAGGTATGGACAGCTATTGATAGGCTATCGGTCATATGGAAGTCAGACTTGACAGATAAAATGAAATGCAGCTTCTTCTAAGCAGTGGTCGTGTCAATACTGGTACATGGATGCTAACTAAACAGATGAAGAAAAAGCTTGACGGCAACTACACAAGAATGCTGCGAGCAATATTGAACAAGTCCTGGAGAGACAGCACCCCACAAAGCAGCAGCTGTATGGCCACCTATAACCCATCACGAAAACTATCAAAGTTAGACGAACCAGACATGCAAGACACTGCTGCAGAAGTAAGGACGATCTCATAAGTGATGTACTCCTATGGAACCCTTCACATGGCCAAGCAAAAGAAGAGCGACCAGCTTGAACCTACATACAGCAGCTCTGTGTGGATACGGGGTGTAGCCCTGAGGACCTGCCAGAAGTGATGAACGATAGGGAAGGTTGGCAACAGAGGGTCAGGGATATCTATGCTGATGGCATGACAAGATGATGATGATGATGACATATATCAAATACATAAACACACACACACACACATATATATATATATATATATATATAGAGAGAGAGAGAGAGAGAGAACTATTTGGAGATTAAAGTGCCTCCCTGTGGACAACTTTAAGTAACAGCAAAAAGTTTAAAACTAATTGTTTCTAATTATTTCCATTTAATCCACTATTGTTTTTGAACCAATGCTAACACACACACACACACACACACACATATAGAGAGAGAGAGAAAAAGAGAGAGAGAGATAAAAAGAGAGAGAGAGATCATCTCATAACCAAATCACTCTAGGAGACATCATTATTACAGGACAAATCATTTTTTCTCATTGGAAGAGATACTTCATTATTTTACTTATTGTTAAAGTTATTGTGAAGAATATTAGCCAGGTGTTATTGTAAGTAATATTCCTGCAGTTGGCTTTTTCAAAAAAGCAAGCAGATACAAGTTACAGTGGCAGTGATTGTCTGTGGAGAAAAGGCAAATCAATGATGCAACAACCATTTCTTTCAGTCTATTAAACTCACATTGTTTATTCCATTTTTGAGTCACTTGTTGTTGTTAGGATAAATTCTCTTTGACATTTGAATCTACATCATTTTCTTTAATCGTTTTTTTTTCAACTGTCTGGCTGAGCCTTTTCCCCAGATTCTCTTGAAGATTTGACAATGACTCCTCTGGTTACTTGCTACTTTTTGCCTTAACTATTTTTTTTCAACTGTCTGGCTGAGCCTTTCCCCCAGATTCTCTTGAAGATTTGACAATGACTCCTCTGGTTACTTGCTACTTTTTGCCTTAACTATTTTTTTTCAACTGTCTGGCTGAGCCTTTCCCCCAGATTCTCTTGAAGATTTGACAATGACTCCTCTGGTTACTTGCTACTTTTTGCCTTAACTATTTTTTTTCAACTGTCTGGCTGAGCCTTTCCCCCAGATTCTCTTGAAGATTTGACAATGACTCCTCTGGTTACTTGCTACTTTTTGCCTTAACTATTTTTTTTCAACTGTCTGGCTGAGCCTTTCCCCCAGATTCTCTTGAAGATTTGACAATGACTCCTCTGGTTACTTGCTACTTTTTGCCTTAACTATTTTTTTTATTCTAATCAGCAAGTATTTGTATAACAAAATTTTACCTGCCACTTATGACTAATGATGTAATCCACAGATAATACCAAACCATTACTGTGTTGTAAAAAAATAATCAAAACTATGTATTTACTTAAAAAAAGCATGACAATTGTCAAAATGAAATGATCCAGTTTTCAAAAAAATATGAATTTTAAAACATGTAATTCATGATATTATGACATTACAATCTAACCTTGAATATTTTATGTAGATATTTTCATAAGTATTGACACTAATTTTGCAAATTATCTTTCCAAAAATATAAGTGTGTGTATAAAAAGATCACATCATTCAAATGATATCTCTTTATTTATTAACCTATTGTATTATTTCTCCTTCCTGAAGGATTACTTTGTTACATATGTAGAAAGAAATTCATCAAGAAGGCTGAAGATATATTTTTAGATATGTATAGAGTCAAAGAGTCAACAGATTTGTAAATGGTGTGAATTTTGATAAAATTCAACCTTAAAGACCATTTCATTTTTTTTATTTATCTTTAAAAATTTTCTGATCTCAGTTTGAAAAAAATTGTTTTTTTTCCCAATGAAGTCTAATAATTTAGTAGATTAATCTTAGATGTTAAAACTATTATTTAGTGATACTATACTACACACTGAAATTTACTGTTTCACGATAGTTTTCTGTTTCTTTGTCTTTTTTTGTAAGTCTTATCTCTTGGGGAGTTGGACAGAAGAATACTTTTTAAGGTAGAATTATGTTCTATTTAAACTGATTAAATTTTTAATTCCATTTTTTAGTAAATAAAGATTTTTTTTTATTTTACTGACAAAATATTAACCATTCAACCAATGAAAATCTTAATCTGGGTGGGGAGTCCCCATAGTGTGATGGTTAACAAGTACTGAACTGTGACATCATAGTGAGTTCAAACTCCAGTCATGCTATTAGATTCACTTTTGGACTTATATTTTTGGAAAAGGCATGAAACCCTTTATCCCCACAGCTATCAGTTAAATAGTATCAATCCTGTTCTTCTAAAAGAATGGCTTTGGCATTAAATAACCCATGAAGGATGATATGCCATTAAAAACAAAGAACCTGAAACCAAAACCAAAATCTTGACCTACCAGTCCATGCATTCATTTAGTTATAAGCATACATTCTTACCATTTATAAACATTCGACATTTCTTTCAAAATATCAGAAAATTTTAGTTTAATTTATTTACATTTTATTAACAATATCCATTTAAAATCAGTTGAAAAATATGAAGGTATGTACAAGCATCTAGGTGATTGCATGTTTCACTTATTAAGATTCATTTTTATTTAATCATCACCGAAATTCCATGTATACATAATCCAAAATATTTTATTTTTAATTGTAGGAATCTTATTTTAACAACAATTAGCCCATTTCATTTAATTACTTAATGATAAGTTAACTTGTAACAATTATCATCTTTAAGAAGTATTCTCCTATGTACGTGTATCTCTAAGACAAGATTGTAAATAACTACTACACAGCAACGTATATATATAAGTAAAATTGGCGACCTTAGTCAACCTTAGTTCGATAGCTACTACACCAAGGTGTAGGGAAGGGTGCTACTCCTTTCCCTGAATGGCTCCACTTTACCCTTGATACCTACCTTATAATGCTGAGTGTTAAGCAAGGAGGCATCAGATACCATTTTTTGAGTTTTTGGTATGACTCAACTAGGGATTGAACCCAGGTCTCCTGGGCCATTGACGAACACTCTAACCATCATGCCAATGTCCAGTTGATTTAAATAATATAAAATTTAAATAATATAAAAATATAGTAATCTTAGGAAAACTGCCAATTTCAAAAATGTATTATAAATATATGGATAGATCTTACATAATGGAAGAGAAATAAGATAGGAGAAGTAATTTGGTGAAGCATTTATATATTTATCACGCTGTTTCACTCTGTATGGGCTTCATCAGATAATGATTTTGAAAAATTCTTTAATTTCTTTTTTCCTTAAATCTTTTTTTCTCTAAAATTTCAGATTCTTTCCAAATCATTTTCTGAAGCTTATACAGAGCAAAATGTAATAAAAAAATATATACATTATGTCAATCTGACAAACATTGATAAAATATACCCACAAAAAATAATAATATCCTTTATATAAGATTATTGATTTATTCCAATTGAATCAAATTCATGGATGTTTTTTTTAATTAATTTATATAATGTAATCCATTAAGCTCACATAATGAGTTGATTAGATTGACACATTTAATAAATTACTTTAAATCTTTGGCATGTCTTAAAGGTCTGATAAAAAAGAATGAAATTTTGCTATTTATATTATTCTATTTGAAAGAAAAGGAAAAAATATTCCCTGCAGTTTTATTATTGAAGCCTACATTTTGTTCTTGTCAATGAAAATAAAATAATGTCATTCATTTAATATTTTGTTTCTTTCTCACTATCTTCACACCTGACAAATGGCTATGAACAAAGTTAAGTCTGGTACAAGACCAAATGAGATGAGAGTAAAGAGCTGGAAAAATTGAAAATCATTTGAAATTCTAGTTTTTATATAGGTTCACTCATCAACCACTAACATCAATAAGAAGTATGCAAGGATCTTAACCAGGCTTTTAAATTTAACTTAGTCTGGTACAAGGCCACAACAGCAGGGCACCTAAATTGAATTCACCATGCCAACAATGGTCCTGGAGATGAGGTTGCTACTATCACTCTAAGAGCAAGACCTTTGTAGATATTTACTAAATAAAGCTTAGTTTAGTTAAAGGCCATTAATAGTGGAGTATCCAGAAAGGATTGAATCCACTATACTAATAATGTTCTGAGAGACTAGTTTATACCGCCTTTTTCAACCACAGATGTCCTATGTCAGGTAAATATACAAAGAACCAATTCATGAAAGCATGAAGTAAGTATAGAAACCTGGATCTGGAGATTTATCTTCTATGCAACATCTACCTACTCTCTAAAAAAGGGGCTGGTTCAAGCCATGATGTCAACTCAAAAAGCCAATAGAATGGGACAATTTCTAGAAACACCCATCACATAAAAGTGTAAGGGTTTCCACATTAAAAAAAAGACCATTTGTTATATTTTTGCCTTTGTAGATGGGAGGAGGCAAATAAATAACCCTTTATGGCTGGGAGTGGGGTAGGCTGTTGTTGCTTATTGCTTGACATATCATTCTTTCCTTCTCACTAATGAAAAAGTTGGGAAAATAAATTTCAGGGAATTCCAGACAAAAGTTTCTATTTCTTCCCATTTTTTATTCTAATTTCCAGTCTGTTAACCTTTGATAATCTACACTGAGATTTTAGTTGGTTTGCTTGTGTTTTAAGACCTATAAGCCCTTATGGGTTATCTAAAGCCAGATCCTGTTATATATATATATATATATATATATATGATTTTTTAGCAAAGACTTTGTAACTAATGCTTTTAAATGAGCTAGAGCTGATTTGTTTGTACACAATTAACTTTCAAGAATTGTTATCCAACATTAATAATTCTATTCAATATTAATCATTTAATAATCCCTAGTAAAATATAGAATGATTCTATTTGACCCATAACCAGGACCCTAACAAGTACTACCACTCCTTATCAGAATGGACCTGGGAGTAATGGTAATGAAAGGGCTACTCCACATTTCTCAAATTTCCAGAACTTGAGCCTCACCATCAGATGCAGTTTAATGTCATACCTAGAACATTAAATAGTTTCAGTTATTGCTATCTAACAGTAATAATTCAATTTAACACTAATCATTTGTTTGCTCACAGTCAAATGATTTCAAGTCCAGAAAATGATTAAATAGTTCTATTTGACCTATAGATGGGACCCTAACAGATACTACCACACTGAATCAGAGTGGACCTGGCAGTAATGGTAATGAAGGGGTATCCTACATTCCCTAAAGCTCAGGGACTGGAAACTCACCATCAGAAGGTTTAGTGTTAAATCTAGGTAATTAGTTGGTGCGGAGGGTCTTACTCATTTACAGTCTGCATATTCTACAGCCTTAATCGACTGGACAGCATTTTAGTTGGTATAAACAGTATCAAAAATTAGAAAAAGAAAAAAAAGTTTTCAGTTCATATTAGCAACTACTGCTAGCATCTTTCTTTATGCTCATGACCGTTTTAATGGAAGTCTTTTATCCAACTTTGATATTAATGGTTTTTTTAATGAACCTCACCAGTCCTGCAATTTTTGAGAGCAAGCATCAAACTATTTTAATTTTAGTCTTCTTTTCTAGAACTTTAGCTAAACTTGCAAGTACTTGCTAAAATTCATTTAATATATCAAGTTTACAAGGCAATTTTTATCAAGTTTTAAACATTATTCTCCTCTTTAGATTTCATCAAGTAAAGAAATAAAATAAAAAAAAGAGAAGGAGTGATCCTCTATTGGCTGCACTGAATTGGTCAGTATGGATCAATCCCAAGATGGACACTCACATAACCAATTAATGTTTACTGCATATTGGTCAAGGCAGGGAATGGCCTTTTGATTATCCTGCTTACTGCACAAGTTTATTCATTTAATGCATATTAATGTTACAATCATCTTTCAAAGCAACAGAATACACAAAGAATCTGCAACTGAATGGCTTCTTTTGTGGATAAATTAGTTACAGATTTTTCACTGGAGCCAGAGGTTGTTGTTTAGGTTCAAATAAAAGCTAAGAAATTCAAATGCTGATTTTCAAGGTAGACAAACTCTTCCCACTTGGTATAACACAATTTTTAATATCAATAAACAAACATTTACCAAAGATCATCAATATTTATGTGCATTTCTATTAATATTTACTAACCCAACTTTGTATTTCACAAGGTCAAATAAAGATAAGAAGGTTGAGTTATACCAATCTTCTATAAGGGAAGAGCTTACATTTTAAAATCAACATATAAAATCCTGACTTTTACTTGAGCCACTTAAATAAAAACCTTTGGACATATCCAATTATATTAATGATGAGAAAGCCTTTCATTCCATAATCTATTTGTATTTATCTTTGATAATTTTACATTTAAAACAAAACATAAAAATGACAACCAAAAATTATAGAATGAAACAATTTTTTATGGAGGTAATATGTCAAGTCTACTAATAATATACGTGGGGCATTCAATAAGTTTCCAGACTTTTTTTTGTACAGGCATTTAAAATTGTCATAGACTCTTGAAAATTCATTATGTTATTGCTATACATCTTATGAGATGACTGACCAATTTTTATGATTTCAGCTTCAAATGAACAGCTACAGCAGCAATTGGAATACACCCTACTAAAGCCTGTTTGTCACAACTGGTGAATTTCAAAAATGCAATCTGGACTTTAGAAGAACAATATGCGATAAAATTCTGTTTTAAACTTGGAAAAAATGCCACAGAAACCTATGGAATGCTTCAGACTGCTTTTTGACCATCTTGCATGAATCAAGCATCAGTTTTTGAGTGGCATTAGAGATTCAAAGAAGGCAGGGAGTCTGTGAGGGATGATGAGAGGTGTGGGAAGAGTAAGGAAGTCAATACACCAGAGTTGATAGGCCAAAGGGTTAGGGATAGGGTTACTATGTTGAGGTTTTAAGGGAGTTCAGAGAGAGATTCTGTTGGAAGAGGCCAGCACTCTTCAAATTGGGTCAGTGGCATTTCCACCAGGACAATGCACCAGTCCACAACTCCATCCTTATCACAGACTATTTGACCAAGATGGGCATCAAGACAGTTCCTCAGCCTCCCTATAGTCCAGACCTTGCTCCCTGTGACTTTTGCTTATTCCCTAAGCTCAGAGGCTATTGTTATGAGACAATTGAGGAGATGAAAGAGGCTGTGACGAAGGTCATTGTTACGCTCACACAAAAGGACATCCATGGGGCTTTCCAGAAGTTGTTAGAATGGTACAAGTGCATTGCAGCTGAAGGAGATTACTTCGAAGGAGACTAGAGATTCATGTGTGTACTATCAATAAAAGTGCCCATACGAAAAAAGTCTGGAAACTTATTTAATGATCCTCGTAATATTTTTCTTAGTAAAATATCAAGTTGTTAATATATTTAACACTGGAATGGTTGAGGTGTTTCATAATTGTTTAGATCATATTCTCAGGGATTTTGCATTAACAGCATTCATTGTAGATTAATGTGTGAGTGTTAAAAGAATCCAAGAAGTTTAAATTCTTAAAAGAGAAAAATGAATTATTTTGCTTTTTTTGTTTCATCAAAGGAAAATATTAGAATATGCTAAATCACCTAATTTGATATTACATTTCAGTCTGATCATTTATAGGTGGTGGTGGTGATAGTAGTAGTAGTAGTAGTAGTAGTAGTAGTATTCTTTTAGACTAACATCCTCATCATCACAAAATTTTGGTTGCTCTACCCTCTAGCCTACTTCTGATTTCTAACAAATTGAGTGTTATTGCAGTCAACTTTTTAAGTCTTGTTATGCTAAAGTCCATGAACAGAAATTAATTTCTCCAACCACCCCTTAAAAATAAACAAAAACAATGAAACAAATTCAAGAGCTAAAAGATCTAATTAAAGATTGTAAGATGGCTATAGGGATCAGGAAGAATCTCTGAGATTCTTATTTTGAAGTGAACGGCTTTCAAGAAGACTTGAAGTGCAACAGCTTTAGATTCTTGGTGAAATGAGTACAAAAAAAGAAAAAAAAAACAAAAAGAGATAATTTGAATTGTCTCAGAAACAGTATATTTCTGTCTTGTGTGTGTGTGAGAGAGAGAGAGAGAGAGAGAGAGAGAGAGAGAGTGTAGTATTGTGTATGACACAATGACAGAGACTATTCTTAGAAATAATCAGCCAGTGAGCATTGTTGGAATTAGTAAATGACAGTGCAGAGTCAGCCAGTCACAACTCTCTGTCTTTTAATTCAGTTAGTTTCCAATAGTCATCATCTTCTGACACTTCCTTCAGCAGTTCTTTTTTTTTTTTTTTTGACCACTCGATGGTGCCTCAATTTGGTAAATCTCTTTTGGCTTTTGTTTAGGAACCTTATGATCAAAACAATATATATATATATATGTATATATATAATTTAAAATATTAAAAGGGACACAATGTTAATTGCTGCCCATGAGTCAATTTCATGTATGATGGATTTATCCATCTGATGATAAAACATTATTGTCTAAGATCAAAACAGTGTTTATATATATATATATATATATATATATATATATATATATATATATATATATATATATATGTGTGTGTGTGTGTGTGTGTGTGTGTGTATAATCTGAGGAGAAAATCCAAAAAGTAGAAGTTTTTATATAAAAAGCGTGGTCTGCTTGGTGGCCGAGAGGTCTGAAACTTACTCTAACATAAAGTTGGACGGGTTTCGATCCCAGCTTCGAGCGTCCTACGTGTCTAGCCACACTGAAGAGTTCTGATTGAACGAAACAGTCTGTCTGTGGATGACAATATATATATATATATATATATATATATATATATATGCATGCCAAAACACACTTCTGAATATTATAACAGTATTATTTGCTTTCATAAACCCATTATGTCTCTGGTTAATCATTAAATCCATAACCTTCCTTTTTCTTTGTTTATTGTTTTTGAACTTCCATTCACTCAGTCTCCATCAGAATAAGCCAATTAAAGAAAAAAAAAACAAAGACTAAGATATCTTAATTTAAATCAGATATAGGAAATAGTCAAAAAAAAGAAAAGGTTTCTTGCTGAAAAAAAAGACTTTCTTCCTGGTTCAATTAAAGGGTAATATATAATTCTTTAGTTTTTAAGAAAGAAAATAATTTAAGAAAGAAAACATATTAAACATATTTTCAATGTAAGATTCGTTTTCAATTTCTTTATTACATTTATATTCCCACATAATCTATTGTTTATAATCTGAATTAAATAAATGTAAATGGAATCATTCTTATTCATTTAAGGAAAAAATATCCAAATTTCATTTTTTGTGTGAAAAGGTCCTAATTTGTCCTGTTTGGTTTGGACTGCACTAATAAAGCAATGGATTTCAGTAAGTCCAATGGTTAAACAATATAACAAAATGGTTCAATGAAGATTTTCTCAAATCTGACTCTCCTTGTTTAAATAGCCTTACATTCACTTAAACAGAGATTAACTACTTTCATATGGCAAAATTTGGCTGCAGTCATTCTTCAATTAAAACTTTTTAGGGTTTCATTTCGCTGGATATCAACCACTTATATGTTATTTAATACCAATTTGGTTCATTTCTAAAGATTTAATTATAATCAGAACATTATATTTTAATTTTCCATCAAAATGTTTTTTTCTAATCACTATTCATTTGTCTAAAATAATCATTTGTTTGCACACAATTATATGCTATCAAAAATTCCAATCAAATACTAATGATTTATACACAATTATATGGTTTCAAGTAACAATTTCTATTTAATAATACAATTTGTTTACACAAAGTTATATAATTTCAAGCATTCCTATCCAATACTAATAAGTTTCAAACAGATCTAATTGACTCATAGATGAGACCCTAATTAGGTATTACCCCACTTTAGGCCAGAGTAGAACTAGGAGTAATAGCAATGAAGGAATACTCTACACTTATCCAAAACTCCAGAAGTGTAGCCTTATCACTAAATGCACCTTTTTGGGGAGGAGGGGTCTTACCCCTCAGCAGGGGGGATGCAGTCAACATATTCTAAGCACCACCAAAAGGAAAAAAAACTTTTTATAAGTCTGTAAAATGACATTAGGCTTTTGATTTTTGTTCAATAAGAATATGAAATAAATAATCAAATATGATTTCATCATGAACAACTTACACTGTTGGCATACCACTGAAGGTATCCTTCTAGTCTCCAAATTAAAGTTACTTACTGAATCTGTAAAATAAATTATTTACAGAAAAACAAATAATTTTTTTTTGAATTATGAAAGCAAGCATGAATGTTTAAGATATGTAAATAAATGTAAAGGTTTTTGTAAACTTGAACTTTAAGTAAAAGCTTTTCATGTTTCATTTTTCTATGGAAAAGGGAAAATAGACACGAGAAAGAGTCAAGTAAATGTCAGATGTGTTGATGCTTAATGGAATGAATGTTATTGCTGTGAATCTTTTGTTTACAGTGGCAATTTAGTCTACAAGAAGAACTATGGTGTAAAAGAAATGTTGTACATCAATTGTAACTCTCTGTGAATCAGGTGAGAAACATATTTAATGAATACCGGGCCAATCTGTTAAATAGGAAATTAACCTCTTTTTCAGGAATATATCAAATAGTTTTAAATGTTTTTTCTCCTGAGAGGAGTTATTGTTAATATTCAATAAATGTTTGGAACTATCCTAACTGGTTGTCTAGCACTGTCTCTTGTAGAAAGTAGAAATTATTTTGTAACCCATACATACATACATACATACATACACCACTAAAATACTCATTGTATTTATATATAATAACTGATTTTAAAAATAATATGATATATATTTCTCTCCATTTGCTTTGTTGCTTCTAACTTATAGATTCCCAGGCTAATGCATCAATTTTAATGAATCTTGATATGTGAGCTCTCTTAACCTCAAAGAGTATTTTAGTGGAGGTATTGAGAACATTTTGGTTAAAATCAAAGGTTTAATTTGTCCAGGAAGCAAATAAAATTGGCATCTCCTATCACCTATGGGAAGGAATGACCCCCAACTTCCCATGTAGAGTGAGGTCTTGAGACTTTTTAGAGTAAAATTAATCAGAAAGATCTAATTTGTCCAGAAAGCAAGTAGAATTGGCATCCACAAGTGTGGAAGTCTGAACTAATCTAGGAAACAAATTTTTTAAAAAGTTTTATTCATCCAGGAAATAAATATTAAAAAAAAAGCTTAAAGTAGGCCACCCTGTGCCTATAGGCATACATCTAATTTTCTATATCATAAAAATAAGATATTTTAGTTTCTTTGTTTAATCATATATCAATCTCCATACATTATTTAATGCCAAAGTCATTCTTGGAGAAGAACAGCAGTGATACTATTTAATCCATAGCTGGGGGGATAAAGGGGTTCATACCTTTTCCTTAAGCTAATAAATAAATAAATAAGCAGACAGTCTCTGAACAGCCTGACCAAAGCACTTGTAATTAAAAATGACTAGGAAATAAACCTGGGATTTGAAACTTTCTGTGCAGGTGTGGAATCACTGAAAACGGATATTCCCCCCTTGATATGACAGGTGAAAGTAAGTGGACATTTTTGAAAGGTAAAATTGAAGTGACCAGTGTAGAGGAAAGTCAGGCTTAAGTTTTGTCCCAAGAGGAGCTGTGACCTTTTAAAAGAAAATATTAACCAGTCTTTCTTCCTAACAACTGAGACAACTCAATGTAAACCAGTGATAAACCCTAAAAAAATACTAAAGAGTCTGTGTTGTTTTTCTATATCAATCTTTACATTCTTTAACATATGCCTGAATGACCACCACATAGCGTACCTGTCACTGCTAGCTACTTATACCTATGCTACACCCATTGCGTTCTTTAACATATGCCTGAGTGACCACCACATAGTGTACCTGTCACTGCTAGCTACTTATACCTATGCTACACCCATTGCGTTCTTTAACATATGCCTGAGTGACCACCACATAGCGTACCTGTCACTGCTAGCTACTTATACCTATGCTACACCCATTGCGTTCTTTAACATATGCCTGAGTGACCACCACATAGCATACCTGTCACTGCTAGCTACTTATACCTATGCTATACCAATTGCCCATATATTAGCTTTTAGCTTGCTGATAGACTAAAAATACCTGGCAGATGCCTTACTTAAATGTGATCAAGAATTGTATAAAGTAAAATTCTTTGCTGTATTTCAAATATCACAAACTTTTTTGTCTTTTTGATTGCATGTTAAAAATCAGATGCATTCCTTTACATATATTAACTAAGAATAGTAACTTATATTGTTTTACATAC
The DNA here is from genome assembly GCA_963585895.1 of Sepioteuthis lessoniana. Classification (NCBI taxonomy): domain Eukaryota; kingdom Metazoa; phylum Mollusca; class Cephalopoda; order Myopsida; family Loliginidae; genus Sepioteuthis; species Sepioteuthis lessoniana. The sequence goes on along the minus strand of OY757907.1, from coordinate 140,826,429 downwards.
TACTGGAAAGTTCATAATTACTCAGTTGTAAGTTTAATCTTCACTTGGTGCCTTTACATATGGCCTTGTGCCAAAACTAAGCTAAGCTTAATAAATAACTAGGCTACCTGACATATAGTAATGATTAGCAAGCTATTCTCCCTAAACCATTCACAAATATAGTAATTTCCGTCCTCATTAGGTGCCTCTTGTAGCAAAATCTGAGTGTGTTTTGCCATGAAGTACTAGTTAGCAAGCTAGTCAACCAAACTATTGCTACTGTGTAAGGAGTTCAATCTTCACAGTACTTCATATTCTTGGCCTTGTGTCAGACAAAGCTGAATAAATATCCACATACAAGCTTAGAACAGATTCAGATTTGAGTGAAGTTTAAATTTATAGAAAAGCCAATGAACTTGTTCTTTAAATTTGTGTTATTAGGTTTTATAGAATGGCTTAAAAAATCAACAACAATCTTTCCTATTGGGAAACGATTATTAAAACTAGGATGCAGATTATTGAGAGCAGCAAAGAAAAAAAAATACTGACTTGACATCAGAAAGCAGAAAGAAATGGCATTTTTATTTTTTAAAACTCAAATTGCTATCAAAAAATAATTTGTTTGTATAGATAATCAGAGAATGAAAGAACTTTTGGATAAAAAAAAAGAAATTAAAAAATCTATAGCGATATTGTTTGATACTGAAGGTCTGTTGCTTGTGTACAGTAAGAGAAGAGTTACTTCCCCTCTTTCCTTTTTTCCCCCATTTCTGTTCTTAACTTCAATGAACAAAATTTGATCAAAGTCAAATTCAACCAATAGAAAACTCACAGAAATATTTGAAAATGAAAATTTTTTTGCAGAACAAATTAATGTTCTTTGAAAATTAAATTATATACAATTTCTTTATAGTGTTCCCTCATCCCCAGTATTTTTATCTGCTTCATTCTTTAGGCATTTTTAGGAGAATTTTGCAGTCTATTAGATTTATTCTTCATTTTGGTTAGCTGGCTGTGACCCATTGATAGAGCACTTTTGTTGACTCATCTATTGAATATTACTTTAAGTTGATGCAAAAGTTTATAGCACCATATTTAAAAAAATACTAGTGATAAAGATATTTTGGTAATAACTGTAACTGAATAAGGAACATTTAACTCTGTTTAGCCTTTATGTTTAATCTGGAAAAAATATGAAAAGCATAGGAGAGGAGGAAAGGGGGAAAAAGAAGGTGGGAAAGGGGAAAGGAAAAAGGTGATAAAAGGAAAGGAGAAAGGGAAAAGAAGGTTAGAAAGAGGAAAGGGAAAGGGGAAAAGAAAAAGGGAAAGGAAATAGGAAAAGGGAAAGTGAAAGGAAGGTGAAATAGAGGAAAGAGAAAGAGGAAAGGAGAAGGGAAAGGAAAGTGAGAAAGAGGAAGGGGGAAAGGAGCAAAGGAAAAGAAGAAAAAGCAAAGGAAAAGGGAAAGAAAGGTAGGAAAGGGGAACATAGGAAAGGGAAAGGAAGGTGAGGAAGAGTAAGGGAGGGTGAGAAGGAGAAAAAGGGAAAGAAAGGTGGGAAAAAGGAAGATGAGAAAGAGGAAGGATAAGTGGTAAAAAAAGATGAAAGAAAAAAGAAAAATAGTGGGAGAAAGGATGAAAATAAAATAAAGTACTAGATAAGACTGAGTTGAATATCAAGAAACAGTGAATGAAAGATTGAAAAATAGAAAGGAAGTGTTATTAAAAGAGGGCAAAAGAAAGATAAAAGAGAGGATGCAACAGAAAATATTTTGGCTTTTCTCTTCCTTTTTTTTTTTTTGCATAGGAAACTAATCCATGTTTATATAGAATTTAGATCAAAACATGGACAACCAATGAAAATTAAAAGAGAATGAGAAGATATAGAGAAAGAATGAGAAAAGAGCAGCTCATAAGATAATCTTATCAACACCCATGGAATTTCTTTGGGTCCAGGTAGTTAATTGGCTTGCAATTAATACAATATTATGGTTTAACAGTTAACGTCATAGAAAATGGACTGGGTGACCCAAGTTTAAATCCTGAACAAAGCTGTTTATAATTTCACATAGCACTAATGCTCTTTAGGAAAGGTATGAATCTAACTATTCTCCCACTGGCAATGGATAATTGCTATGGCAGACTGTTATAGTCAACAGTCTAGAAGAAAAACTCTAAATTCTAATCAGTTGTACTTCACGAAAAAATTGACCTTGTGTCACTTCTTGCTCATGGTGGAGGTATTGAGTAAATACAATATATATGGAAAAAAAAAAGAAAGTTTGGAAAATAAAATTGATATGTTTCACTCTTCTAATAGCCTCATTCTGATAACACTATTCCAATAATGCAACATGTCATCTGATTTTTCAAACTGCCTTCTTTTTGTATTTTATATATGCAAAATGGTGGTTTTATTCCATTTTCTTCTATATATGTAAAATCAGTTAACACTTTCTGTTAATAAACAAGATCAGATGAGAAACAAAACAAGTCCTGAGTCTTTTAAGAAAGTGATAAATCTAATTTTCCAGGCACTGGTCATTGCAAGATATCTTGACACAAGTCTCATTATTATCAAGCCAGAATGGTTTCTAAGATGTGCAGCAGTCGTCAAGTCTTAGATGGTTCTGGTATTATGTAACGTAATACTGTCAGCCATACGATGCTTGAAGAGGAAACGGGCACTGTGAAATAGCTCCCCTTATCCTAAAAATCACATCAAGGACAAGTCCAACATCTGAACAATCTCGTTGGTCATGAAGCCAACATGACACTTATTACATATTAACATTTTTATATCTACTTATCATTTTGAAGTTGATGGTCTCTTAAACACTTATTTTCATAGACAGAAACAGAAAATGACAAACATCAGTTAGTTTGTTATCAGGAATGAGCATATAAGACACGTTAACTTCTATCATAGAATGACCAATGTTAAAATTCCTCTTTTTTCTTTTGTTTTTCTTTGGTTAAAGATCACAATAAAGAATTATTTTTAGGTTATATAAATATGTTTATTTCTTGAATGAATTCCTGACTATTGGCAATACTGTTTTTTGCTTAACTTTCAATGTATAAGATACAGATTGAATAATGCTATTAGTTCAACAAATTTTAAATTAAAAATTGGTTTGTTAATTGTTCATTTTTTTCCCATCAAAAATATGAATTTTATTAATGCAGAAAAGGAATCAAGCAAGGGAGTAGTAGAGTAGCATAATGGTCAGTACAGTGATGAAAAAAAAAGAAGCTGTATGCCAATTTAAAACGTAAACAGTGATTATTGTCTTATTTTCCCCTAATATTAGGATTTGTTGGGTGACCATATAAGTGATCATTTGAGTTAATAAAAATTTTGATGAATTTGTTTAATAATACCTACTTGAGAGATCATGGCTTACAAAAATAGTATAATAATAATAATAATAATAATAATAATAATAATAATAATAATAATAATAAAAACATTCATGAAGTACCTTCCACAGAAGGAAACTATAGAAGATAGATAAGATAAAATATTGTTGACATTTTTCTTTATTTATATTCCTTTTCAATTATAGCAATCCTAGTTTGAATTTAAAATATTACAGATTATTTGTCTCCTTTTTGACTAGTACAATCAAATTTGGGTATGTTCTTTAATGTTCTTTAAAAACATTTTGTTTCTGTTAATACTTTAATTATCTAATCAAATTAATATAACTAATTGGTAAATATTTTAGAAATTCCCTTTCTCTCTCTCATCAACTGTATTTACGGAGAGCCTCAGCAGAGAGAGAGAGAGAGATGTGTGTTCAACATGACATTTTTCACTTATTGAAAAAATAAATTCATATGAAAAATCATATATTCAATATAGATGTTGCCTATAAACATCTATAGATTTATTCAAAGCAAATCATTGATTTCTTTCTGAAAGAATACCACATTAAAATGCCAGTAAATTCATTGAAATCTTCTTCTATAAGGAATTGTTTAAGAAATGACAAAACTATAAAGAAGCAAGGAGCAATAAAAATTGAACTCTTCAACTGATTCAATTTTAGTATCATTCTTTTTATAATAAACATTATTCACTGAATGAGTAATTTGTTGGGTGTTTTAAAAATTTGAATCCATTACTTTTATCTGATCTATATATCAATGTGTATTGTTTGTCAATTTGCAAGGAAGCTATAATATATCAAACACATTTTTATCTATTAAACTTTGCTTAGTCTGGTATAAAGCCAAAATAATATTCTTGTTCCAATAAACACTTAGAATAAACTTGTAGGAATATATAGTGCTGTTAAAAAAAGCATTCTTTTGATAAGCAAAAATCCTTTTATGGTGTTTGTAGTTAGTAATTGCCCGCTTAAAATATTTTGTGAATTTTTGGTGAAGCAAGAAATGAAATGAAATTAGAAAAAAATGTTTAAATTCAAGGTGCATTAGGTATTAAATGTTTGCAAAAAAAACAGTTTTAACAATTCACTGAATCAGAACAAATCCAGCAGATTTGTTTAAAAAATAATGTTTTTGTGTACCTAAACAGACAAGAATTCTTTTTGATTCAATAACATTCTGATAGGATTTTCTTGTTTTAGTGAATTTGAAGACTATTAAGTGCCAGTTAAACTTACCCATTTCCCAATTGCCAAATTCTTCATTATTCCAAACCATAGAAATTTTAAATGAAGTTTTAATAATTGAACAAATATGGTAAACAATTTTTTTTTCAATATGCACTGCAACAAGTGGAAATTTTTTTTCTATCAGTTTACTAAGGAAACTGAAGTCAAAAATCATTTCCAATGGAGTTAAAAACTTTTTTGTTCATAGAAGCAAATAATGTGTATTCATTATACATCGAAGTATTTTATCAAAGCTTAATTTGACAAATAGAAAATGTCAGCAATTTCCAGGTGAAAAAAATACAGACTGTTTTCATTTGAAGTATACAAATGGTACCTTATCTAAAAAAACAAAACAGAACAAAACTGGATCCAAAAAATAAACTTTTTTCAATTTGAGTAAACATTAGAAACCTGAGCCACATTATATTTAATACCCAATACACTAGTCCATTCAAGGATAGTTACTATTGAGATCAGATATTAAAAGATTCTTCTTTTATATACAGCAACAAATAATCTTAAAATATTTCTCATTTCATACTGACTAGATATAACATTGGTTTATGTGGATAAGGTACAAAGAGTTCATGTGCACATTTATTATTATCATATTCAATAGAACTATATTTTGTCTTTAAAACCAAAATTAATCAGAGTAACATTTATATTTTAAAAATTTATGGAATAATATCAAGTGGACAAAAAGTTTGTATTTTTCTTACTGTTTTCTTTTTTATGAACTGAAAAACTCTCTTTGAATGGAAACAGCTGAGAAACATTTTAAGTAACCTATACATATCATTTACTACTAGATAATCTTCAGAAATGATTACTCACAGTTTTAATGAGTGAAATCAATGGCCCAAAAGTTAATTGTGAGAGTTTGTAAGAATTTAAACTTAAAAATAAAATCAACAGATGCAGCCTGTAGGATATGTATTATATTTGATGATAATGAAATTGCTACAGTTTAAAAGTGATTCAATAGGTTTTCAATTGCGAATGAATCAGTGAGAAACCTTGTAGCATTGATGAAGGTAAACTTATTTCAAATTTAATCTGCTTGAAACATGTCAGATGCTTTTCAACATAACTGATGAAGTCATATTATCATATTTGAGAAAAGATTTGTTTTTGATGTGGACTACTTTGCTGATTAAACATTTTCTCTATTTTTTATTATTTTCATTTTAATAAAAGAAAAATAATCCACACAAACATTTTTAATTACCTAATACATATATAATTTCAAGAAAGCTTTTCAGTGCAATCCCCTAATTTTTACAAATTTTAAAATAGACTGCTCATCCTTAAATGTACATATGAATTCATATCTACAGAGTTTTTAAAAAAAATTTAGCAAGATACATTTATGATAATCATTAACAATGTATTTACATTACGCTTATCATTAGTATTTATTGTAATGGCTGACCCCCAACAATTTCTTTCTTCCTGATTTTCAAAGCATTTTTATCATAAAATCATTAGCGATGTATTTACATAATACATATCATAGCCCTATCTTATTAGTAATGCTTAATTCTGGGTCACAAACAATCCCTTTCTTTCTGATTTCCAGTGTATTTCTACAATAAAATTATTAACAATATATTTACATAATACATATCATAGACCTATTCTGTAACCAACACCTGTCGTAATAAATAATGTCCTACAATCCATTTCTTCCAAATTTTCAATGTATTTCTATAATAAAATCATTGCTAAATAAATTTTTAAAGTCAAACTGTAAAATATGTAATATTTGATAATCAATTTATTTCCTATCAACTGAAATAAAGTCAGTGAGTAGTGATAAGAAAAGCAGAAATATTGCCTACATGTATTTGGTTTAAATGCACTCAATGCTAAAATACAACAGTGATATCGATATAAGTTACATAAATAACTGTAATTCTACAGCAGCAATATATCAATGAGGGTAACACTTCCCACCCGGACATAAATAAAAGTGCTACTTTACGAAACCCAAAATGAATAGATGTTACATTTCTCAAAGTACAAAACAGACCCAGTTGTTTCAAAAGTTTATTTTCTGACTGTAACATTTCATAGCAGTTGCCAACGAAAATGAGAGAAAGAGTGAAAAGATATTAGTAGTTACATAGTTACACTAAAAGTTTCATTTGTGAAAGACAAACGATCAAAACACAGACCTTCACTTTTGTCTCATGACGTTCCCACTGAGCTGTCGTCTCTAGACACGAATCTCCCCAATACAACTTCACCCTCTCTGTCCAAGCCAACTCTCTGAGCTCTTTTGATTGCCAAATGACTCTGGTTATATAATGTATTAATTATCTCCTCGACTAGAGCAAGTGATTAAAAGCTTTCATAAACCCAGCAGCTAAATCAGCTGTCATTGCATTCAATGTGTTTATTTTCAACATCCAATCTGCTGCAGATTTCAAAACACCTTGTCAACCCAAATCCTGTGATATGTGCACCATCTGACCTTTCGCATGCAACTTACACTTTAACACAAAGATTTTAACTAAGTCACAATTTATTACTACAAATAAAATAATCAACTAATATAATTAATTATCATCCTTAATTATATTACATAACTAGTGAGATAAATATTTACTAAACTGAGCCTAGTTTGGCACAAGGCCAGCTAATGAGGGTCAAACTGATAATACAAGCACTGATTTTTTAAACTAACCTTCATCAGGCACTCCAAGTATTTATTAAGACAAGTCATGTTTAGCATAATGCTACAACAGTGAAGCATTCACTAAGAATCATATTCACTACATAAACATTTATCTTACTCTATGGCAGGTGACCAATAAGAGAAATTCAAACAAATCTTAATCCCCTCTTAATTAATTTTCATTACTCTCTTTTATTACACTGACTTGTTGTTCAATTGAGTATTTCAAGATACAATATTTGCTGAGAGTCTCTTCATGTTAGTCTTCATTGAAAAATCAACATTATAATCATGAGTTTTTAATTGGGTTCAAATATCAACCTCTGCATTGGTGGGAAATATACAAGTATCACTGTGACAAGGTTAAACACACACACACACACACACTCTCTCTCTCTCTCTCTCTCTCTCTCTCTATATATATATATATATATATATATATATATATATATATATATATATATATGTATAAAATAAAAAAAACAAATAAGAAAAGTAAGTGCTCAATGTTATTTTGGCAGAGCAGGTATAAAACTCAAATATTCAAATTATAAAAGTTCCCAATCTGAAGTTTCATGTGGATCACACAATTATCAGATGGAAATATGAGAAAAAGGAGATAACCATCCATATTTATGCAGTGAGATATTTGTCAAGCAGCAAGATGTTTGTTCACATAGCACTAACACAGAAAAAGAAAAAAATCATGTTTTGTTTTTGTTTTACTGAAATAGTTTGGAACACCTGACAGCAACATGCAGTCTTTCTTCATTTAAAACCACCCAGTCCTTTCCTTACTGAGGGTCCTTAGTTCCTACAGCCATTTACCAGATCTTAGCACTCCCACTCCTGCATTTTGGAGGCCCACTGCAACTTATCAAGCAAGTTTGTGTAATGGCAGCTCTTTCATACCAAGTAGTAGGTGGACCCTATAACAGCATGTTCCAGGGATATATATATATATATATATATATATATATATACACACACACACATACAGGTGGCTCTTTTTTAAAACACATAAACTGTTTTATTTATGTTCCCATAGAGGCCAATGCCTCCTGGTGCCTACTCCAGGTTATGTAACAGGGATTCAGCTTGGACAGGTGTATTTGTGACCAGCACTAAATTATCTGCATAGTCTATGTATGTCATAGTTTTTGCAGGATATCATCTACTTTGTGGTTTGTTTGCTTTTTGGTGCAAAACCATTTTCTTTTACTAGATTTATTGACATTCAAAGAACTTAATCTAGGCAGATAATAAACATATATGGTGCTAATGTATCTCTTTGCAAGACTCCAGTGACAAAAATATTGAAGAAGTTGGTGTCGCCGTCAGGTGAGTGAACCATTACTTTTTGTTTTTGTAAAGCATCATTATAGCAGTAACAGTTTCTTTAGGGAGACCATATGCTAGTAGTATTTACTCAATGTTTCTTCTGTGTATGGCATCAAATGATCAAATGGCTTAGAGGAATCTACAAACAATAGTGTTGCTTCAAGATTTATTGCACATAAAACTTTGATGATTCAATGTAGAGTCAAAATCTGTGATGTTGTGGATTGATTTCTCTGAAAGCTGTTCTGAATTTTTTCTAAGAATTTTCTCAACTTCATGTTGGATACAATTAAGAAGCAGGGCATTATAAACCTTAGCAGCTATAACAAGAGTTCCCATTTCCACTTAAATTGACAAGCCTCTCAAATTAGTAAACTAATTCACATATCTTAGTAGCAATATCTTATCTACTGAAAGCAATGTTAACAGGCCTTGAAGGTGCCTGTGGTGTAATGATTATCATCATAGAAAATGGACACGGCGACAGGAGTTCAAATCCTAGACGAGACTGATTGCATTTCACATAGCACTAATGCCCTTGGGAAAGGTATGACTCCAATTATTCTCCCTCCAGCTATGGGTAAATAGTAGGGCAGACTGGTTTCTTCAGCCTTGGTGAGGCAACTAGTCTAGGAGAAAGAAAACTCTGACTTCAAACCTGTTAAACTCCGCTTAAAATCATTGACCTTGTGTCATATCCTGCCTGAGCGGAGGGGTTGGTAAATATGGTTAACAGGCCTTGTCAAGGCATGAACTGATATTGACAGGTTATTCATCAAAAAGAAATCTGATCAAACAGATAAAATGAAATAGGATTTCTTCCAAGCTATGGCTGTGTCAGTACTAGTGTATGGATACACAAGAATGCTATGTGCTGTTTTGAACACATCTTGGAAGCAACACTCCTCAAAACAGCAGCTGTACAAACATTTACCTCATATCTCCCAAACCATCCAAATGAGACAAACAAGACATGTTGGGTTGTGCAAGAGAAAGTAAGGATGAACTAATAAGCAAAGTTCTCTCATGGACTCTTGCACATGGATGTGTCAGTATTGGCTGACCAGTAAGAACTTACAAACATCAGCTCTGTGCAGACACAGGAATCCTGTCTAGAGGACCTGTTGAGAGTGATGAATGATAGTGATAGAGGGTGAGAGAGAGAGAGAGAGGAGAGAGAGTCAGGGAACTCTGTGCTATCACAGTGTGACTTGATGATATATATATATATATATATATATATATATATATATATATATATATAGGTATTATTTGGTCCAGTTAAACCGGAGTTGAGAGTAATTCCATCAGGACAAAAAAACATTTAAATTTTCCTGGTAAAGAAGTCCTGTTATTTTTTTGGTGTTTTTGATTTCTATCAAAACCCATAATAGGATGGAAATAAATTTATAATCCTAATGTGACCGGTTTTTGTTTTTTCTTAAAGAAAGTATATATATATATATATATATATATATACAACCACACACACACAAGGTTTGATTTACCAAGTTTAGCATAAGTTCAGATAGGAGGAATGTAAATGAGGAAAATTTTGTTACACCATTCTTTCAAGTAAGAGCTTGCCTGACCTAAAAATCAGAAAATTGAAATCCCAACTTTTTTATTGAAATTTGAACCTCAGGTGTCAAATGGAAAAACAAAAGATCTCAGCCACATGGAAAAGACTCTTTTTGTTTTCTAATCTATTAGTCATATCATATTTTTCAATCTGTGAAACTGTTCTTGCCTTCCATCACTCCCCTCAACGCACACACATACACACACACGCACAATTTTCCTCAATAAATTCAAGGGTAAAATGGGTGGTTGAATAGGTAACTGCACTCATATTAATCACACTTTTTAATTGGTCGATAGAAACAAGAGACTTGCATTAAGCAGAAAACTCAATTAGTTGATACTCATGGAAATGAATTAGATGGAGTTTGGGGGGCGGGGGGGTAATAAAGAAACTTCACTCAAGGGAAAATGCTGCTTCTGCTGCTAAATCTCACAAGAGAACAACATTATTAAAAGAATTATTGACAAAAAAAATGTGTTTATAAACATTTCTCTTATTATCACTTTAATATCCACCCTCTCTCAGACTTAACCTCTTTTTATTTTACAATTACCTTTTCTCTCTTTTTCTCTCTACTTCACTTATCCTTTCTTTTTTTTCAAACCACTCCTCCACTTTTTTCCTCTTTTTATTTAAGACTTATACACATTCCTCTCTCTTTCTCTGTGTGTATGTTGTTTTTTTTCTCTTTTTTGTCTCTTATATTCTCTATACATTTTCTATGAGTTTGTATGTTCAGTAGTAAGAAAAGTCCACTCGGTGAGTGAGATAGTTGAATATTTCCCATGAGCACCTATTATCAGGATTTGAAAACATTTATACAACACAATCTTCTTGACCTTATTAAATATTGACTCACAGAGTGGCAGAAACAAACAGAATAATGCCAACAGAATGCTTTATACAAATATATAATCAGAACAGTTTTCATAAATTCCAGAGGAAACCAGCTCAAAAAAGTCTTAATGCTCATAGGAAAATATTACTGAAAAACTGTATATACAATGTTCCCTGCAGTTGTAATAGAGAACATAAAAATCCAGCTGAGCCTAGAAATTTGAAAATGCCCTCCTTTTCTGTTTTACCATCAGATAATTTAGCATGATGGTTGACAAAGACAGTGAAAAGAGGGAATAAGTAAGCACCTAGACAAGCCAATTTCCTTCAGCTTCTCTGTGAACAGAGTAGAAGTAAAAAGCTGTTACAACCATTATCGACCTAGACAGAAGTCAGCCATATTATCAAGAGATATAAAATTAATTACTTGAATATTTATAAATGTACTTTTGTAGCAGATTTGATCCAGTCCAATTAAAAACCTTGTTTATTGTGTAGATTTTTATAATAATTAAAATAATTGGAATTATGAAAAAAAAAAAAAATCAACCCAAATAAATCAATATACATATGAATGATCGGATTTAATGAAATATTTGTCATTGAGGCATTTTTTAGACTTGACCATACTTTATTAAGAGTTTTGTTGTTATACCATATTTTAGTATTGTTTTCTGTCCATAAATTGCAATTCCAAATCAAAGATCTTCACCAGAACTGATTTTAAAAACTTTTTAACCCCAAATGAATTCAAGAAGTGTGGGAAAATGAAATAGAATAAAATAATGAAGAATTAAAAGGAATTAAAATAAATAAGATAATGATGATAAAGAATTAAAAACAATAATAAAATAAATATTTTTCCCCATGATGATAACAATAAAAAGACCTGGAAAAAGGTTTTGCTTATCTGCCCATTTTTATGACCTCACTTCTGAAAAGAAGAACTCTCTCCCTTGTCACATCTCAATGCATAGCATGCAGACACGTTTTCAAGAACTTCCATTTGGGGATTATGAAGTAAGTACCACTTTTGTTTTGGATAATGGATATACAAAAAAACAAAAACTTTAGGAATTTTGTTTCTTTAGAACCTTATAAAAAAGGAACAAACTGTCCATATTAAAACAAGATTTTTGTAGCTTCTTTATTTTAATAATTGTTTTATATGTTTATATGCAGACACTTACACAACATACCAACTTAAACTCCATAAGCTAAATCCATAAGCGGAACTTAAAATCTTATAGAAGGATCCAATTTTGGACTCTAAGTCAATTCTCTAATCAATCACAGAATATATTTAAACATTATTCTGAAAATCAGATGTAGAACAAGGATGAAAAAGAAAAGATCTGGCTAGACATAAAGTCATTTATATAAAAAGGATAACAAAAAACAAGATAGCCAAGTTTTCCTTCTCTGAGATTGGTTGTCATACTAAGGTTAAAGAGCCCAATCTGCCCTACTATTTATTCATAGCTGGAGGGAGATAATTGGATTCATACCTTTCTCAAGAGTATTAGCACAATGTGAAATGTAAAAAGGCTCATCAAGGATTTCAACTCAGTTTGTCATTCTTATGATGATAATCCTTACACCATGGGTGTAAATATATCTGTTTTAGAATCTCTATTGGATTAGACTTCAGCTGGTCATAGTTGTAATAATAGGAATCACTATAACAGAATGGATTGGCTATAATTTGGATTTCTTTCCAAATTATATCAAAGCTTGTTATCTAATGCTTGATTGTATTAAACAAACTGCTTTAAATGGTACATCTACTCCTGACTGAATTAGAGTACCAGTATCTTGAATAAATATCAAATTGACAAGGGAGTAAATTTTTAGCAAATCTAACATGATTTGTGCTTGGCAGAATAATACCATGGCAATTATGGCTGTTCAGCTAGACTGCCAAACAGTACTTGGATGTGATTTTAAAAGAAATAAGCTTGTCAAGTCTAGACTAAATTTCACAAAAGTGTGAATGAAAAGATTTTGGTCATTCAGTTTTCTGATTTACAACTTAACCAGATTTCTTGCAGACAATACAGATCTGTCTATGATTAGATATAATCTGATACACAAGTGCCAGACTTTATAAATCTAAGAATAAAATAAAAGATCCAGCCAGATCTTAAAAGTGAGAGTATTCCAATTAGCCAGATACATGTGGGGGGAAGGATAGTGGAGAGAAGGGCGTGGCTCTGTATTATAATAAAGTAGCCAAGCAATTTTGAGCTGTGATTGAATACAGGCCTTGAACATGTACAGAGTGGTGCAAAAGATTCTCTTTCCTGGAAGCATCTCTTGCCATTCTACTTATGGTTTTGTAAGCAGGAAAATTGCCATTTAGCTGAATATTGCATCAATTTGGTATAAGAATTGGCCAACAGACAGACTTGCTTTAGACTAAAATGATTGGATTTTCAAGATTCTTCCTTTAGTCAATGACAAGAGGACATATTGTTTTGCATGAAATTCTACATGATAAATTTATAGCACAAGTTCTTTTTTTTTTTATTAGTGATTTGCTTGAGCTTGTTATTGGAAGAAGGGCAAGATAAATCTATTTTGAGATGAGGCAACAAAGCAGCTCTCAATGCTATATGTGGAAGGGAGAATATCTAGGGTTTCAGCTGTAGATATGAAATGATAATATCTATTATGGATGAAATATAGTTCTGAGGTTGTTTTGTCTTGTGTTTTTGCTGAAGGAATATGGTGACATTATATCTCTCTTTCTCTCTCTTTCTCATAGTCCTGACTGTTTTCTTAGCACAAATTATTGCTTTCCATCAAGTTAAGGTGAAAAGAAGGTTAGGATTAGTTCTAAAGGGAAATCCATAAACTAAAGAGTAAAAATAAAAATAATGGTTATTACAAAACATTCAATCCCTGAAAAGATAAGTTATACTTCAATAAATTAACATTTTATCATAAAGATGACAGTAGAATTTAGTGAGGAAAAAATAGTATAAAAAATAATTGATATATAACCTAAAAATCTTATTAAGGATTGATTGATCTTAATGGCATGGGTAGTTGTTTTTTTCTTTTGCACATGGTTCTATCAAATATAAATAAATCTTAAACAGATCTATTTGACCCATAGGTGGGACCCTAACAGATACTACCACTCCAGAACTGGAGCCTCACCATCAGATGCAGTTTAGTATCATACTCAAGACACCCCTTTTTTGGAGAGAGGTCTTACCCCTCTGCAAGGAGATACAGTCAGTGTATTCTAAGTCTCACAGACAGGGTGTGACATCTTGTCTAGAAAGTAGGAATCATTGATTATTTATAGCTGCTTAGATCTTTTAATGTGTATAAATTTAATGTAAGAAAAGATAAACTATATTCTATATAGCTTTGCCTTAAAGGTCTCATGTAATCACCAGGCCTAAATGACGAGTTTCTTTTTGTAACAAAAAAATTAAAAGAAACTAAACTATCATATAAAGCACATACAGTAACTTATATAATGAACACAGGTTCTTTTTTCTCATTGCCAGTAATAAAGTCACAGAAAAAAGTCACAATTTTGGCTAGTAAAAAATCACAAATGATTTATGGTGGCCTGTTAGTGTTAAATTTTGTAAAGAAATATGTTTTTAAAGGATTTATAAAGTAAACACTTTTAGTTTAATGATTTGTTTTTATTCTTTTTTTTCTATTCTTGTGACAACTACTTTCTTATTCTCTCACTTCTATGTATTCTATAGCAATCTACAACACAGGGAATGCACAATGTTTGAAATGCTTGGATGTATACTGGCAAATTGAACAATCTGTAAATAAAGATAAAGCCCCTTCTCCCCCTACCAAATCTGAGGTATGGATAATATTTCTACTGAGAAAAATGAGCTTTTATTCATAAAAGCTTCATGTTAGGTAACATTTGGCTGTGACTCTCTCTCTCTCTCTCTCTCTCTCTCTCTCTCTCTCTCTCTCTCTCTCCTTTAATCAAATATTTGTATGCATATTATATCAAATAGTGACTGTAAAGAGGAAACCATCTGACATAATGATTTGGCTTTTAGCAGATAAAATCCTCCTTTCTGAAATGCTCTGATGTTACAGTTGGTATTTTCAGTAAACAGAGATTATCAGATGGTTAAGTTTCTCTCTTTCCCTTTTTTTGTTGATACACAACTACATCAATGGTGATATTAATCTAAAATGATTTTATGTTCAATTAAGCAACTTGAGACCAAAGTTATATTCAACCAAGACAAGCATCTAAATCCAAGATCCAAATTCAGATTACTTGTAAACTGTATAGCATCCAGAAAATTATATATCTGTTTAATGAGTAGCAAACTGGATGTGAAGAATGGTGTGCAATGGTTATCATTAAAGAAATCTACATATAAAATCATGTAAGACAACAAAGATCAGTAAACAAAATTCAAATATTAGCTATTTTATACAAATGCTTTAGAGGCATGAATTCACCATACTCTGCACTTTATGTCTTTACTAGATATCGTAACAAAGGTCATTTTACTCACATGACCTATAGTTGATAGAGAAGAAATTGAAGCAGCAAACCTTTCTTCCATGTTTATCTTATCTACCCAGGTAATAATAGCAAAACATAATTAAATCCATTGGCAACCTTGACAGTTGAGATCAGATAGATTGAGATTGATAGGACTTAAAAATGCTTTCAAACCTATTGTGAAAAACACCCCCGTAAAAACAAGATTTGACCAATTTTGATATGCAACATTGACAGATTTAAGATTATGGTTTATTTTTTTCATTAATTTTAACCAAATGATAGCAGTTATAATTTTAAAGTATGGATGGTCTTAAAAAGTAAAAGAAAGTTTATGTAGCCTTTTCTTTTTCTTACTAGATCTTTTTCATTAGTTCCAATCAGGAAAAACAAACTAACTTGATGCAGTAGTAACAAAAACAAATTCCAACTGGTTATAAAAATTTTGGTCAGTTAGAGACTACTGAAAAAACCCCAAATGTTTGCCTAATAATTTTTATTTTTCTTTATTTCAAATTTTAGTTTATTCTTCTGACAAATCTGCAAAAAATCAAACACTATAACTGACTTTGAATTCAACTTGATTTTTAAGATCAAATTGGTGTTAAATTTTGACTTTAAACTAACCTTATCAATTAAGCTTTACATTGGTAACAAAAAGAAAATGTAATCTCATTTTTTTCTTTTTATGCTATCATATCTTAAAATTGTAGACATTACATTTTTGTAAAGACTAATGAAATGGCCCTAAATAATTTGCTCATTCAATTTTTGTGACAGATTATAACAAGTGGTAGTTGTTTACAGTTTTATAAACATGTTCAGTGCATCTGATGTTGCTTGCTTCCTTGAATCGGAAAGAATAAAGTGGACTTTGTCCAAAACTGTAAAAGCTACTTAAGAAATAAATATCTATTGATGAATATAAATTGATAAATCAATTAAAACAAAATAATGTCTTTCTCTTACAGATTAGAATATTTCTGTTTTTATTGGTTCTATTTTAATGTTTACTGTATTTCTAACTAATACCTTTTAGGCAGTTTAGAAAGAAAACAAGCTTATATTCTGATAAACTGATATTACAGTAACAATTCTTATATATAACACATATAAAACACAATATATATATATATATATACAATAAAAAAATAAATTTGAAGAGAAATGGTGGGTTGGTTGTTTGGATTTTATGGCATATTAACCTTTGTAGGTTATTTAATGCCAAATCCATTTTTATGCAAATAGTTCTATTTCATACAATTCAGTTAATCATGAATACACAGTTTAATTGTCAAAAACATTTCTATTTCAAGCAATTCAGTTTATTCAAACAGTTCTAATTCAGCTAATTCAGTTTAGTATAAGTACAGATTTTATTTACACACATTTAAATGTTAAAACAGTTCCATATTAAACAATTCAGTTTAGCATATGCATGCAGTTTGAATGTAAGTACACAATTTAATTGTCAAAAATATTTCCATTTCAAGCTATTCAGTTTAGTCAAACAGTTCTAATTCAAACAATTCAATTTAGCATAAGTATGCAGTTGGTTCTATTTAACCCATAAATCGGGCTCTATCAGGTGCTACCACTTCAGGCTCGAGTGGACCTGGGAGCAATGGCAATGAAGAGGTGCTCTGCATTCCCCAAAGCTCCAGCATCACTGGAACCTCACCATAAGATTTTTTAGTGTCATATCAGGACACTCATTGGGGAGCGGGGTTCTAACCGTTCTGCAGAGAAGCAGTCAGTGTATTCTACAGCTCCAGCCGACTGGGTGATACACAGAGTTAATGTCAAAACAGTTTTATTTCAGATAATTCAGTTTAGCATAAGTACACAGTTTAGATGTCAAAACAGTTCTATTTTGAACAATTCAGTTTAGCATAAAAAAACAGTAAACTCAAGAAACCACGGTTTACCTATTTAACCCATAGATAGGACCCTTATCAGGTGCTACCACTCCAGGCCAGAGTGGACCTGGGAGCGATGACAATGAAGGGGTACTCCGCATTTCCCAAAGCTCCAGCATTACTGGAACCTCACCATCAGATTGTTTAGTGTCATATCCAGGACACTCGATGGGGGGAGTCACACCCCTCTGCAGAGAAGCAGTCAATGTATTCTACAGCCCCAGCCGACTAGGCAATTGAAGAGAAATGTTATGCACAATATAAATATTGCCCTTAAATAAGTACACTAACAATTTTTATAATTGTTGTATATGACTTACCTATGACCAGAATAATGGACTTACCCAAAGAGAATATTATTCAAGAACTAAGCTTGTAGAGCAGAGAGCAGCAGCAGCAGCTGTAGTAAGCACCTTGCCTGTCTTCATGTACGTTGAACCAAGGAAACCATCCTCAGAGACTTGGATACATTTGTGTGGCACTCATATCTCTGTGTTGAGTTATTTATTTATTGACCCTTAATAACCGGTCATAGCAATAATAAAAAGTTAATTTTCTCCTAAACAAAAAATACCAGGATTTTATTTCTAGAGGAACATAATACAAATAAAATGGATATCATTAGGTATTATATATTATCAATCACTATAGTAATGAAACTGAATAATCAAAAATATAAAGATGTAGCAATCCAAAAGTATATGTCTTATATATTTATGCAATTTTATTTTGGTTACATAGTTTCAATGCTGTAGAGTTTAGTAATGAATAATACCTAATAATATCCATCTTTATTGTGTAACATTCCACTAAAAATAATAAAATCCTGATATGTTTAGTTTAGAAAAAAATTAACATTTTATTAAAAGATTGTTGGTATGCACTAATTTAAGAGTAATATTGTTTATATTGTACATAGCAATTTCCACCATAATGTACATAGCAATTCTGTCCATATTGTACATAGCAATTCCCTCCATAATGTACCTAGCAATTTCCACCATAATGTACATAGCAATTCTGTCCATATTGTACATAGCAATTCCCTCCATAATGTACCTAGCAATTTCCACCATAATGTACCTAGCAATTCTGTCCATATTGTACATAGCAATTCCCTCCATAATGTACCTAGCAATTTCCACCATAATGTACATAGCAATTCTGTCCATATTGTACATAGCAATTCCCTCCATAATGTACCTAGCAATTTCCTCCATAATGTCCATAGCAACTCTCTCCATACTATACATAGCAATTCCCTCCATAATGTACCTAGCAATTTCCACCATAATGTACCTAGCAATTCTGTCCATATTGTACATAGCAATTCCCTCCATAATGTACCTAGCAATTTCCACCATAATGTACATAGCAATTCTGTCCATATTGTACATAGCAATTCCCTCCATAATGTACCTAGCAATTTCCACCATAATGTACCTAGCAATTCTGTCCATATTGTACATAGCAATTCCCTCCATAATGTACCTAGCAATTTCCACCATAATGTACCTAGCAATTCTGTCCATATTGTACATAGCAATTCCCTCCATAATGTACCTAGCAATTTCCTCCATAATGTCCATAGCAACTCTCTCCATACTATACATAGCAATTCCCTCCATAATGTGCCTAGCAATTCCCTCCATAATGTACCTAGCAATTTCCACCATAATGTACCTAGCAATTCTGTCCATATTGTACATAGCAATTCCCTCCATAATGTACCTAGCAATTTCCTCCATAATGTCCATAGCAACTCTCTCCATACTATACATAGCAATTCCCTCCATAATGTGCCTAGCAATTCCCTCCATAATGTACCTAGCAATTCCCTCCATAATGTACCTAGCAATTTCCACCATAATATACATAGCAATTCTGTCCATATTGTACATAGCAATTCCCTCCATAATGTACCTAGCAATTTCCACCATAATGTACCTAGCAATTCTGTCCATATTGTACATAGCAATTCCCTCCATAATGTACCTAGCAATTTCCTCCATAATGTCCATAGCAACTCTCTCCATACTATACATAGCAATTCCCTCCATAATGTGCCTAGCAATTCCCTCCATAATGTACCTAGCAATTCTCTCCATATTGTACATTGCAATTCCCTCCATATTGGTAAAAACAGGTGTACAAGAGTTAGTATTACCATAACAAGAAAAATTTATAATTTAAGAATTCTTAAAGTAAATGCAAGCAAATACGTTATTTAATTTCTTTTTAAAAAACAATCTCAGGGAAATAAAAATATTCATGAAATTAACTACAAGGTGGAACGATAAAATTGTCATCCTAAAGAAAACAACCCTACAGCTTTATTTTAAAACTTTTATTGAAAAAATCAATTCAGGTAACTTGATTATGTAGTAGAGCTGACATCTATTCAATGTAGCCGCCTTCAGCCTCAATCACCGCCTCGATACGGATCCGGAACTGGGAGCGTGTTTTTTCGGGCAAGAGCTTGGCAAATACTCAGCGACGATCAGGCTGGCTTTCATGTTGTGGGAGGTCATGTTGATGATGTTCTCGATGTATGACCAAATGAAGTAGTCCAGCGGGTTCAGGTCGGGGGATGAGGGGGGCCAGTGAGAGAAAGGTACAAAGTCATAGCACTCCTTCTGAAGCCAAGCCTGGGTCTGTTTGGACTTGTGGGCCGGCGCCGAGTCCTGCTGCCACACCCAGGGTCTGCCACCGGCCACCTGATTGCACCAGGGGATCACCACACTCTTCAACACATCCAGATACACTTTGGTGTTGACTTTCAAGCCGACTTCAAAGATGTGAGGTGACATGATGTGGCCCTCACTTGAAACCACACCAAAGACCATAAGCGTAGCCAGAAACTTTGTTTTCATCACCCTGGGCATGTCCCTGTTATTCGTGGCAATCCAGATTTGCATTTTGAGGGTGCTGGCAATGGTCCTGTTGTCATAACTTGGATTGGTAGAGAGCATGAGTTGTATAGCAGTGCATCTCTGATCTTGCTCGTTGAACATTGTGTCACTTTCAGACATGATAGAAGGCTCCTATCGCTCTTGGGATTTGGACACAACTGGCCAACTAGTAGATGGTCTGCGACAAAAAAAGAAAACTGGTTTTCATTAAGCGGAAATGAAATCATGTCGTCTTTTCTAGGGCGACAATTTTATCGTTCCACCCTGTAATAAAAAGTAAAACCAAAATTCAATATTAATTTAAGAGTCTTTGACAGTAATTAGTAATTACTTGATAGCTATTTGAAATAGAATCTTTTAAAGAAAAATTATAGATCTCTTTTAAAATATACAAAGCAATAATTCGCAGGAAAGTAATAAAATCTAATTTAACCCACATAGAGAAATCTGATAACTTCCAATGTTTTTTTTTTAACTTTTAGATTAAGTATTTCTATTATCCTATATTTTCCAATATCTTCATCTTGGTTGTTTTTTGCACAATGCTAATATATTCCCCAGCTTTCTGGAATTTTCTGAAGTATTTTCCTTTTCTACATTTTCTCTTAAGCCACTGTTTTCATTTTTGTTTTGTCATATATTGGCTGATACATTTTTCAGTATTCTTTACATATATGCTGTATCCAATGGTTTTCAGAAATAGCTTAATACATTATTTCTCCATTTTATCTTCTAAACTAGAATATCACAGTCTAACAGGTGTTTCACAATAAAAGCAGATACTTGATTAAATTTTATGATGCTTTTCCATTTCAATCTTACCCGTTATTAAATGTGAAACCTTAAAATTCACTCCTGTAATTATGCGGTACTGTATGTTTTAGTTTAGGAAAAAAAAAAAAGCGAGAAAAATAAAAGTCTTTTTTAAAGGCTCAATGCTATTGACTTTTTTTTTAATTACATCAGTAAGTTTTGATCTTTCTATATTACATTTGAACCCGTCAGTAGGATTTAGAACATGCTGACTGTATCTGCTCCCCCTCACCGCTGCAGAGGAGTAAAACCTCTCCCCCCAAAAAGGGATGTCCTGGGTATGACATTAAACTGCATCTAATGGTGAGGCTTTAGTTCTGGAGATCTCTGGAGTTACGAATACTCCTTCATTGCCATTACTCCCAGGTCCACCCTGACCCAAAGTGGTAGTAACTGTTAAAGTTCTACCTATATGTCAAATAGATCTGTTTAAAAGTCATTCATATTTGATAAATGCAAAAAAAAAATTCTTAGAAAACAACTACACAAAAAATGTAAATTCTGACATGATTCCCTAACCTGACGTACAAAATTACCTAAAGTGGGTTGATATGCCATTAAAATCAATCAATCAATCTACTCTATATTTATCCAAAGTAATCATTAGCTTTAACTTTAACTTTAATCATCCTTATATAGAATACTAAATAAATATTTTTTCAATAAAATATCCAAATTCTTCAAACTCGAAATATCAGATTCTATAAGAGATAACCAAAACTGCCTAAAACAAAGCATCTTTGGCATTTCACAAGAAAAATTTGTAACAGTGTTAAGAGGCAGACAATACACACACTTGAGGTTGCTGACATTTTCCAATTTTCACAACATATTACCCTTGACTTTCCAGCACAAATTTATACACAAAAGGTTATGTCAGGCTAAGATACAAGTACATTTCTCTATGAATTTATGTAGCCTAATAATAACAATAATAAATAATCCAAATCAAAGATGGAAATGTTTATTTTACTATAGAAGTGTATTTGTAATTTCTTTATACAGAAACAATTCTTCAATTTAAGCAATGCTCTTAGTCATCAGTATCAGAAATAAAAAGAAAACTCTAAATTAATTCTACTAAGTAGACATTTTGGGGTTTAAATTCTGATGAAAAAAGTGACTTGAGTTGTAATTTGCCTTTTTTGTTAAAGAATTTTAAGCTTCCTACCTACAAATAAAAAAACTAAACTAAAAGAAAACAAAAAATTTGCATTACATTTTGCATTTTGTGAATGTACAAAAATAGTCATGATTGGAGAAAATAGGTAGATATTAGTCTGACACAAGAACAGCTGGTCATTTCTGGAAATCTGGGGAATGTGAGTGAAGTACCTCTACATTTCCATTACTCCAAGGCCCACTTTGACCTGGAGAAGAAATACCTGTTACAGTCCCATCTATTGATCATATAGATCTGTTTAAAAATTATTCAAATTTAATAGAACACAAGGGAAAAAATAACTCTTAGAAAACTACTACACAAAAAATGTGATCCCCCAACTTCTAGGCATAAACTAACCTTAGACAAATTGACATGCCATTAAAATCAATCCATCATTCAAACAAGAATAGCTGAGGATTCTGTCAGTAAGGTTTGTATTAGTTCATAACCATTGATATAATCTTTTTCTTTTTGATTTTCCATGTGCACTTCTATAGTAAAATTATTAACAAAGTATATATATATATATATATACTCGTATATAATATCCTATTTTGCTTGCACTGATTCCTGACCATTGATAATCCTTGCCAGATTTGAGGTTAGTAATACATATTTTTGAAATATCAATTTGATTTTTGATTAAGCCATCATTCCAATTCTAAAGAAAACAGTTTGATGATATATAATAAATTGGTTATAACATACAAGTAACATTCTAATGCAACCTTTTATATTTACTGCAAATAAAATAAAAAAGACATTCAACATTAAAATTTCAAGGCATATTTATGCATTTCGTATTTTATGTATAACTTAATTGGATTCTTCTGTGAGAAGTCTAGTCAATAACTGGTGCATTTATCAAAGACGATTATGGGGATAACAGCTTTTTAGTTTTATTGCCTGGTTAGATAAAATAGTTATGGTACTGTGGTTCTTCCAAGTATTCACTCACTCACACCTTTTTTTTCCATCAGCTAGTTATGATATGGCAGTAATGAGAGATTTTATCTAAATACCTGGAGAGTAATCACAGAGTAAAGGGAAGTGGATTCATGCCTTTCTTCAAGAGAATTAGTATGAAGTAGACATAAACAGCCTCAGCTGTTTTTATTCTGATTATCATTACCCCTACTCCCAATCACTGCAGCATTTATCAATAAATGCAGTTGTTATTATTGACTTGTTAATGGAATAATAGAAAAGTTGATATGCTTAATGAATGGAAATTTCCTTTGGGTGACTATAAAATGATAGTGTGAATGAAGCCATTCCAGATGGTCAATTGAATAACTAAATTATTGAGTCATTATTTAACTGTTGTTTTGGGGGAATGGCTTGTGAGTGTTAATCAAAGATGGTAACAATGTTGGTCTGATGTTATAAGAGTATCAAAATATACAACTATGGCTCACAAATAGAAGGTTATAAAGTTACACACCAAGTGTACAGTTGTACCACCATGTGCTCAAATGGGTTGATACTTGTATCACTACGTCTTAATTTGTTTGGTCGTTTGGGGGTTTATGGCATATCAACCTTTGTAGGTTATTTAATATCAAATACATTTTTATACAAATAAACAGTTTTATTTCAAACAATTCAGTTTAGCATAAGTACACAGTTTAATTGTCAAAAACATTTCTATTTCAAGCTATTCAAACAGTTCGAATTAACACAATTCAGTTTAGTATAATTATAGATTTTGTTTACACACAGTTGAATATCAAAACAGTTCTATTTCAAACAATCCAGTTTAGCGTAAGAACAGTTTCAATGTCAAAAACAGTTCTATTTCAAACTATTCAGTTTAGCATAAGTACACAGTTTAGTTCTATTTAACCCATAGATAGGATCCTATTGGGTGCTACCACTCCAGGTCAGAGTGAACCTGGAAGCAATGGCAATGAAGGGGTACTCTGCATTCCCCAAAGCTCCAGCATTACTGGAACCTCAACATCAGATTGCTTAGTATCATATCCAGGACACTTGTTGGGAGGGAGTCTTATGCCTCTGCAGAGATGCAGTTGGTGTATTCTACAGCCCCAGCCAACTGGGCAACACTACATCTTAAGCAGTTATCAGACCCTGTTGTACCTTTACAATGGAAAAAGTTGACAAACACACAAAACTATGTCTTAATTTACTAACAAAAAATTTATTTGCTACTACACTTTTTAAGTAGCTGCCAGGAGAAAGAAAGAGAGTGTGAAAGCTGAGTTGAGTGCATTAGTTAGGCAAAACAGAACAGCATGTCATGAAAAGAAAAAGACAGCAGACACAAACCTTGAATTTTCTTACTGTATTTTCTTGTAGTTCTAATGTATTTACGTCTGGTGTGTGAGACCCTCTTTTTAGAACCCACCCTAAAATGGGGTCTGCAATTTTCGTCTGTTTTTACATTTCGGTGGCTGGTGCTCAACTTGCATTTTTATTTCTTTACACCAGTTGCAAGTTCACTTTCAATCCCAAGTCGTCCCTTATTTCCACCTAGTGTCAGAGGGAAGACCATATCCCGTTCTGGTGATTCTACACCTACACAGAAGATTTGGGACCTCCATTTTTTTTCCTAGTCATTTTTAATTACCATAGTAATTTACATGTGACTGGCTGACCTACAACTAGTGCTTTAGCCTGGGTCACTCAGAGGTCAACTGGCCTTTCCTTGTAGACTCTATGTCTGTTTTTTGTCTTCTTTTTTTCTTCTCTCTCTCTCTCTCCTTCCCCAGAAATTAGCCTCTCATTCTCTTTATGACTTAGACCTACCATATCATGTTACAAAAAGAGAATCTATGGAAGGAACCAGACAAAACTTTAAACATCCACACTTCAATTTTTTAAAAAAAGCCTGTTGCTAAAACAGAAAATGTCAGTAAAATACCAAAGACCAAGAGAAAAGAACATGATGTGGAGGACAGTAAGGAGTAATTTGTCAGTATGACAGAATATAATGCTGATCATACAAAAAAGAAGGATCAGAGGCAAGAAGGAATATAAATGGGATCAGACAAAGAAGGATCAGTTCGCTCGTGGGAATATGAATTGGGTCAAACAAAGAAGGATTGGTGGGCCAGAAAAAAGTACAAATTAGATCAAAGAAGGATCAATGGGCCAAGGGAGTATAAATTAGATCAAAGAAAGATTAGTAGGCCAGAGAGAATATGAATTGGATCAGATAAAGAAGGATTAGTGAACCAGAGGGAATATAAATTGAATCAAACAAAGAAGGATTAGTGGGCCAGAAGGAGTATAAATGGGATCAAAGAAGTATCAGTGGACCTACAGGGAGTATAAATTGGATCAGACAAAGAAGGCTCAGTGGTCCAGAAGAAATATAAACTGGTTCAGACAAAGAAGGATCAATGGGCCAGAGAGAGTATAAATTAGATCGAAGAAAGATCAGTGGGCCAGAGGGAATATAAATTAAATCAAAGAAGAATTATTGGGCCAGAGGGAATATGAATTAGATCAGACAGAAGAAGAATTAGTGAACCAGAGGAAAGATGAATTGAATCAAAGAAGGATTGGTGGGCCAGAGGATGTATAAATTGGATCAGTAAGCCAGAGGGAATATAAATTGGATCAAACAATGAAATATCAATGAGGTAGAGTGCAAGTTCAAAGAACTTAATGGAGAAAATCAAAACAACAAGCAATTCTTAACTGTATTACATATGGCTTTTCAAGATAGTCACTAACCATCATAAAATATTTTGTATTCAAATATTTTATTTCAAAATCAATTGTCACAAATATTTTCATTATGAAAGAACCTTTGGATAGACAACATTATTTATACTGTATTAGTTTTTCTTTGGGAAATTTTTCATTTCTGAGAAAAATTAAGTTGAAAATTCAAACAATGAAAAGGCTCAATTTACAACGTATGTATAATGCTAAACTGTCTGTCTTTATGACCGCAGATATTCACTTCACAATGTAAATACATTGCTAAACTGGATCCTTATTTATGTATTGCCCAGTTGGCTGGGGCTGTAGAATACACCGACTGCTTCTCTGCAGAGGGGTGTGACTTTCCCAACGAGTGTCCTGTATGACACTAAACAATCTGATGGTGAGGTTCCAGCAATGCTGGAGCTTTGGGGAATGCGGAGTACCCCTTCATTGCCATCGCTCCCAGGTCCACTCTGGCCCGGAGTGGTAGCACCTGATAAGGGTCCTATCTATGGGTTAAATAGAACAAAACCGTGCTTCTTTCACTATACTGATTTTGGCATTTAAACTGCGTATTTATGCTAAACTGAATTGTTTAAAATAGAACTGTTTTGACATTGGAACTGCGTACTAGTGCTGAACTGAATTGCTCGAAATAGAACGTTTTTTGAAATCTAAACTGTGTACTTATGCTGAACTGAATTATCTGAAATAAAACTGTCTGACATTTAAATCTGTGTATTGCCCAGTCGGCTGGGGCTGTAGAATACACTGACTGCACCGCTGCAGAGGGGTAAGACCCCCCCCCCAACGAGTGTCCTGGATATGACACTAAACAATCTGATGGTGAGGTTCCAGCAGTGCTGGAGCTTAGGGGAATGCGGAGTACCCCTTCATTGCCATCGCTCCCAGGTCCACTCAGGCCCGGAGTGGTAGCACTTGATAGGGCCCTATCTATGGGTTAAATAGAACTAACAGCATACTTATGCTAAAATGAATTGAGGAAACTGAATAGCTTAAAATAGAAACGTTTTTGACAATTAAACTGTACTTACACTTAAACTGCATGCTTATGCTTAACTGAATTATTTCAAATAGAACTGTTTTTCGACATAAAAACTGTATTTACACTTAACTGAATTATTACATATAACTGCTTAAATAGTTTGAAATGGAAATGTTTTTGACAATTAAACTGTGTACTTATGCTAAACTGAACTGTTTTCAATAGAACAGATTATTTACATAAAAATGGATTTGGCGTTAAATAACCTACAAAGGTTGATATGCCATAAAACCAAACAAACCAACCAAACTTATTTATGTATGTTTTAATGGAAGTGCATATGTAGAAAGTATTTTTCATTAAATTATGGAAACAGAAAAAGAACGTAAAAAGACTTGTTGAATTTTCTTTTTCTGTGACTTGGGGGTCAATTTCATAATCTTACAAACACCTAACTTTAAAATAAATGCAATCTAATATAACTAAAAAATGAAATAACAAAAATAACTAAGAATCAACTTAACTAATAAATTAAACTTAATATCAATTAACAGTTTATGAAAATTTTCTTTTTTTTCTTTTAAGGCATCCATAATTTACACAAAAACAGACAAAAAACAACCTCCAAATTAACAGTATTTATGTAAATTTAAAACCTACTATTATAAAGATGGACACAAAGCCAGAGTAAAGTTTGGCATTATATGTACATCATAGATCAAACCCCCAATCAAGAATTTCATTTGTTGATAAGCTGACTTTTAGGTATGCCGTGGTTAAAATGGTGATTACTTTTACTTAGTTATCTTCCTTAGAAATAATGGCAATACTTTTGGAATTGCTGAACGTAATTCATAGGTATAAAAAGTAGTTTTATTTTGGCCAAATATAGTTTAAAACCTTTTCAGGGATAAGCCTCACATTTCCAAAAGCTTAACTGAAACCAAGCCAAAACTGATGAAGTTTTAGCTGTATGAGTTAATGGGCATTTGGTGAATTATAATGATAATGATAACTCCTATATTCTCTCATACAAAAATAAACTTATTTCAATAATCATCTGTTGCAGCCTATGGAACAAAGAGAGTTTTTTTTCTAAAATAGGTAGATTCCACATTAAAACTTGTTTTTTATGTAATCATCACATAGGATTCTTATTTAATTTGAAGAATCCAATCCAGATTTTTTAAGCATATATAAAGCATTAATATTTTAAAGAATGCTATTTAGATTGTAAAACATTAATTTCATTAAAAGCAAGTTATTATAAAATGTTAAGAAACAGGTTCTTTACTTGAAATAACCGTCAGTAATCTCGAATATAACTACTACTAAAGTGAGCTTAGTCTCAATTAGGTGTGCCTTTACTCAGACTGAAGTAAATTTAGAAAAAATCACCTCACTATGGAAAAGTGCTTGTCAAGCTAGTCTGAAACATTTCAGTCTTAACAGTATGTCTCTATTGTGGCTAGCAAATTAGTCTTGCAGACCACTGTTATTGTAATAAGTTTAATCCTCACAGAGTGTCCCAAACTAGTGGCTTCCAGTTAGATGAAGTTAAAGTAAATATATATAAAGTGTTAAGACACATATCTTGTCTTTCCAATTGCAAAAATAAACTGTTGGCAGATGTCTCCCTTTTATACTATGTATTGCATGAAGAATGGAAATAAGCATCCAGTTCGGATAAAGGTGTAACCACTAGACTGATTTACATAGATGATTTGGTTCATTGTAATGAAGGTTTGTTTAGGACCAGGTACACTTTATAGATGAGCTGATAACAGAAGAATGGTGCAGCAATGCCTCACAGATTCTCTGAACAACACTTGTCAGCTCTTTAATTTGGAATTTTTCCTTCTCTCACATTGGTTACCCTGCCACAACTAAAAAGCAGAGACTACCCTACTATTTACCTATATCTAGAAAGAGAAAAGAACGATTCATGCATTTTCCAAAGACATTACTGCAAAGGGAAACACTAACAGTAATGTCTAGGATTTGAACTCAGTTTATCAAGTCCATTTCTAATGACGATAAGCATTATACTGTGCACATCTCCCTGGAAGTTGGAACAGAGAAAATATGAAAACTATTGAGCAGATCTAGAGTTGTGTTCATCTGTTCTAAAAGGGACATTTGCAAAACAAAATGTCTGCAGCAGCAATGATAAGATAGATAAGTCTTATAATAACCATCTATGAAAGAAGTAGAGTGACAAATTATGTAAATAGTTGACTTGTTGCTATGAATATTAGATTCAGTTTGATTTGAGAGCAAAAGACAACAACAGTCAAAGTGGAATGACTAAGAGGAGAGAGAGGAGAAGGAATGAACAGATGATGATTTTGATAACCATTCTTCTGAACAGAGGCTCATACATAACAAATTATTTCAAAAGAACAACCTTGTCTAAAACCATGTTAACAGAATGAATTCATTGGAAAATAAGAATAGCAACTTTCAAGAACTTTTTTTCCCTTCTACATTAATAGAATATTTATTCTTCATATTTATTCAGCATATTTCTATACAATAGTTATAGTCAGATATATGGAGTTATATATCAACATATTTCCATTTAGAATAATATATATATATATATATATATATATATATATATATATATAGAGAGAGAGAGAGAGAGAACAGGCATGCAAATAAGCAAAGGTATTTTGTAATTAATGCTCTTTTCTTTGATGGAGGAATCATACAGTTGTAACATTCTTGGATTTATTACACTAGCTGAAAACACATCCTTTATTAAACTCTAACCCATAGGATGAGTTAATAATAGTAGCAATGAATTATGATTTTGTGTGGACATGTTAATAAAAGTCATTAAGATGTTAATGTTTATGGCTCCTCCTGTTGGTTATTGTTTCTACTACAAAGGTAACCACAAAAAATTTTTAATGCTCAATTTTCCTGTGATTGGGGAAAAAAAAAGAAACTGTCAAAACAAAAAAAAGTTATAACATTGATTTTTGGCAAAAAAAATTTCAACTTGATGCTTTCTTTGAACAAAAAGATAAAAATTCTGTTTTGCTAACCTGATGGACAACCAATGTTTCAAGAAATTTTACTTGGGTTGCAAGAACCGTGACAATCAGGCAAGGTCAGTTGACCAAAAACCATGGATTTTGAAACTGTGCTCCAAACTATAGAGGCAAATCTGATGAGTAGCACTCGGAGAGTATCAGGCAAGCTTAGCATTTCACAGTTCAATGTGGTTAGTCACCTTCATGACCTTGGCAAAAGCATCCAGAGCTGCCAAATTGTACCTCACATTATCAAAATATTGCAAAACTTTTGACTTGCTCTAATACAAGATACAATTTGATCAGCCATATATTTTAAATTCTCTTGCATGAATTAACTGATGATAAACTAAAAAGAAGTCATTCATTGCTTTTGTTCAATTGGTCACATGATCTATAGCTTCTTTTAAAGATGTACAGAATTCTGCACTTTCATGCAATGTTGGTTGATTATTAAGATTACTAAACTGAGCCAATTAATTTTTATAATATCAATGATACTTGGATAATATATTTAATAAACTATATAAAAAGAAATTCAAATTATTTTTTTTTTACCACAAATGCGTTAACATGAGTTAAGGAAAATTCTTTAAATTACCGATTGTTTATTCACATTGTTTGAAAGAACTGTGGATCACAGGCAGAAGCTAGAGATGATAAAAACATTTTAAAAAATCTAAAACAGAATCATATAATAATAGTAAAATGTTTTCTTAATTTTCAGCAAAATATTTTATTTTCAGAAAAATATTTGTAATTTTGAATGACAAAAAACAAAACAACAAATTCCTAAAGTTAAAGAAATTTCCATGATGTCATCTATATTTGAGTGTTTCACCACAAATGATGATATGTTTTTTATGTTTACCTCTAACACAAGAGCAAATTTTTATTATTATTATTGATGATAATAATAATAATAATAATAATAATGATAATCAATGACGAAGTTAGAGTTAAGAGCTAATGAAGCAATTTTATAGCCTTGTAGATTTCAATAAAGTTTATCTAAAATTTTAGGTTAATATTTTTGTGAATGAATAAATATTCATGTCTAGTAATGCATCAATAATTAATAATCCTTCTGCTTCATTAGTGACAGGAATTAGAAATGCAGTTCTTATTTTTAAGATCTTAATAAATATTGAATAGGTTTTTGGAAAATAAAGTGTCAAACAATTGCATAAATAAATCATGGTTGGTGTTTTTCATTTGCATCTTCTAAAAAGTGGATACAGCATACATGAGAGAGAGAGATTAAAGAATGTATGGGCAAAAATTTTGTATTAAAGAGATAATAATAATAATAATAATAATAATAATAATAATAATAATAATAGCAGCAACAACATAAACTGAATCTCTTCTAATAGCAGTAGAAAACAACACCAGAAGGACCAACTATGTCAAAGTAAAATAGAGAAGA
The DNA here is from genome assembly GCA_963585895.1 of Sepioteuthis lessoniana. Classification (NCBI taxonomy): domain Eukaryota; kingdom Metazoa; phylum Mollusca; class Cephalopoda; order Myopsida; family Loliginidae; genus Sepioteuthis; species Sepioteuthis lessoniana. Next base: position 140,794,903 of record OY757907.1, on the reverse strand, counting down.
TGCAACAAAATAAAGTAAAGTTGGCGACCTTTGTTGAGGGTGACCCGAAGTAGCTTTTTAATAGCTACTACACTGAGGTGTAGGGGTGGGTGCTACTCCATTCCCTGGATTGCTCCCTTTTACCCTTGATCCTTACCGTATAATGCTGAGTGCTAAGCAAGCCGGCATCAAGTACCATTTTTTGAGTCTTTGGTATGACTTGCCCTGGGATTGAACCCCGGTCTTCCGAACTATTGGTGAACACTCTACTCATTAGAACAATGGCCAGTTATGTGGTGATAGAGACAAAATGATCAATTACATAAGTGAATGTAGCAAATTAGTACAAAGAGCATAAGAGTAGACACGATTGGGTGGGAATGGTAATTTACTGGAAGTTAAGCAAGAAGTTCAAGTTTGACTATACAAACAAATGGTATATGCACAACCCAGAATCTGTCTTGGAGAATGAGACACACAAACTTCTCCGAGACTTTGAGATACAAATGGATCACCTAATCTCAGTCAGACGACCACACCTTGTTATAGTCAACAAAAAAAAAGAGAAGCTGCTGAATAGTGGACTTTGAAAGAAAATGAAAAGAGATAAGTACCAGGACCTTGCTAGAGGACTAAAAAAACTAAACTATGGAACATGAAAGTGACAGTGATACCAATTGTAATTGGTGTGCTCAGTAGAGACACCAAAGAATTGATAAAGAGACTGGAGGACTTGGAAATAAGAGGACAAGTGGAGACCATCCTGACTACAGCATTATTAAGATAAGAATACCAAGAAGAGTCATGGAGACTTGAAGAGACTTGCTGTCACTCAAACTCAAGTGGCAGACCATCAGCTAATGTTAGTGTGAAAAACTCTCAAAGGACAATAATAATAATAATAATCTATATCTAAAGCAACTTATTCTGTCAAGGGAAATTTGGTAACTTTTTCTCTTAATGGTCCAGTCATCGACAGTGAATGGATAAATAAAAAAGGTATTCAATACAAGGAAAAAAAGAGACCAGATATAATGAATTTGCAAGGCTTTCACAAGATGGTCAAGGAACATAGTGACTAAGCTGCAGGGCCTAGTGCAAAGCCATACTACATGTAGCAAATAAAGACAGCAGTATCAAAATGAATCAGAATAAAAAAAACTTTATCATTTATACAAAACAATAAAATGCAAAAACTTACACTGAAATTTTACAAGAGTTTGATTATTATGAAAATAAATTTTGGAAAATGTAATTTAAAAATCTTTTGAGAGCATTAACTGCTTTTTTTAAATGTCTATAAAAGAGAAATACAAAAAAATGAATAAATAAAAATAACTGAAGCAGGAAAGTAAACTGAAACTCCGAGCCAAACCTGAATTTATAAATGGTCTGTGTTCTTCTAATTTCTTTTGAGGCATAAAATAACAAGTGTAATATTTCAGTTTTGTTAAATCACAGTTTTCAATCTTATTTTTTTACTCTTTCTTTTTCTCTTAAGTTTGTAGGCAATATATTATGGCTGACACTTGAGAAATAGACATATATTGTAAAGAAAACAGGAAGATTGTGTAGTGTCAATTTTTCAAAGTAGGAAGAACTTGCCAATTTAAAAGCAATTTAATATTCTTTTAATCACAAGGCAGAAAGTTAACTCTTCTAATGAAATAATGTTTGTTTAAATAATTTCAATTTACTCACAATCACTAGAAGATTTGCATTATTTTTGCTACATAAGAAATCAGAATTTTTCTCTACTTTAAAAAAATGAAAATAATTTTTCTATCAAATTACTGAATATAGTAAACTTTTTGTTAAATGACTCAGAACATTGTATAAAAAAAACTACCGTCTCCACATAAAAATTCATTTCAGTCATTTCGATTGATTACTAAAAACCTTGATGTTCAACTTACAATGAAAATTATAAATGACAAATTGATATTTGTATGGAAACATTTTGGATTGGTTTCAATCTGTTTTTTTAACATTCAAAAAAGCAATTGTAACTGAAGTTGCATCTTATCTGTTCTTTAACTCTTAAAAGACAAATACAAATACAAAAAAAGACTAACAATTGCAAGACTGTATGGTTTTTATAAGAAACTGATATCACATTTCATTCATAATATCATACTTTGGCCTTAGTGATAGCCTATGGGTTAAAGTACTGAACTTTTAACAATGGTCACTCAAATCCAAGTGATGAAGCCCTATTAACTCAGAAGAAAAATCAAAAAATATCAGAGCCAATGAACATAGCAGTCAGTCTTATAATCCTAGCACTGAAATAGATACTTTCTAGTTTCATATAGTGGCAGACAAGGCTAAATAGAAAGAATATCTACAAGATTATTCTATGAGTTATTCGGACTAACATTCTCATCCTTGCAGTTTTTATTATGGCATTATGGAATTGTATCCTTTAGATTTCCTTCTTGTTTGGAATTTTACGAGGAATTATTGCCATAATCCTACAGATCATTTCGACTAACATCCTTATCCTTCCTTTGTTTTTTTTTTGTTTTTTTTAATCTGTTTCAGCCAACGTGTTTTTTTAGACATTTTCAGGCTTATAATTCATCTAGTCTTATTTTTCTCTTATAGAGATTTCTAGATTAATACATCAACAATTTCAGCAATGATAATCCATAAGATGTGATTCACTAAGCTTAGTATGACACAAGGCCAGAAATATGGAGCACCCAGTGTAAATCAAACTCACTAACAATGATCAGCTAGCTTAACCTGCTAACCCCTATAACACACAAATTGATTACTTTTGAGGGTTAAAAATAAGAACATTATAGAAGAAAAGAATTTTATTGCCATCAACAAACTTTTAATCATGTTTTCTGGTCTTGAATGCTAACCTGCTGAACAGGGGACTTTGCTATCTTGGCAGACAACAGAGTGAAAATCAAAGAAAATGAAAAGAATGATAAGTACATGGACCTTACCAGAAAACTAACAAAGCTATGGAACATGAAGGTGACAGTGATACCAATTATAATTGGTGCACTTGGAACGATCCTCAAAGGCTTGGTAAAAAAGCTGGAAAAGTTGGAAATCCAAACTACAGCATTGCTAAGATTGGTCAGAATACTGAGAAGAGTACTGGAGACTTGAGGAGACTTGCTGCCACTCAGACTATGGTGAAAGAACCATCAGCTAACACTGGTGTGAAAAACTCACAAGGAGTAAAAATAATAATAATAATAATGATAATAATAATTGCCAAAAAGAAAGTATGACTCATGTGGTTCTATGCGAGTCACGGTACTTGATTGTAGCCTTAGTTTCATGACTATCACATGCATTTTCAGCAAGTTGGTTTATCAACTCCTTCTGTACCCACATTGCATTAGAAAGATCCACAGATGGGGGATGACACAATCTATCTGGAACTTCTGATGGTTGGGATGGTTCGTTGAAACAATTTGCCAGAGTGTTTGCAACTCAAAGACAAGAAAAACTCAGTTAATGGTGGAACAATATATATATATATATACATAAAAAATGGGAAATTGTGTCACTTTTGTTGTATTTGAGAAACAGACAAGTAAGGTATCTGGTTGGTGCATTTTCCAAGAATGAGGCTTTTGCTAGAGTGGCTTTAGTTCTTTGAGAGATTTCTTTTCTTATTCTTGTGTCTTTGGTATGGATATTGGATATCTTCTTTCTTCTGACTCTAGAAATATCTATTTTTAAAGAGGATTCTATTGGCTAACCAATCACAGATCATTTCATATTCTTCTACAACTAGTTAGCCAATCAAATGTGCTGATCTATGTCTGTGGGAAAGTTATTCCTTCCACATATCAAATTTTAATTGGTCATCCAATCAAAACACAATATAGGGGCTTAGTTAATTAAGGGTCCCAACCCACACCTTGTGGGGGGAGTATCTCTTTTCACATTAACCAAAACAAAAATCAAAGATCTGATAAATCTATCCAAAGATTTGACCCTTTAACCCCAACAGGTGGGCAAGAGTCAGCTCAGGATGTCATGATTTAAAATGGATCAATGCACTGACAAAACCCCAAACCTTCTTACTTTTGGTTGTGACAAGAGGAAAGTTTGGTTAGTACTAGTCCCTCACTGACCTTTTAAATTCACTTTTTAATTTCTTTCAAAGTCAATAAGTCCATTTTAATTTTTTATAAAAGAAAGATTACATTTTCCTAAATAAAAAAATTTATGCTCTCAATAAGTTTTTAGCACCAGAGAATACTTCATAAGTATTTGAACAAGCATAAAATAAAACTTTTTTGTTTTTGTGTGTTTAAAAAAACATTTAGAAATAAAATTTACCTTTCATTGTGGAGTCAGAATTTGTTTCTTAGACCCACACCTAATTACAGAGAGGCTGTTTTATTATTTTCCAGAAATTTAGATGAACAATTTTTTCTCTCTCCTTCCTCCAATTCTTTTAAAAATCTTTCTAGGCCCTGGAGATGGTATAAAATAAAATGTTGCATTATCAAAGATTGCACATTTTAAACAGGTGGGAATCCAAATTTATTTACTCATTTGGCAACTTTTCGAAACAATATGAATTTGCTTTTTCAATCTCCTTGATTGATTCTGAGCAAGTATTTTGAGGTGGAAAATAAATTACTTTTTCTTCATTTAGTTCTATTAAAAAATCCAGAATTTATTTCTATTAAAAAATCCAGAATTTTAGCATTTAGAATTACAAAAGAAAAGTTAAATTCCTTGTTATGTTGGTTACAATAAAATTTGCTTCTTTAGTTATGTTCCTAGTTTTTAACTTTCAAAAGAAAACAATTAGAAGTAAATTGTCTGTTTGTTCAAATATTTATGACTATCACTGTACATCCTGGATTTTTTTGAGCAGTCTTTTGTCTAAAATCATTTACAAGAGAAAAAACACCTGATGAAGACTAAAGAACACAATGAGTGAAACAGAGATTAAAAAAAGAACAATAATGAAGATGATGAAGATACTAGCACAACCCCCACCCCCCACCAAAAAAAAATCAATTGACTGACATTTTATCTGAGAATTTTATACAATATTTTATCTTCAAATTTAAACTTTGGAATGTACATTTATTAATGGAAAAAAGGAAATAAAAATGTTGCCTCCAGGAAACTATTTATGGCTTAAATCTTCAGTAAAAAAAAAAAAAAAATTGAAAAGGTTTAAGTTTAAATGAATAACATTCATCATTTTCTCATTAGAATCTTTAGTTTAATTCTACCATTCTTTTTCAAATCTCTTAAATTCACATTACTATCTTTTAAAGGTTTTGATGACATAATGAAAAGACACGGATTGTAATTCTCTTCTTCCATATTTCATTTCATTAAAAGTCAGAAATAAAAATGAAACAATAAATCATTTGAGTAATTATTATATTTGGTAACATATAGGTAGTGAAAAGTGCGTATTAACAAACTCTTTCTGGAATATTCTAAGTGGATATTGAGGTGTGTATATGTTACCAAATATGGTAATAAAAAAATTGGCAACGCATTTTATTCTTCCCTTCTACAACCTCAAACCTGCCTTGACTCTTTAACCTTAAAGACACAAATATTCTTGAATATATCTCAATAGTATGATTTTATTCTTAGGAACCATGTAATTTACAGACAGACATAACAATATATCAACTGGTATTCATTTTTGGATCATAAAACTTGATGTAATAATTGTACATTTACTGCTGGATTAATATGTCATCATTTGGTTAGTTTTCATGGTTCATTTTACAGCATGTACATTCTTGCTGGGTTAATGCAAAAGTCATTTTTGTTTTTCTAAACAATTCTAGGGTTTCAAGTAATTGATGATAATAATCATTTATAAACAATTATAGCTTCAAGTAAAAATCATAAATACTAATAATTGCACACAGTTATATGATTTTAAGTATTTCTAGCTAATACATATAATTATCAGAGTGATCTATTTGAATCATAGATGGGACTGTAACAGGTGTTATTATATCCTTTGTTGGATCATCAGGTTTTCATTTGATAGTTGTTTTACATTCGGGTGATAAAAAGAAGTTGACAAGCATATTTTATATTCCCAAATTTCCTAAAACAACCAGCCCTTTTTTAAATCCTCAACCATCATTTTAAAAAGACAAGAAAATGATTTCACAGTGGTCCTTGAGGGATAAAACTCTTTTTAATGACATGGGATGGTGTTTCCCTTAACATATATAATGTCAAAATCAAATGCCATGATTTTGATAGCCCACCTTAAAATTCTTGATGATGTTATTCTGGTAACTCCTTCCTCAGATTGAATAAGAATTCCAGGGGCTTGTGGTCTGATTTTAAGAGAAATTTTTTGCCCAACAAAATATTTTGTGCTCTCTCCATACTCCAAACTATGGCTTCCTTTTCACTATTAGAATAATTGCATTTTGCCGACAAGAGCTTTCTGGACAGATACATGATTGGATGACCCTCTTGAGATACAACATCTGCTATGGCATGTTCACTTGCATCAGTTGTTAAGATAACCTCTTTTTTGGGTTGAAAATTTTTATTACCGGTTTACTTGTCAAGGCCTTCTTTAATTCTTTGAAAACCTTACTTTCCTTCTACGTCCATGTAAATTCTACATTTTTTTTTACACATTTCAGCAGATGGTTCAATAAGCTCACTATATCTAGGAAGATATCTGCAGTAGAAATTAATTAATCCCAAGAAGGATTCCAATTCTTTCTTGTTCGTGGGCTTTTCCATTTTCACAATTTTGTTGGTTTGCCTTTCGTCAGGAGATATTCCTTCTCTAGATATTTGATATTCTAGATAAAATATTTTTCACAGTCTAATTTACATTTGTTTCTATTCATTATCATACCTGCCTGTTTAAATCTCCATAAGACTTGTTCTGTTTTACTCTTTAATTCCCGTCTGGTGCAGGCTGCCAGACATATATCGTCTTGATATATTATTATGTTGTCCACTTTTCCTAATAAGATTTTCTCAATGGCTCTTTGAAAAATATGACAAGCAGTTTTAATTCCAAAGGGCAAGCGAGACCATCTCAATAATCCTATAGGTGGGTTCAGTGTGGTAATTTCTTTAAATTTGGCGTTGATTTCGATCTGGTTGAAGGCCGACTTTAAATCGATCTTCGCAAAGTGTTTCATATTTGCGAGTTTGTGACTGGCGGTTTCGATACTCAGTAAGGAAAACAAATCCGAACACATCTCATGGTTGACGCCACTTTTGTAGTCACCGCATATTCTAATAACCCCATTGGTCTTTTTAATGACAACTATTGGTGATGCCCAACTGCTTTCCCCATGAGTGACCTTTTTCAAATTACCCAGCTGAATCTTTTTTTTTTTTAGTTTTGACACTACAATAGGTAAAATGTGTACGGGTAATCGTCGTGTTTGGATATATCTAGGATGGTTGTTCTCTTTCAAGTGAATGCTTGCTTTATAACCCTTAAGTACTCCTATTTCTTGTTCTTCCGATTTCATAGAATTAACTAATTTCGATGTGTCAACTTTTGATACATCTATACCTAGCAAATCCATGGTCTTTAGTACATGCCACGACTGTAATAGGTATAATCTTAAAGCGATTCTTAGTTTCAAACGTATCTTCAAAGGTGCCTAATGTTCTGGTTATCGTACCATCAAATTGTTTTAGTTGCTAAGCTGACTTTTTAAGCCTCAGTTTTCTTAAATCCTGCCAAAAGTTCACTAGAATAAGTGTTATGTCAGAGCCAGTATCTACTTGCATATGGAAGTATTTCCAATTTATTTTTACCTTTTCTCTAATTTTTGTTGGTGTGTTTAGTGTGAAAATTTCAGCCCTTCTTCAATCCACTCGTGTGTCTGCAGATACAAAAAAAAAGTTGATAAAGTTAACTTCTTCAACTTTTTTTTTGTATCTGCAGACCTTCAAGGTGTGATTTTTTCTTTTGCAAATGGAGCATGTTTTACCAAAGGCTAGGCAATTATTTTTTTCCCTGACATGCCATTTGCTACAGTATTTGCATAGAATTTCGTATTTGTTTGTAGTGTACACTTCTCATTCATTCGGTTATTAGTTATACTTTTTTATTAATTCCAGTTGATGCACGAACTCTATACATGTTTCTAACACTCTGAAGCATTTCCAATAACTTATGTTTAAAAGCTGGGTCGTGCATACCATCTATCAAGCATAGCATGATCAATTCATCTTCTGTGTTCATTTCACCATTGCCAAGTCTTTCAAATTCGCAATATCTAGCTCTTTCTTCCAATCGGTGTACAAATTATACAGTAGACTCATCGAGGTGCAATCTTGTTTCCAGAAACTTTGTTCTTTCCGTGAAGACTAACCCTTTTCTTTGGTCTGATATTCCTTTTAATTACCTCTCCAATTTCTTTGAAAGTCAGCGCTTCTAGATTTCTTGGGTAGGCCATCATTTAAACTTTCTGGATTGCTTTGCACCCAGCTGTTTTGAGGAACATGTCATTGATTTTATTTTGTTCCCCTTCGCTTCGTCTGTCTCTTAGTTTCTTTACCTTGGCCAGCGCCTCAAAGCATCTTATCCATGTTTCCACATACCCAGGATCGTTGAGTGTGGTCAGACATCCTATCAGTGACACCATTGTTGTGCCCTGGAAATCGTGTGTCAAGCCTCATGATTTACTGGTGCTAAGTGCCCGAGGTTTGCTCTATTCAGGTGTCTCATTTGCATATCATGCTACAGTTGACATGAAAAAATTTTATATTCCAAACAGATCCTCTTGTAATAGTGGTTCTTTTCAAAGTTGTAGACAAAACAAAAAATTATTTTACTAGAGATATTTTTATGATAATTAAAGCATAGTGCAAATATTAATTTTTAAATTGGTATTGACTTCCAAACCATCCCAATTTTTAAAAAATTATCAATAATCACTTTGAACACATCAATTGACTAAATCAGTCTCAGCTTTATGAACATTTGCAGCCAAATGCAAACAATAACATAATCAATTAATAATAATCACTTATTGATTATTGATTATTTATTGAAAAAGTAACATTCTAACATTATCAAATATAATGGTTTATGAGAGACAGTGCTGATCAGGCTCATTCCTACTTTATTCACTAAAAGAAGGAAAAACCATATCAAAAATGGTAACATTTAAAAATTTGAATATTAGTGAAGGAAACTAATATGAAAATTTGTGTTAATGCCTCACCAAAGGTGAAATGAACTTTTAAATTCTGATGCTGACTCAAATGAATATTTGTATAGAAAAGCTAAAAAAAAAAAAAAAATTAATTATATTTTTGATAATGTACGAAAATATTATTTAGAGATGGAATACTTTTTTTGAACAGTTACATTTAAGTCCCCAAAATTATATATCAAACACTAACACAGGGTTGGATTTAGAATTGGTGATAGCTTTAAGCTATATAAAGCTTGACCCTGACTCATTTTTGAAACTTTTTTGAGGTACCAGTATAGTGAGGCCTTAATTTTTTTAAAAATTTGAGCCTGAATTCTGTATTATTCACATCCCTACGGCATTTTTAGCTAGAGAAGCAACAAAGGAAATAATATTAGGAACTTTTTCATAATGGCTCATCAACCAAGATAAAAATGTGTCATTTTGTGCTGCAACCAGAAATTTGGCCTTCAACTTCTTATTGTTGGTAATCAATGAATTACTAAGGTTATTACAGTTCTGTTTCTTCAGTACTTAAAATGAGTATAAAACCTAATCTTAAACTTTCTCAAGACCTCAATGTTTTTTGAGGCCCTGAATTGTATCTTGTTTAGCTTATGCCTAAAAGAAATATGGCCATTGGGTGAATTCTAGCTAATAAAAGACATACATTCAGGATTCAATTGTTTAGTAAAAAAAAACATTTTTTTAAATTGGTGCTAGTCCAGAATAGCATGCATACTGATTAAATATCTGTGGTAAAGCACACAACCATAAAAATATATATAGAAATTCACCATCCAGATAAGAATAAGTTTTGGTCATTTGCTACATTTTTTTTACTGAATAATTATGTACAGTTACTTCTTCATTTTTTTACAATTCATTAAACCACCATATTTATTTAGTCTTTCTCTCTCCTAACTATAAGGAAAATGTCAATATATAATTTTGGGGACTCAAATGTAAGTGTTTTTCAGTTATTCGATAAAATTCTACTCATGCACTAAGAAAAAAAAATTATAGCAATGTTTATTTTTTTGTGATTTGAACTCATTGCAATTTTTTTATTTTTCAAAAAAAATTATTTTACATTTTATAAGTGTATTTGCTTGATAACTACTGCTCTCTACTGGTATTGTGTTGTTTGGCATGGGTTGATTGCTTCAGTGTTCATCCCAACTATTCACACTGCTGCCAATGCTGTGTGTTTTTGATCACAGGTAAGAAGGTTACTAAATGGTTACATCAAAATAATTCTCCAATAAAAAATAAGTCAACATGGGTTAAAACATGTTAAAACATTTTTTTTGTTTCTATCTTTTGTTGTATACAGCAGTTTTTAACCCATCCCACTACTGTCTTAGTTGAGTAACACTGGAATCTGCAATACAGTTGTAAATGGTCTAATAGTAAGTCAAGTCTTTGGTATTTGGAATCTGGCACAAGGTTTTGAGTTCAGGAGGCTTTACAAAGCAACATGGATTCCAATAGCAATGGTGAATCAACTGTTGATATGTCAAAATCTCCAGCTTATATTAAATCTGGCCTTCAACTAGCATGTGGGTTGGTTTGGTATTGGGTTCAGAGATCCATTCATCCATTATATCAATTTCTCATCTAAATCTCATAATTCCAATTTTCTCTAAAAACAGCTTTTCCAAATTTGAGGAATTATTTATCCCTTTTTTAATTGTCAAAGAGATGGATCCACCCTCTCAACTTCAATTTACTTTAATTTGTACCTCTCACCCATCCTTAGTACCAATAGTGTCTTAGAACTTCTTTATTCCTCCCACTCTCTCTATATTCAACCTGATCCTAATTCTCTTTTGAGACCAATCAGATTCTCAAAATACATAGGTGAAGGTGAGGTCCTAAAGCATCAAACAACCAATATTTTTTCTATCAGACTGTCTCTGCTCCAGACATTTTCCAATGCAAACAACCCAGACAATTTCAGAGACAATCTAGATGGCGCTTTCTTTTTTTTTGTTGCTTGAGCTTGGTTGTTTGTCTCAGTCAACCCTTTGGGTTTCTAAATATTTTCTTTGTCCAGCACCTTAGACTTTTAAAAGAGTACAATCCAACTCTTTTCACTTTCTCTGCTTGCTTACAATTCCTCAATTATGCCCCACTCCAGGTTCTATTCTCATATAAAAAGAGTTTGCTTTCATATTTTAATCCAATGTAAATTGATCACCCTTTTCCAAGATAGGTGGCATTGGAAAAGACAAGTATCCAGACAGGTTAAACAGATGTTTTTTTTTTGAGGGAGGGGGATTTTTGAAGAGGAAAATGCTTTTTTTGAGGGGTGATTTTTTTTTTACTATCTACAATACAAATCACTGAAAAAAAAATGTAATCCAAAAAATAACATGAAAATAAAAATTGAATTACCTTACATTAGGGAATTGCAAGTTTCACTTTATACATGTGACTTCTCAATAAGCCTGTGTAAACCAGTATAGAGAAGAGGAAAATCTCGTATTTTGTTTTGGCGCGCTATTTAATTCAACACTGAATTTCACCCAATCAGGATGACATATCCTATTCAGCCCGGACCTTCATTTCCGGCTAGCAAAACGGGTGAGCGGCCAAACACACTCTCTTCAGCTTGAGACGGCGACCAGAACAGACGTGTCTCTGGTCGTCCCTGCTTAGCGATGCTTTTTAGCTAAACAAGCCACCCAGTGGGACATCTCACTGTGGCTTTAACCCTAGCAGCAGCAACATGAACACTCAACGAGGGAACCATCTAATTTATGGATTCTTTGCGTTTAATATATTTTAGACCAAGGAATCCCAGTTGAATATGAATTAGATACGTTCAGCATGCCTTCCACAAGCACCACAAAAATTTACTATGTCGATCCGAGCGCCACTTCGCTCTCGACACACTAGCTCCCATTTTACCTCTGGTCCACATTAATGGAGATAACGCCTACTCTCCCCAATTACCAGACACACAAAACTACATGGTGACCCTGAATACTTCCCTCACACGTCCAACAACACGCTGCCATTTCAACATCCCGCTAAACCATTTCGTCTCAAACATCCAACAAGCCTAATCACCACGAGTCTTGCAGCACCAAGAACAAACCGCCTCTAAGCTGCAAATAAAGAATTTTCGCTGTTGTGTGTTGTTAAAGAATAGTTTCACAATTCATTTGTTGCCTTAAAAAATATAGCGTTAAACAATCAACCATATCACCCACCGCTATACCAGAAAGCTTTTTGAAATTTTAAGTTTAACAACTCATAATGTTTTGTGAAACTTGTTCTTTGCATTATTACTGTTGCATTATTGAGTTTTTTGAGAATGACAACAAAAGTGTTCACTTTTTCTGCATTCACATGTTATTTCACTGACAACAGTAATCTGTCCACTCAGTGTGTGTGAAAATATCACAGCTTATGGTGTTGCAGAAAAGTGTCCAAAGAAGAGTGTCTTACTCTATTTTTCTGATTATAAGGTTATTTTTTGGATAAGGAATGCACATCCCTTTTTGGAAGTTAGTTTTATTCGTAAACCATTTCCTCAGCCATTTCTGGGATCATAGGACTGTATAAGAATGCTTAGAGCTTTCTTGAAAGACGACAGTAGATTAGCATTCATTTTCTTGTGAAGTGACCAACATGTAGTTTTATGACCAGGATCCTATTGTGGGTGAAGGGTTTGAAGTCAAAATAGACAAAACACTCATTGTTTATTGTAAATACAACAGGAGTCGTCTTCTGAAACAATTATTGTTGCTTGGTGGAATTGAAAGATTAACCAAATATGGGTTGGTGATTCCTTTAAATTCAACTGATGAGAAAAGAAATAAAGTCACACTTAATCCTTTTATACAAGCTATATGAAACCTAGTTTTGTCATCTATACTAACACTGGGCCAACTTACAAAGGTATAAGAGAGTGAGGCTATAAATTCTTATTGGTTAAGCACTTGAAAGAATTTGTCAAAGAACAAATTCAAACCTTAAAAGATGTTTTAAGTGATAAGGTATTAAGTCAAAATATATGTCGCAATACTAGTTTATCTCATCAACTAAGAATAAACAATTACTGCACCAATTCTTCTTTGAGGTGACCAATTTGTATCCACCTTTCTGTGCATCAGGTTCACTCCAAAGAAGAATCAGATTCGAGGTCTAATAGTGTAGATGATACGGAAGAAATCCAGCTTGCCTCAATATTTCTCTAAGATAAACCTTTTTTTTTTTTTTGTCTGATTGCCAGTTCAGGTTGGTTTACTATGTAGAAAAATCGACTATTAAAAAAAAACACTACTAAAGCCCACCCAAAAACACATTACAAAATTTTAAAAAGACACCCACCCACCCCAAAAGTATAAAAAAAAATTACAACAATCCGACCTGCCTGGTTACGTCCATAAGACCAAGCAAGAAATTCCCTAATGTAAAGTAATTCAATTTTTATTTTCATGATATTCATTAGATTGATTTCATTTTTTCTTTGATTTGTGTGATAAATAGTAAAAAAAAATTCACCCTTTAAATAAAGCGTTTTTCTCTTCAAAGAAAGCCAAAAAAAACGTTACAAAATTTTTCCTTCAACACTGACAAGTATTTTTTAAAAAAGGGACTCTCCCCCCCTACAAGTAATTGCTTTCTAACTGTAATTGTCAATCCTTTTTCTTTTCTAATTAATTACAAAAAATAAATAGAAATAAAATAAATGTGACAGAAATAGAGAATTTTTTTTTAAAAGTTAAATTTTTTTCCCTCCTTGATTATGGCAAACTGGGTCCCCCAAAATTACAATATATTAATTTGAAGGCAAAAGTGAAAAAATATTTTAGTTCGTTTAAAATAAATATACTTACATTTTATTGTTCGAATAATCACTTTTGTTTTCTCTTCTGTTTTCTCCAAGCAATTTTTAAAAAAACAACATTCCTGCAATGGATAAAAATGAATTGGATTTCGTTTTTGTCGGGAAAAAAGAAAAATTAATTCCGTGTAAATGTCAAACAAACATGGTCAGAAAGAAATTTAGTGGATTTGGCTTCTAAAATTAAACATTTCTTTCTCAATTTTCACTTCAAAATATAAATGTTCAATAAAAAAAGCAAACATTTTCATTTACTTTTTTTGTTGTCGTCTGTGGCTTGAAGCCCCAATTATAATTGTTCTTTGTCGTCATCGTCAATTTTTCTTTGCTTTTTTTTTACTCTTGTTGAACAAACCGGAAAACAATTGAATGAATAAATTTTAAAATCTGTTGACATCATTAAAATGACGTTTTGCGAAAAAGAAAATTAATTTTTTTTTTTCTGGAGAAAGCAGAACTTATCAAATAACACACACACAGGGTACAAAAGAAAAAAATTGAGTAATTTGAATTTTTTTATTTTGCTATTTTAATTGGGATGCACTTAATTTTTTGAGTGCTAATTGCAGTAATTTTTTCTTTTAATTTAAAAATGATCTACAACGTTTGATAATTTTGAATTCAATAAAGATAATAAAGGGTTTTAAATTTTCGGCATTTTCCGTCTCTCACTTTGGATATGATGTGATCTTTAAAAAAAACGAAATTCACTAGGAATTTTACTTACGAATAATTAATGTGAAGAAAGATGTTTGTTTAGTTACTAAAAATGCCTTAGTACATCACTTTTATAATGGTCCTTACTAAGAGTTTTCATCACATCTAAAAATAGGATTATTCTGTCCTTGAAGAGACCCACATGTGTCAGCTTTTCAAAAAATAACTTTTCCCTATTTTGTTAGTAAAATGCAGTGAATCTGAATACTAGCTATCCCCCGTCTTAGACAAGAACAGTCTAGTAGTCAAAGAAGATAGACCTTAGATAATCTAGCCTGAATCAAAAAAATCAGTTCTGAATTTTACAATGATAAGTAAGTTTTATCCTCAAAGGAATTCAAGATTTGCTTGCAAATAAAGAAATAAAAAAAGGAATACTAAAAACATTTACTTACACTGCATATATACAAAAATTAATATAAAAGAATTATTTTGATTATTGTTGATTGTCAAAATGATACATAAAAATGCTCAAAAATTTTCCTGTTAATTGTTTTTTGGTTTGCTTGTTTTTATATATAATTCTTTTCAGCATTAACCTTTTTATCAGTATCCAGATGATTTCTCTGTTACTATATTTTGCTACATTTTGTTACAAATTCATCACACATAATTTGCTAAATTTACTCTACACTCCTTGGGAATGTTATGACCCCATTCATCTTCTGTGCTTTTTGAAAATGCAACCTGGGATGAACAAATCACAGAAAAACTCTGTGCTAAAAAATTGTTGCTTCTTGTTCCAAAAAACATTATGTTCTTGTTTTTTTTTGTTTTTTTTTTTGTTTTTTTTTACTGTTTTTTGAACATGCAGTAGTTTTCTCCAAACTCAACCTCAGACTTAATTCATTTACTATTCTGAGAAAGGAATATTGTGTTGAGCCAATATTTCTTCTGAATGGGTGGGATATTAGTTTGAAGTATTTGCTTTATAGTCACTTGCCTGACTTCCACACACCAAATCAGCCATTAGAACATTCAATTCGGAAGTTTACAGGTGTGTTTTGTCCCTCTCTCTCGTGTCCGGACGATATACTCAATATTTTGGTATTCCTTGTTTCTGATACGTCTCTGCTTGTGAAGGAGTACATAAACGAATAAAAATTCATAATTCGTCCAATTTCTCAAGTTGGCTCGTAGGGATATTTCATGGGTAATAACAATTAAAAAAATGGTTTTGACAACAGGTTGATTAATTATTGCATGGAAACAATATATCAGAATGACTAGCAAAATAAAATTAAACATGACAGCAATTTCAACTTAATAAAATACATTTATTCTGTTAGGATTCGACTAAAAAAATAATATAAACACATACTAAGGGTCAAAAGATATACGGATAAGACTTATCTGATGAATTATGGTTGACCAGAAGATTTGATGTGGGTATGATAGAAAATTATGTTCTATCAGGCTTCTTCTGTGTTGTCCATTTTTTTACTTGCACGTGGTTGTGCCTTTTCTTCCCCACTGATTATGCCACTTTTCCTTTTTCAACTGTTGATGCTACGTTTCTCTTTTCTGACCGTTCATGCCGTGGGTCTCGGCTTCATTGTCCTATTTCAAACTAAACTGCCCCGCCTTCTAGTTCGCGCAGATAGGCAAAAGGGGTCACATTCGTTTTACTCAGGGAAGCTTTGGTCAACAACCTCCCACTATTCCTCTCCTAGTGTATCCATTGGCTACTACTATGTGAAATGTCACAAGTATACATAACACCTCTCCCGTAACAAATTAAAAAGAGTAAGCTTGAATAAAACAGAAGATATTCTGTTATATCTCTTTTGTTTTCTATTTTTCTCTTCTCTAATTATTTTCCTCTAGTTGCTCAGCATAAAGTTTCCGCTCTTGACAAGGCATTTGTGCTTACATTAAGTTCTTTTGCTTCTTTCTCAGGTAGATTCTTCAATTTATTTCTTAAGTCAGATAATATCTCTGAGACTTCCAATTTAGGGTACAAATTCTAGTTCCCATCTAAATGGCTGCTTCTATGGTTGGTTGGTTGGGGGTTTTATGGCATATCAACCTTTGTAGGTTAATTTAACGCCAAATCCATTTTTATGTATATAATCAGTTCTATTTCAAACAATTCAGTTTAGCATGAGTACACAGTTTAATTGTCAAAAACATTTCAAAGTATTCAGTTTATTCAAACAGTTCTAATACAGCTAATTCAGTTTAGCGTAAGTACAGATTTTGTTTACATAGTAAAATGTCAAAAATGTTATATCCAGGACACTCGTTGGGGGGGGTGTCTTACCCCTCTGCAGAGAAGCAGTCAGAGTATTCTACAGCCCCAGCCAACTGGGCAAGTTGTTACGATGGGAAATGTCACAAGTATACGTAACAGGTGCAACAAACAAATCCTACTAAAAGTTCAAGAATGGCATTTGCTTTATTATTGTGGTCAGATTTATCAATATATCTGGTGCCAAGCATAATTCTATTTCAAACATTTATCTAATTCTAAATAACCATTAAACGTAATCTCAATCTACAACCTATATTCATTATTATTCATTTCACAAAAAAGAAATTTGAAATACAACGCACTCACTTGTATATGAACAAATCAATGTTGTCAATCACTAAGTTCAATTTAGTATGGAACAAGGCCATGGAGCCTGAGAATCAAACTTACTAATTATGGTCAACCAAAAAGTTCAGTAACCATTACACTACATGTGGCTTCTACAAACATCAGATTAATGAGAAAATAAAGTCCAGACTTTTTCTATATGATAATTTTATCATTAAAGATTTTTATAAGAAAAGTGATACATTATAGGGTTGTATAACACTTTTATGTATATATGCTTCAATAATGTTAACTTATGCATATTATACTTATTCATACCTTGGAAAAATATCTTCTATTACAATGACACAACTGAATTGTCATCTTCAATGAATTGCAATCATTTTAAAGATACCAAGTAGTTCTACTGTCTCTCACAATATATGAGTGTCTAACAGTTGATGTTTGGTTTGGTTTCTTTGTTTAATGACAAATCAAACTTTTTGGGTTATTCAATACCAAAGCCATCTTTCTTAAAGAACTGTAGTGATATTATTGAACCCATAGATGAGAGGGGATAAGGGGTATTGTACCTTTCCCAAGGGGCATTAGTCCAAAGGTGAATGTAATAGCATGACTGGAGTTTGAACTCACTCACTTCAAAGACAC